>OY829328.1:68402417-69002417 GCA_963691655.1 Toxonevra muliebris
GATTTCCAACAGACTGTGGAACCACCACTGACAAGAGAGTCTGTAAGTATCAAAACCGAATGGTATTTCCTGCTCAGTCAGATACTATCTTAATAAATTTCAGACTGTGGAACCATCTCTGACGGGAGAGTCGGTAAGAATCTAACCACAATTTCGTGTCCTACCTGGTCAGATAATATTAACTTAATAATTTACAACAGACTGTGGAACTACCACTGACAGGAGAGTCTGTAAGTATCTAAACCGAATGGTATTTCCTGCTCAGTCAGATACTAACTTAATAAATTCCAGACTGTGGAACCATCTCTAACGAGAGAGTCGGTAAGAATCTATCCAGAATTTCGTATCCTACCAGTTTAGAGAATAATAACTTAATAAATTACAACAGACTGTGGAACTACCACCGACAGGAGAGTCTGTTAGTATCTATACCGAAAGTTATTTTCTGCTCAGTCAGATAATAACTTAATAACTTCCACAGACTGTTGAACCGCCACTGACGGGAGAGTCTGTAAGTGTTTAACCAGAATTACGTTTCCTGTCTGGCCAGATAATAATAACTTAATAATTTACAACAGACTGTGGAACCACCACTGACAGGACAGTCTGTGAGTATCTAACCCAAATGATATTTCCCGCTTAGCCAGATACTAACTTAATAAATTTTACAGATTGTGGAACCCCCTCTGACGGGAGAGTCGGTAAGTGTCTAACCAGAACTGCGTATGATACCTGGTCAAATAGTTAAAAATGTAATGATTTCCAACAGACTGTGGAACCACCACTGACAGGAGAGTCTGTAAGTATCTTAACCGAATGGTATTTCCTACTCAGTCAGATACTAACTTAAAAAATTCCAGACTGTGGAACCATCTCTGACAGGAGAGTCGGTAAGAATCTAACCAGAATAATGTATCCTACCAGTTTAGATAATAATAACTTAATTATTTACAACAGACTGTGGAACCACCACCGACTGCACAGTCTGTGAGTTTCTAACCCAAATGATATTTCCTGCTTAGTCAGATACTAACTTAATAAATTTTACAGATTGTGGAACCTCCTCTGACAGGAGGGTTGGTAAGAATCTAACCACAATATCGTGTCCTACCTGGTCAGATAATAACAACTTAATAATTTACAACAGACTGTGGAACCGCCACCGACTGCACAGTCTGTGAGTATCTAACCCAAATGATATTTCCCGCTTAGCCAGATACTAACTTAATAAATTTTACAGATTGTGGAACCCCCTCTGACGGGAGAGTCGGTAAGTGTCTAACCAGAACTGCGTATGATACCTGGTCAAATAATTAAAAATGTAATGATTTCCAACAGACTGTGGAACCACCACTGACAGGAGAGTCTGTAAGTATCTTAACCGGTATTTCCTACTCAGTCAGATACTAACTTAAAAAATTCCAGACTGTGGAACCATCTCTGACAGGAGAGTCGGTAAGAATCTAACCAGAATAACGTATCCTACCAGTTTAGATAATAATAACTTAATAATTTACAACAGACTGTGGAACCACCACCGACTGCACAGTCTGTGAGTATCTAACCCAAATGATATTTCCTGCTTAGTCAGATACTAACTTAATAAATTTTACAGATTGTGAAACCTCCTCTGACAGGAGGGTTGGTAAGAATCTAACCACCATATCGTGTCCAACCTGGTCAGATAATAAAAATGTAATGATTTCCAACAGATTGTGGAACCACCACTGACAAGAGAGTCTGTAAGTATCAAAACCGAATGGTATTTCCTGCTCAGTCAGATACTATCTTAATAAATTTCAGACTGTGGAACCATCTCTGACGGGAGAGTCGGTAAGAATCTAACCAGAATTTCGTATCCTACCAGTTTAGAGAATAATAACTTAATAATTTACAACAGACTGTGGAACCACCACCGACTGCACAGTCTGTGAGTATCTAACCCAAATGATATTTCCCGCGTAGTCAGATACTAACTTAATAAATTTTACAGATTGTGGAACCTCCTCTGACAGGAGGGTTGGTAAGAATCTAACCACCATATCGTGTCCTACCTGGCCAGATAATAAAAATGTAATGATTTCCAACAGACTGTGGAACCACCACTGACAAGAGAGTCTGTAAGTATCAAAACCGAATGGTATTTCCTGCTCAGTCAGATACTATCTTAATAAATTTCAGACTGTGGAACCATCTCTGACGGGAGAATCGGTAAGAATCTAACCAGAATTTCGTATTCTACTAGTTTAGAGAATAATAACTTAATAATTTACAACAGACTGTGGAACCACCACCGACTGCACAGTCTGCGAGTATCTAACCCAAATGATATTTCCCGCTTAGTCAGATACTAACTTAATAAATTTTACAGATAGTGGAACCTCCTCTGACAGGAGGATTGGTAAGAATCTAACCACCATATCGTGTCCTACCTGGCCAGATAATAAAAACGAAGTGATTTCCAACAGACTGTGGAACCACCACTGACAGTAGAGTCTGTAAGTATCTAAACCGAATGGTATTTCCTGCTGAGTCAGATACTATCATAATAAACTTCAGACTGTGGAACCATCTCTGACGGGAGAGTCGGTAAGAATCTAACCACAATTTCGTGTCCTACCTGGTCAGATAATAATAACTTAATAATTTACAACAGACTGTGGAACTACCACTGACAGGAGAGTCTGTAAGTATCTAAACCGAATGGTATTTCCTGCTCAGTCAGATACTAACTTAATAAATTCCAGACTGTGGAACCATCTCTAACGAGAGAGTCGGTAAGAATCTATCCAGAATTTCGTATCCTACCAGTTTAGAGAATAATAACTTAATAATTTACAACAGACTGTGGAACCACCACCGACTGCACAGTCTGTGAGTATCTAACCCAAATGATATTTCCTGCTTAGTCAGATACTAACTTAATAAATTTTACAGATTGTGGAACCTCCTCTGACAGGAGGGTTGGTAAGAATCTAAAAACCATATCGTGTCCTACCTGGTCAGATAATAAAAATGTAATGATTTCCAACAGACTGTGGAACCACCACTGACAAGAGAGTCTGTAAGTATCAAAACCGAATGGTATTTCCTGCGCAGTCAGATACTATCTTAATAAATTTCAGACTGTGGAACCATCTCTGACGGGAGGGTCGGTAAGAATCTAACCACAATTTCATGTCCTACCTGGTCAGATAATAATAACTTAATAATTTACAACAGACTGTGGAACCACCACTGAACGGAGAGTCTGTAAGTATCTAAACCGAATGGTATTTCCTGCTCAGTCAGATACTATCTTAATAAATTTCAGACTGTGGAACCATCTCTAACGCGAGAGTCGGTAAGAATCTAAGCATAATTTCGTGTCCTACCTTGTCAGATAATAATAACTTAATTATTTTTCAACAGACTGTGGAACCACCACTGACAGGAGAGTCTGTAAGTATCAAAACCGAATGGTATTTCCTGCGCAGTCAGATACTATCTTAATAAATTTCAGACTGTGGAACCATCTCTGACGGGAGGGTCGGTAAGAATCTAACCACAATATCGTGTCCTAACTGGTCAGATAATAATAACTTAATAATTTACAACAGACTGTGGAACCACCACTGACAGGAGAGTCTGTAAGTATCTAAACCGAATGGTATTTCCTGCTCAGTCAGATACTAACTTAATAAATTCCAGACTGTGGAACCATCTCTAACGAGAGAGTCGGTAAGAATCTATCCAGAATTTCGTATCCTACCAGTTTAGAGAATAATAACTTAATAATTTACAACAGACTGTGGAACTACCACCGACAGGAGAGTCTGTTAGTATCTATACCGAAAGTTATTTTCTGCTCAGTCAGATAATAACTTAATAACTTCCACAGACTGTTGAACCGCCACTGACGGGAGAGTCTGTAAGTGTTTAACCAGAATTACGTTTCCTGTCTGGCCAGATAATAATAACTTAATAATTTACAACAGACTGTGGAACCACCACTGACAGGACAGTCTGTGAGTATCTAACCCAAATGATATTTTCCGCTTAGCCAGATACTAACTTAATAAATTTTACAGATTGTGGAACCCCCTCTGACGGGAGAGTCGGTAAGTGTCTAACCAGAACTGCGTATGATACCTGGTCAAATAATTAAAAATGTAATGATTTCCAACAGACTGTGGAACCACCACTGACAGGAGAGTCTGTAAGTATCTTAACCGAATGGTATTTCCTACTCAGTCAGATACTAACTTAAAAAATTCCAGACTGTGGAACCATCTCTGACAGGAGAGTCGGTAAGAATCTAACCAGAATAATGTATCCTACCAGTTTAGATAATAATAACTTAATTATTTACAACAGACTGTGGAACCACCACCGACTGCACAGTCTGTGAGTTTCTAACCCAAATGATATTTCCTGCTTAGTCAGATACTAACTTAATAAATTTTACAGATTGTGAAACCTCCTCTGACAGGAGGGTTGGTAAGAATCTAACCACCATATCGTGTCCAACCTGGTCAGATAATAAAAATGTAATGATTTCCAACAGACTGTGGAACCACCACTGACAAGAGAGTCTGTAAGTATCAAAACCGAATGGTATTTCCTGCTCAGTCAGATACTATCTTAATAAATTTCAGACTGTGGAACCATCTCTGACGGGAGAGTCGGTAAGAATCTAACCAGAATTTCGTATCCTACCAGTTTAGAGAATAATAACTTAATAATTTACAACAGACTGTGGAACCACCACCGACTGCACAGTCTGTGAGTATCTAACCCAAATGATATTTCCCGCGTAGTCAGATACTAACTTAATAAATTTTACAGATTGTGGAACCTCCTCTGACAGGAGGGTTGGTAAGAATCTAACCACCATATCGTGTCCTACCTGGTCAGATAATAAAAACGTAATGATTTCCAACAGACTGTGGAACCACCACTGACAGTAGAGTCTGTAAGTATCTAAACCGAATGGTATTTCCTGCAGAGTCAGATACTATCTTAATAAACTTCAGACTGTGGAACCATCTCTGACGGGAGAGTCGGTAAGAATCTAACCACAATTTCGTGTCCTACCTGGTCAGATAATAATAACTTAATAATTTACAACAGACTGTGGAACCACCACCGACTGCACAGTCTGTGAGTATCTAACCCAAATGATATTTCCTGCTTAGTCAGATACTAACTTAATAAATTTTACAGATAGTGGAACCTCCTCTGACAGGAGGATTGGTAAGAATCTAACCACCATATCGTGTCCTACCTGGCCAGATAATAAAAATGTAATGATTTCCAACAGACTGTGGAACCACCACTGACAAGAGAGTCTGTAAGTATCAAAACCGAATGGTATTTCCTGCTCAGTCAGATACTATCTTAATAAATTTCAGACTGTGGAACCATCTCTGACGGGAGAATCGGTAAGAATCTAACCAGAATTTCGTATTCTACTAGTTTAGAGAATAATAACTTAATAATTTACAACAGACTGTGGAACCACCACCGACTGCACAGTCTGTGAGTATCTAACCCAAATGATATTTCCCGCTTAGTCAGATACTAACTTAATAAATTTTACAGATAGTGGAACCTCCTCTGACAGGAGGATTGGTAAGAATCTAACCACCATATCGTGTCCTACCTGGCCAGATAATAAAAACGAAATGATTTCCAACAGACTGTGGAACCACCACTGACAGTAGAGTCTGTAAGTATCTAAACCGAATGGTATTTCCTGCTGAGTCAGATACTATCATAATAAACTTCAGACTGTGGAACCATCTCTGACGGGAGAGTCGGTAAGAATCTAACCACAATTTCGTGTCCTACCTGGTCAGATAATAATAACTTAATAATTTACAACAGACTGTGGAACTACCACTGACAGGAGAGTCTGTAAGTATCTAAACCGAATGGTATTTCCTGCTCAGTCAGATACTAACTTAATAAATTCCAGACTGTGGAACCATCTCTAACGAGAGAGTCGGTAAGAATCTATCCAGAATTTCGTATCCTACCAGTTTAGAGAATAATAACTTAATAATTTACAACAGACTGTGGAACCACCACCGACTGCACAGTCTGTGAGTATCTAACCCAAATGATATTTCCTGCTTAGTCAGATACTAACTTAATAAATTTTACAGATTGTGGAACCTCCTCTGACAGGAGGGTTGGTAAGAATCTAAAAACCATATCGTGTCCTACCTGGTCAGATAATAAAAATGTAATGATTTCCAACAGACTGTGGAACCACCACTGACAAGAGAGTCTGTAAGTATCAAAACCGAATGGTATTTCCTGCGCAGTCAGATACTATCTTAATAAATTTCAGACTGTGGAACCATCTCTGACGGGAGGGTCGGTAAGAATCTAACCACAATTTCATGTCCTACCTGGTCAGATAATAATAACTTAATAATTTACAACAGACTGTGGAACCACCACTGAACGGAGAGTCTGTAAGTATCTAAACCGGATGGTATTTCCTGCTCAGTCAGATACTATCTTAATAAATTTCAGACTGTGGAACCATCTCTAACGCGAGAGTCGGTAAGAATCTAAGCAGAATTTCGTGTCCTACCTTGTCAGATAATAATAACTTAATTATTTTTCAACAGACTGTGGAACCACCACTGACAGGAGATTCTGTAAGTATCTTAACCGAATTGTATTTCTTACTCAGTCACATACTAACTTAAAAAACTCCAGACTGTGGAACCATCTCTGACAGGAGAGTCGGTAAGAATCTAACCAGAATAACGTATCCTACCAGTTTAGATAATAATAACTTAATAATTTAAAACAGACTGTGGAACCATCACCGACTGCACAGTCTGTGAGTATCCAACCCAAATTATATTTCCTGCTTAGTCAGATACTAACTTAATAAATTTTACAGATTGTGGAACCTCCTCTGACAGGAGGGTTGGTAAGAATCTAACCACAATATCGTGTCCTAACTGGTGAGATAATAATTTAATAATTTACAACAGACTGTGGAACCACCACTGACAGGAGAGTCTGTAAGTATCTAAACCGAATGGTATTTCCTGCTCAGTCAGATACTAACTTAATAAATTCCAGACTGTGGAACCATCTCTAACGAGAGAGTCGGTAAGAATCTATCCAGAATTTCGTATCCTACCAGTTTAGAGAATAATAACTTAATAATTTACAACAGACTGTGGAACTACCACCGACAGGAGAGTCTGTTAGTATCTATACCGAAAGTTATTTTCTGCTCAGTCAGATAATAACTTAATAACTTCCACAGACTGTTGAACCGCCACTGACGGGAGAGTCTGTAAGTGTTTAACCAGAATTACGTTTCCTGTCTGGCCAGATAATAATAACTTAATAATTTACAACAGACTGTGGAACCACCACTGGCAGGACAGTCTGTGAGTATCTAACCCAAATGATATTTCCCGCTTAGCCAGATACTAAATTAATAAATTTTACAGATTGTGGAACCCCCTCTGACGGGAGAGTCGGTAAGTGTCTAACCAGAACTGCGTATGATACCTGGTCAAATAATTAAAAATGTAATGATTTCCAACAGACTGTGGAACCACCACTGACAGGAGAGTCTGTAAGTATCTTAACCCAATGGTATTTCCTACTCAGTCAGATACTAACTTAAAAAATTCCAGACTGTGGAACCATCTCTGACAGGAGAGTCGGTAAGAATCTAACCAGAATAATGTATCCTACCAGTTTAGATAATAATAACTTAATTATTTACAACAGACTGTGGAACCACCACCGACTGCACAGTCTGTGAGTTTCTAACCCAAATGATATTTCCTGCTTAGTCAGATACTAACTTAATAAATTTTACAGATTGTGGAACCTCCTCTGACAGGAGGGTTGGTAAGAATCTAACCACAATATCGTGTCCTACCTGGTCAGATAATAATAACTTAATAATTTACAACAGACTGTGGAACCACCACTGACAGGAGAGTCTGTAAGTATCTTAACCGAATGGTATTTCCTACTCAGTCAGATACTAACTTAATAAACTCCAGACTGTGGAACCATCTCTGACAGGAGAGTCGGTAAGAATCTAACCAGAATTACGTATCCTACCAGTTAAGATAATAATAACTTAATAATTTACAACAGACTGTGGAACTACCACCGACAGGAGAGTCTGTTAGTATCTATACCGAAAGTTATTTTCTGCTCAGTCAGATAATAACTTAATAACTTCTACAGACTGTTGAACCGCCACTGACGGGAGAGTCTGTAAGTGTTTAACCACAATTACGTTTCCTGTCTGGCCAGATAATAATAACTTAATAATTTACAACAGACTGTGGAACCGCCACCAACTGCACAGTCTGTGAGTATCTAACCCAAATGATATTTCCCGCTTAGCCAGATACTAACTTAATAAATTTAACAGATTGTGGAAACCCATCTGACGGGAGAGTCGGTAAGTATCTAACCAGAACAGCGTATGATACCTGGTCAAATAATTAAAAATGTAATGATTTCCAACAGACTGTGGAACCACCACTGACAGGAGAGTCTGTAAGTATCTTAACCGGTATTTCCTACTCAGTCAGATACTAACTTAAAAAATTCCAGACTGTGGAACCATCTCTGACAGGAGAGTCGGTAAGAATCTAACCAGAATAACGTATCCTACCAGTTTAGATAATAATAACTTAATAATTTACAACAGACTGTGGAACCACCACCGACTGCACAGTCTGTGAGTATCTAACCCAAATGATATTTCCTGCTTAGTCAGATACTAACTTAATAAATTTTACAGATTGTGAAACCTCCTCTGACAGGAGGGTTGGTAAGAATCTAACCACCATATCGTGTCCAACCTGGTCAGATAATAAAAATGTAATGATTTCCAACAGACTGTGGAACCACCACTGACAAGAGAGTCTGTAAGTATCAAAACCGAATGGTATTTCCTGCTCAGTCAGATACTATCTTAATAAATTTCAGACTGTGGAACCATCTCTGACAGGAGAGTCGGTAAGAATCTAACCAGAATAACGTATCCTACCAGTTTAGATAATAATAACTTAATAATTTACAACAGACTGTGGAACCACCACCGACTGCACAGTCTGTGAGTATCTAACCCAAATGATATTTCCCGCGTAGTCAGATACTAACTTAATAAATTTTACAGATTGTGGAACCTCCTCTGACAGGAGGGTTGGTAAGAATCTAACCACCATATCGTGTCCTACCTGGTCAGATAATAAAAACGTAATGATTTCCAACAGACTGTGGAACCACCACTGACAGTAGAGTCTGTAAGTATCTAAACCGAATGGTATTTCCTGCAGAGTCAGATACTATCTTAATAAATTTCAGACTGTGGAACCATCTCTGACGGGAGAATCGGTAAGAATCTAACCAGAATTTCGTATTCTACTAGTTTAGAGAATAATAACTTAATAATTTACAACAGACTGTGGAACCACCACCGACTGCACAGTCTGTGAGTATCTAACCCAAATGCTATTTCCCGCTTAGTCAGATACTAACTTAATAAATTTTACAGATAGTGGAACCTCCTCTGACAGGAGGATTGGTAAGAATCTAACCACCATATCGTGTCCTACCTGGCCAGATAATAAAAATGTAATGATTTCCAACAGACTGGTGAACCACCACTGACAAGAGAGTCTGTAAGTATCAAAACCGAATGGTATTTCCTGCTCAGTCAGATACTATCTTAATAAATTTCAGACTGTGGAACCATCTCTGACGGGAGAATCGGTAAGAATCTAACCAGAATTTCGTATTCTACTAGTTTAGAGAATAATAACTTAATAATTTACAACAGACTGTGGAACCACCACCGACTGCACAGTCTGTGAGTATCTAACCCAAATGCTATTTCCCGCTTAGTCAGATACTAACTTAATAAATTTTACAGATAGTGGAACCTCCTCTGACAGGAGGATTGGTAAGAATCTAACCACCATATCGTGTCCTACCTGGCCAGATAATAAAAACGTAATGATTTCCAACAGACTGTGGAACCACCACTGACAGTAGAGTCTGTAAGTATCTAAACCGAATGGTATTTCCTGCTGAGTCAGATACTATCATAATAAACTTCAGACTGTGGAACCATCTCTGACGGGAGAGTCGGTAAGAATCTAACCACAATTTCGTGTCCTACCTGGTCAGATAATAATAACTTAATAATTTACAACAGACTGTGGAACTACCACTGACAGGAGAGTCTGTAAGTATCTAAACCGAATGGTATTTCCTGCTCAGTCAGATACTAACTTAATAAATTCCAGACTGTGGAACCATCTCTAACGAGAGAGTCGGTAAGAATCTATCCAGAATTTCGTATCCTACCAGTTTAGAGAATAATAACTTAATAATTTACAACAGACTGTGGAACCACCACCGACTGCACAGTCTGTGAGTATCTAACCCAAATGATATTTCCTGCTTAGTCAGATACTAACTTAATAAATTTTACAGATTGTGGAACCTCCTCTGACAGGAGGGTTGGTAAGAATCTAAAAACCATATCGTGTCCTACCTGGTCAGATAATAAAAATGTAATGATTTCCAACAGACTGTGGAACCACCACTGACAAGAGAGTCTGTAAGTATCAAAACCGAATGGTATTTCCTGCGCAGTCAGATACTATCTTAATAAATTTCAGACTGTGGAACCATCTCTGACGGGAGGGTCGGTAAGAATCTAACCACAATTTCATGTCCTACCTGGTCAGATAATAATAACTTAATAATTTACAACAGACTGTGGAACCACCACTGAACGGAGAGTCTGTAAGTATCTAAACCGGATGGTATTTCCTGCTCAGTCAGATACTATCTTAATAAATTTCAGACTGTGGAACCATCTCTAACGCGAGAGTCGGTAAGAATCTAAGCAGAATTTCGTGTCCTACCTTGTCAGATAATAATAACTTAATTATTTTTCAACAGACTGTGGAACCACCACTAACAGGAGAGTCTGTAAGTATCTTAACCGAATTGTATGTCTTACTCAGTCACATACTAACTTAAAAAACTCCAGACTGTGGAACCATCTCTGACAGGAGAGTCGGTAAGAATCTAACCAGAATAACGTATCCTACCAGTTTAGATAATAATAACTTAATAATTTACAACAGACTGTGGAACCATCACCGACTGCACAGTCTGTGAGTATCTAACCCAAATTATATTTCCTGCTTAGTCAGATACTAACTTAATAAATTTTACAGATTGTGGAACCTCCTCTGACAGGAGGGTTGGTAAGAATCTAACCACAATATCGTGTCCTAACTGGTCAGATAATAATAACTTAATAATTTACAACAGACTGTGGAACCACCACTGACAGGAGAGTCTGTAAGTATCTTAACCGAATGGTATTTCCTACTCAGTCAGATACTAACTTAATAAACTCCAGACTGTGGAACCATCTCTGACAGGAGAGTCGGTAAGAATCTAACCAAAATAACGTATCCTACCAGTTTAGATAATAATAACTTAATAATTTACAACAGACTGTGGAACCACCACCGACTGCACAGTCTGTGAGTATCTAACCCAAATTATATTTCCTGCTTAGTCAGATACTAACTTAATAAATTTTACAGATTGTGGAACCTCCTCTGACAGGAGGGTTGGTAAGAATCTAACCACAATATCGTGTCCTACCTGGTCAGATAATAACAACTTAATAATTTACAACAGACTGTGGAACTACCACCGACAGGAGAGTCTGTTAGTATCTATACCGAAAGTTATTTTCTGCTCAGTCAGATAATAACTTAATAACTTCTACAGACTGTTGAACCGCCACTGACGGGAGAGTCTGTAAGTGTTTAACCAGAACTACGTTTCCTGTCTGGCCAGATAATAATAACTTAATAATTTACAACAGACTGTGGAACCGCCACCGACTGCACAGTCTGTGAGTATCTAACCCAAATGATATTTCCCGCTTAGCCAGATACTAACTTAATAAATTTTACAGATTGTGGAACCCCCTCTGACGGGAGAGTCGGTAAGTATCTAACCAGAACTGCGTATGATACCTGGTCAAATAATTAAAAATGTAATGATTTCCAACAGACTGTGGAACCACCACTGACAGGAGAGTCTGTAAGTATCTTAACCGGTATTTCCTACTCAGTCAGATACTAACTTAAAAAATTCCAGACTGTGGAACCATCTCTGACAGGAGAGTCGGTAAGAATCTAACCAGAATAACGTATCCTACCAGTTTAGATAATAATAACTTAATAATTTACAACAGACTGTGGAACCACCACCGACTGCACAGTCTGTGAGTATCTAACCCAAATGATATTTCCTGCTTAGTCAGATACTAACTTAATAAATTTTACAGATTGTGGAACCTCCTCTGACAGGAGGGTTGGTAAGAATCTAACCACCATATCGTGTCCAACCTGGTCAGATAATAAAAATGTAATGATTTCCAACAGACTGTGGAACCACCACTGACAAGAGAGTCTGTAAGTATCAAAACCGAATGGTATTTCCTGCTCAGTCAGATACTATCTTAATAAATTTCAGACTGTGGAACCATCTCTGACGGGAGAGTCGGTAAGAATCTAACCAGAATTTCGTATCCTACCAGTTTAGAGAATAATAACTTAATAATTTACAACAGACTGTAGAACCACCACCGACTGCACAGTCTGTGAGTATCTAACCCAAATGATATTGCCCGCTTAGTCAGATACTAACTTAATAAATTTTACAGATTGTGGAACCTCCTCTGACAGGAGGGTTGGTAAGAATCTAACCACCATATCGTGTCCTACCTGGTCAGATAAAAAAATGTAATGATTTTCAACAGACTGTGGAACCACCACTGACAGTAGAGTCTGTAAGTATCTAAACCGAATGGTATTTCCTGCAGAGTCAGATACTATCTTAATAAACTTCAGACTGTGGAACCATCTCTGACGGGAGAGTCGGTAAGAATCTAACCACAATTTCGTGTCCTACCTGGTCAGATAATAATAACTTAATAATTTACAACAGAGTGTGGAACCACCACCGACTGCACAGTCTGTGAGTATCTAACCCAAATGATATTTCCTGCTTAGTCAGATACTAACTTAATAAATTTTACAGATTGTGGAACCATCTCTGACGGGAGAGTCGGTAAGTGTCTAACCAGAGCTGCGTATGATACCTGGTCAAATAATAAAAATGTAATGATTTCCAATAGACTGTGGAACCACCACTGACAGGAGATTCTGTAAGTATCTAAACCGAATGGTATTTCCTGCTCAGTCAGATACCAACTTAATAAATTTCAGACTGTGGAACCATCTCTGACAGGAGAGTCGGTAAGAATCTAACCAGAATAACGTATCCTACCAGTTAAGATAATAATAACTTAATAATTTACAACAGACTGTGGAACCACCACCGACTGCACAGTCTGTGAGTATCTAACCCAAATGATATTTCCTGCTTAGTCAGATACTAACTTAATAAATTTTACAGATTGTGGAACCCCCTCTGACGGGAGAGTCGGTAAGTATCTAACCAGAACTGCGTATGATACCTGGTCAAATAATTAAAAATGTAATGATTTCCAACAGACTGTGGAACCACCACTGACAGGAGAGTCTGTAAGTATCTAAACCGAATGGTATTTCCTACTCAGTCAGATACTAACTTAAAAAATTCCAGACTGTGGAACCATCTCTGACAGGAGAGTCGGTAAGAATCTAACCAGAATAACGTATCCTACCAGTTTAGATAATAATAACTTAATAATTTACAACAGACTGTGGAACCACCACCGACTGCACAGTCTGTGAGTATCTAACCCAAATGATATTTCCCGCTAGTCAGATACTAACTTAATAAATTTTACAGATTGTGGAACCTCCTCTGACAGGAGGGTTGGTAAGAATCTAACCACCATATCGTGTCCTACCTGGTCAGATAATAAAAACGTAATGATTTCCAACAGACTGTGGAACCACCACTGACAGTAGAGTCTGTAAGTATCTAAACCGAATGGTATTTCCTGCAGAGTCAGATACTATCTTAATAAACTTCAGACTGTGGAACCATCTCTGACGGGAGAGTCGGTAAGAATCTAACCACAATTTCGTGTCCTACCTGGTCAGATAATAATAACTTAATAATTTACAAAAGACTGTGGAACCACCACCGACTGCACAGTCTGTGAGTATCTAACCCAAATGATATTTCCTGCTTAGTCAGATACTATCTTAATAAATTTCAGACTGTGGAACCATATCTGACGGGAGAGTCGGTAAGAATCTAACCACAATTTCGTGTCCTACCTGGTCAGATAATAATAACTTAATAATTTACAACAGACTGTGGAACTACCACTGACAGGAGAGTCTGTAAGTATCTAAACCGAATGGTATTTCCTGCTCAGTCAGATACTATCTTAATAAATTTCAGACTGTGGAACCATATCTGACGGGAGAGTCGGTAAGAATCTAACCAGAATAACGTATCCTACCTGGTCAGATAATAACAACTTAATAATTTACAACAGACTGCGGAACTACCACTGACAGGAGAGTCTGTAAGTATCTAAACCGAATGGTATTTCCTGCAGAGTCAGATACTATCTTAATAAATTTCAGACTGTGGAACCATCTCTGACGGGAGTGTCGGTAAGAATCTAACCACAATTTCGTGTCCTACCTGGTCAGATAATAATAACTTAATAATTTACAACAGACTGTGGAACTACCACTGACAGGAGAGTCTGTAAGTATCTAAACCGAATGGTATTTCCTGCAGAGTCAGATACTATCTTAATAAATTTCAGACTGTGGAACCATCTCTGACGCGAGAGTCGGTAAGAATCTAACCACAATTTCGTGTCCTACCTGGTCAGATAATAATAACTTAATAATTTACAACAGACTGTGGAACTACCACTGACAGGAGAGTCTGTAAGTATCTAAACCGAATGGTATTTCCTGCTCAGTCAGATACTATCTTAATAAATTTCAGACTGTGGAACCATATCTGACGGGAGAGTCGGTAAGAATCTAACCAGAATAACGTATCCTACCTGGTCAGATAATAACAACTTAATAATTTACAACAGACTGTGGAACTACCACTGACAGGAGAGTCTGTAAGTATCTATACCGAATGGTATTTCCTGCTCAGTCAGATACTATCTTAATAAATTTCAGACTGTGGAACCATCTCTGACGGGAGAGTCGGTAAGAATCTAACCACAATTTCGTGTCCTACCTGGTCAGATAATAATAACTTAATAATTTACAACAGACTGTGGAACCACTACCGACAGGAGAGTCTGTAAGTATCTATGCCGAATGCTATTTTCTGCTCAGTCAGATACTAACTTAATAACTTCCACAGACTGTTGAACCGCCACTGACGGGAGAGTCTGTAAGTGTTTAACCAGAATTACGTTTTCTGTCTGGCCAGATAATAATAACTTAATAATTTACGACAGACTGTGGAACCACCACCGACTGCACAGTCTGTGAGTATCTAACCCAAATGATATTTCCTGCTTAGGCAGATACTAACATAATAAATTTAACAGATTGTGGAACCCCCCCTGACGGGAGAGTCGGTAAGTGTCTAACCAGATCTGCGTAGGATACCTGGTCAAATAATAAAAATGTAATGATTTCCAACAGACTGTGGAACCACCACTGACAGGAGAGTCTGTAAGTATCTATACCGAATGGTATTTCCTGCTCAGTCAGATACTATCTTAATAAATTTCAGACTGTGGAACCATCTCTGATGGGAGAGTCGGTAAGAATCTAACCAGAATAACGTATCCTACCTTGTCAGATAATAATAATTTAATAATTTACAACAGACTGTGGAACCACTGCCGACAGGAGAGTCTGTGAGTATCTATACCGAATGTTATTTTCGGCTCAGTCAAATAAAAACTTAATAACTTCCACAGACTGTTGAACCGCCACTGACGGGAGAGTCTGTAAGTGTTTAACCAGAATTAGGTTTCCTGTCTGGCCAGATAATAATAACTTAATAATTTACAACAGACTGTGGAACCACCACCGACTGCACAGTCTGTGAGTATCTAACCCAAATGAAATTTCCTGCTTAGTCAGATACTATCTTAATAAACTTTACAGATTGTGGAACCCCCCCTGACGGGAGGGTCGGTAAGTGTCGAACCAAAATTTCATGTCCTACCTGGTCAGATAATATTAACTTAATAATTTACAACAGACTGTGGAACCACCACCGACTGCACAGTCTGTGAGTATCTAACCCAAATGATATTTCCTGCTTAGGCAGATACTAACTTAATAAATTTTACAGATTGTGGAACCCCCCCTGACGGGAGAGTCGGTAAGTGTCTAACCAGAGCTGCGTATGAGACCTGGTCAAATAATAAAAATGTAATGATTTCCAACAGACTGTGGAACCACCACTGACAGGAGAGTCTGTAAGTATCTATACCGAATGGTATTTCCTGCTCAGTCAGATACTATCTTAATAAATTTCAGACTGTGGAACCATCTCTGACGGGAGAGTCGGTAATTGTCTAACCAGAACTGCGTATGATACCTGGTCAAATAATAAAAATGTAATGATTTCCAACAGACTGTGGAACCACCACTGACAGGAGAGTCTGTAAGTATCTATACCGAAAGGTATTTCCTGCTAAGTCAGATACTATCTTAATAAATTTCAGACTGTGGAACCATCTCTGACGGGAGAGTCGGTAAGAATCTAACCACACTTTCGAGTCCTACCCGGTCAGATAATAATAACTTAATAATTTACAACAGACTGTGGAACCACCACCGACTGCACAGTCTGTGAGTATCTAACCCAAATGATATTTCCTGCTTAGTCAGATACTAACTTAATAAATTTTACAGATTGTGGAACCCCCCCTGACGGGAAAGTCGGTAAGTGTCTAACCAAAATTTCATGTCCTACCTGGTCAGATAATAATAACTTAATAATTTACAACAGACTGTGGAACCACCACCGACTGCACAGTCTGTGAGTATCTAACCCAAATGATATTTCCTGCTTAGTCAGATACTAACTTAATAAATTTTACAGATTGTGGAACCCCCCCTGACGGGAGAGTCGGTAAGTGTCTAACCAGAGCTGCGTATGATACCTGGTCAAATAATAAAAATGTAATGATTTCCAACAGACTGTGGAACCACTACCGACAGGAGAGTCTGTTAGTATCTATACCGAATGGTATTTCCTGCTCAGTCAGATACTATCTTAATAAATTTCAGACTGTGGAACCATCTCTGACGGGAGAGTCGGTATGAATCTAACCAGAATAACGTATCCTACCTGGTCAGATAATAATAATTTAATAATTTACAACAGACTGTGGAACCACTGCCGACAGGAGAGTCTGTAAGTATTTATACCAAAAGATATTTTCGGCTTAGTCAGATAAAAACTTAATAACTTCCACAGACTGTTGAACCGCCACTGACGGGAGAGTCTGTAAGTGTTTAACCAGAATTACGTTTTCTGTCTGGCCAGATAATATTAACTTAATAATTTACAACAGACTGTGGAACCACCACCGACTGCACAGTCTGTGAGTATCTAACCCAAATGAAATTTTCTGCTTAGTCAGATACTATCTTAATAAACTTTACAGATTGTGGAACCCCCCCTGACGGGAGGGTCGGTAAGTGTCGAACCAAAATTTCATGTCCTACCTGGTCAGATAATATTAACTTAATAATTTACAACAGACTGTGGAACCACCACCGACTGCACAGTCTGTGAGTATCTAACCCAAATGATATTTCCTGCTTAGGCAGATACTAACTTAATAAATTTTACAGATTGTGGAACCCCCCCTGACGGGAGAGTCGGTAAGTGTCTAACCAGAGCTGCGTATGAGACCTGGTCAAATAATAAAAATGTAATGATTTCCAACAGACTGTGGAACCACCACTGACAGGAGAGTCTGTAAGTATCTATACCGAATGGTATTTCCTGCTCAGTCAGATACTATCTTAATAAATTTCAGACTGTGGAACCATCTCTGACGGGAGAGTCGGTAAGAATCTAACCAGAATTTCGTGTCCTACCTGGTCAGATAGTAATAACTTAATAATTTACGCCAGACTGTGGAACCACTACCGACAGGAGAGTCTGTAAGTATCTATACCGAATGCCATTTTCTGCTCAGTCAGATACTATCTTAATAAATTTCAGACTGTGGAACCATCTCTGACGGGAGAGTCGGTAAGAATCTAACCACAATTTCGTGTTCTACCTGGTCAGATAATAATAACTTAATAATTTACAACAGACTGTGGAACCACCACTGACAGGAGAGTCTGTAAGTATCTAAACCGAAAGTATTTCCTGCTCAGTCAGATAATAACTTAATAACTTCCACAGACTGTTGAACCGCCACTGACGGGAGAGTCTGTAAGTGTTTAACCAGAATTACGTTTTCTGTCTGCCCAGATAATAATAACTTAATAATTTACAACAGAATGTGGAACCACCACCGACTGCACAGTCTGTGAGTATCTAATCCAAATGATATTTCCTGCTTAGTCAGATACTAACTTAATAAATTTTACAGATTGTGGAACCCCCCCTGACGGGAGAGTCGGTAAGTGTCTAACCAAACTTTCATGTCCTACCTGGTCAGATAGTAATAACTTAATAATTTACAACAGACTGTGGAACCACTACCGACTACACAGTCTGTGAGTATCTAATCCAAATGATATTTCCTGCTTAGTCAGATACTAACTTAATAAATTTTACAGATTGTGGAACCTCCTCTGACGGGAGAGTCGGTAAGTGTCTAACCAGAACTGCGTATGATACCTGGTCAAATAATAAAAATGTAATGATTTCCAACAGACTGTGGAACCACCACTGACAGGAGAGTCTGTAAGTATCTATACCGAATGGTATTTCCTGCTCAGTCAGATACTATCTTAATAAATTTCAGACTGTGGAACCATCTCTGACGGGAGAGTCGGTAATTGTCTAACCAGAACTGCGTATGATACCTGGTCAAATAATAAAAATGTAATGATTTCCAACAGACTGTGGAACCACCACTGACAGGAGAGTCTGTAAGTATCTATACCGAAAGGTATTTCCTGCTAAGTCAGATACTATCTTAATAAATTTCAGACTGTGGAACCATCTCTGACGGGAGAGTCGGTAAGAATCTAACCACACTTTCGAGTCCTACCCGGTCAGATAATAATAACTTAATAATTTACAACAGACTGTGGAACCACCACCGACTGCACAGTCTGTGAGTATCTAACCCAAATGATATTTCCTGCTTAGTCAGATACTAACTTAATAAATTTTACAGATTGTGGAACCCCCCCTGACGGGAAAGTCGGTAAGTGTCTAACCAAAATTTCATGTCCTACCTGGTCAGATAATAATAACTTAATAATTTACAACAGACTGTGGAACCACCACCGACTGCACAGTCTGTGAGTATCTAACCCAAATGATATTTCCTGCTTAGTCAGATACTAACTTAATAAATTTTACAGATTGTGGAACCCCCCCTGACGGGAGAGTCGGTAAGTGTCTAACCAGAGCTGCGTATGATACCTGGTCAAATAATAAAAATGTAATGATTTCCAACAGACTGTGGAACCACTACCGACAGGAGAGTCTGTTAGTATCTATACCGAATGGTATTTCCTGCTCAGTCAGATACTATCTTAATAAATTTCAGACTGTGGAACCATCTCTGACGGGAGAGTCGGTATGAATCTAACCAGAATAACGTATCCTACCTGGTCAGATAATAATAATTTAATAATTTACAACAGACTGTGGAACCACTGCCGACAGGAGAGTCTGTAAGTATTTATACCAAAAGATATTTTCGGCTCAGTCAGATAAAAACTTAATAACTTCCACAGACTGTTGAACCGCCACTGACGGGAGAGTCTGTAAGTGTTTAACCAGAATTACGTTTTCTGTCTGGCCAGATAATATTAACTTAATAATTTACAACAGACTGTGGAACCACCACCGACTGCACAGTCTGTGAGTATCTAACCCAAATGATATTTCCTGCTTAGGCAGATACTAACTTAATAAATTTTACAGATTGTGGAACCCCCCCTGACGGGAGAGTCGGTAAGTGTCTAACCAAAATTTCATGTCCTACCTGGTTAGATAATAATAACTTAATAATTTACAACAGACTGTGGAACCACCACCGACTACACAGTCTGTGAGTATCTAACCCAAATGATATTTTCTGCTTAGTCAGATACTAACTTAATAAATTTTACAGATTGTGGAACCCCCCCTGACGGGAGAGTCGGTAAGTGTCTAACCAGAGCTGCGTATGATACCTGGTCAAATAATAAAAATGTAATGATTTCCAACAGACTGTGGAACCACCACTGACAGGAGAGTCTGTAAGTATCTAAACCGAATGGTATTTCCTGCTCAGTCAGATACTCTCTTAATAAATTTCAGACTGTGGAACCATCTCTGACGGGAGAGTCGGTAAGAATCTAACCAGAATTTCGTGTCCTACCTGGTCAGATAATAATAACTTAATAATTTACAACAGACTGTGGAACCACCACTGACAGGAGAGTCTGTAAATATCTAAACCGAATGGTATTTCCTGCTCAGTCAGATACTATCTTAATAAATTTCAGACTGTGGAACCATCTCTGACGGGAGAGTCGGTAAGAATCTAAACAGAATTTCGTGTCCTCCCCGGTCAGATAATAATAACTTAATAATTTACATTAGACTGTGGAACCACTACCGACAGGAGAGTCTGTAAGTATCTATGCCGAATGCTATTTTCTGCTCAGTCAGATAATAACTTAATAAATTTTACAGATTGTGGAATCTCCTCTGACGGGAGAGTCTGTAAGTGTTTAACCAGAATTACGTTTCCTGTCTGGCCAGATAATAATAACTTAATAATTTACAACAGACTGTGGAACCAGCACCGACTGCACAGTCTGTGAGTATCTAACCCAAATGATATTTCCTGCTTAATCAGATACTAACTTAATAAATTTTACAGATTGTGGAACCCCCCCTGACGGGAGAGTCGGTAAGTGTCTAACCAGAGCTGCGTATGATACCTGGTCAAATAATAAAAATGTAATGATTTCCAACAGACTGTGGAACCACCACTGACAGGAGAGTCTGTAAGTATCTATACCGAATGGTATTTCCTGCTCAGTCAGATACTATCTTAATAAATTTCAGACTGTGGAACCATCTCTGACGGGAGAGTCGGTAAGAATCTAACCAGAATTTCGTGTCCTACCTGGTCAGATAATAATAACTTAACAATTTACAACAGACTGTGGAACCACCACTGACAGGAGAGTCTGTAAGTATCTAAACCGAATGGTATTTCCTGCTCAGTCAGATACTATCTAAACAAATTTCAGACTGTGGAACCATCTCTGACGGGAGAGACGGTAAGTGTCTAACCAAAATTTCATGTTCTACCTGGTCAGATAATAATAACTTAATAATTTACAACAGACGGTGGAACCACCACTGACAGGAGAGTCTGTAAGTATCTAAACCGAATGGTATTTCCTGCTCAGTCAGATACTATCTTAATAAATTTCAGACTGTGGAACCATCTCTGACGGGAGAGTCGGTAAGAATCTAAACAGAATTTCGTGTCCTGCCCGGTCAGATAATAATAACTTAATAATTTACAACAGACTGTGGAACCACTACCGACAGGAGAGTCTGTAAGTATCTATGACGAATGCTATTTTCTGCTCAGTCAGATAATAACTTAATAACTTCCACAGACTGTTGAACCGCCACTGACGGGAGAATCTGTAAGTGTTTAACCAGAATTACGTTTCCTGTCTGGCCAGATAATAATAACTTAATAATTTACAACAGACTGTGGAACCACCACCGACTGCACAGTCTGTGAGTATCTAACCCAAATGATATTTCCTGCTTAGTCAGATACTAACTTAATAAATTTTACAGATTGTGGAACCCCCCCTGACGGGAGAGTCGGTAAGTGTCTAACCAGAGCTGCGTATGATACCTGGTCAAATAATAAAAATGTAATGATTTCCAACAGACTGTGGAACCACCACTGACAGGAGAGTCTGTAAGTATCTATACCGAATGGTATTTCCTGCTCAGTCAGATACTATCTTAATAAATTTCAGACTGTGGAACCATCTCTGACGGGAGAGTCGGTACAAATCTAACCACAATTTCGTGTCCTACATGGTCAGATAATAATAACTTAATAATTTACAACAGACTGTGGAACCACTACCGACAGGAGAGTCTGTAAGTATCTATGCCGAATGCTATTTTCTGCTCAGTCAGATAATAACTTAATAACTTCCACAGACTGTTGAACCGCCACTGACGGGAGAGTCTGTAAGTGTTTAACCAGAATTACGTTTCCTGTCTGTCCAGATAATAATAACTTAATAATTTACAACAGACTATGGAACCACCACCGACTGCACAGTCTGTGAGTATCTAACCCAAATGATATTTCCTGCTTAGTCAGATACTAACTTAATAAATTTTACAGATTGTCGAACCCCCCCTGACGGGAGAGTCGGTAAGTGTCTAACCAGAGCTGCGTATGATACCTGGTCAAATAATAAAAATGTAATGATTTCCAACAGACTGTGGAACCACCACTGACAGGAGAGTCTGTAAGTATCTAAACCGAATGGTATTTCCTGCTCAGTCAGATACTATCTTAATAAATTTCAGACTGTGGAACCATCTCTGACGGAAGATTCGGTAAGTGTCTAACCAAAATTTCATGTTCTACCTGGTCAGATAATAATAACTTAATAATTTACAACAGACTGTGGAACCACCACTGACAGGAGAGTCTGTAAGTATCTAAACCGAATGGTATTTCCTGCTCAGTCAGATACTATCTTAATAAATTTCAGACTGTGGAACCATCTCTGACGGGAGAGTCGGTAAGAATCTAACCACAATTTCGTGTCCTTCCCGGTCAGATAATAATAACTTTATAATTTACAACAGACTGTGGAACCACTACCGACAGGAGAGTCTGTAAGTATCTATGACGAATGCTATTTTCTGCTCAGTCAGATAATAACTTAATAACTTCCACAGACTGTTGAACCGCCACTGACGGGAGAGTCTGTAAGTGTTTAACCAGAATTACGTTTCCTGTCTGGCCAGATAATAATAACTTAATAATTTACAACAGACTGTGGAACCACCACCGACTGCACATTCTGTGAGTATCTAACCCAAATGATAATTCCTGCTTAGTCAGATACTAACTTAATAAATTTTACAGATTGTGGAACCTCCTCTGACGGGAAAGTCGGTAAGTGTCTATCCAGAACTGCGTATGATTCCTGGTCAAATAATAAAAATGTAATGACTTCCAACAGACTGTGGAACCACCACTGACAGGAGAGTCTGTAAGTATCTAAACCGAATGGTATTTCCTGCTCAGTCAGATACTATCTTAATAAATTTCAGCCTGTGGAACCATCTCTGACGGGAGAGTCGGTAAGAATCTAACCAGAATTTCGTGTCCTACCTGGTCAGATAATAATAACTTAATAATTTACAACAGACTGTGGAACCACCACTGACAGGAGAGTCTGTAAGTATCTAAACCGAATGGTATTTCCTGCTCAGTCAGATACTATCTTAACAAATTTCAGACAGTGGAACCATCTCTGACGGGAGAGTCGGTAAGTGTCTAACCAAAATTTCATGTTCTACCTGGTCAGATAATAATAACTTAATAATTTACAACAGACTGTGGAACCACCACTGACAGGAGAGTCTGTAAGTATCTAAACCGAATGGTATTTCCTGCTCAGTCAGATACTATCTTAATAAATTTCAGACTGTGGAACCATCTCTGACGGGAGAGTCGGTAAGAATCTAAACAGAATTTCGTGTCCTACCCGGTCAGATAATAATAACTTAATAATTTACAACAGACTGTGGAACCACTACCGACAGGAGAGTCTGTAAGTATCTATGACGAATGCTATTTTCTGCTCAGTCAGATAATAACTTAATAACTTCCACAGACTGTTGAACCGCCACTGACGGGAGAGTCTGTAAGTGTTTAACCAGAATTACGTTTCCTGTCTGGCCAGATAATAATAACTTAATAATTTACAACAGACTGTGGAACCACCACCGACTGCACAGTCTGTGAGTATCTAACCCAAATGATATTTCCTGCTTAGTCAGATACTAACTTAATAAATTTTACAGATTGTGGAACCTCCTCTGACGAGAAAGTCGGTAAGTGTCTATCCAGAACTGCGTATGATTCCTGGTCAAATAATAAAAATGTAATGATTTCCAACAGACTGTGGAACCACCACTGACAGGAGAGTCTGTAGGTATCTAAACCGAATGGTATTTCCTGCTCAGTCAGATACTATCTTAATAAATTTCAGACTGTGGAACCATCTCTGACGGGAGAGTCGGTAAGAATCTAACCAGAATAACGTATCCTACCTGGTCAGATAATAATAATTTGATAATTTACAACAGACTGTGGAACCACTGCCGACAGGAGAGTCTGTAAGTATCTATAATGAATGTTATTTTCGGCTCATTCAGATAAAAACTTAATAACTTCCACAGACAGTTGAACCGCCACTGACGGGAGAGTCTGTAAGTGTTTAACCAGAATTACGTTTCCTGTCTGGCCAGATAATAATAACTTAATAATTTACAACAGACTGTGGAACCACCACCGACTGCACAGTCTGTGAGTATCTAACCCAAATGATATTTCCTGCTTAGTCAGATACTAACTTAATAAATTTTACAGATTGTGGAACCCCCCCTGACGGCAGAGTCGGTAAGTGTCTAACCAGAGCTGCGTATGATACCTGGTCAAATAATAAAAATGTAATGATTTCCAACAGACTGTGGAACCACCACTGACAGGAGAGTCTGTAAGTATCTATACCGAATGGTATTTCCTGCTCAGTCAGATACTATCTTAATAAATTTCAGACTGTGGAACCATCTCTGACGGGAGAGTCGGTAAGAATCTAACCACAATTTCGTGTCCTACATGGTCAGATAATAATAACTTAATAATTTACAACAGACTGTGGAACCACTACCGACAGGAGAGTCTGTAAGTATCTATGCCGAATGCTATTTTCTGCTCAGTCAGATAATAACTTAATAACTTCCACAGACTGTTGAACCGCCACTGACGGGAGAGTCTGTAAGTGTTTAACCAGAATTACGTTTCCTGTCTGGCCAGATAATAATAACTTAATAATTTACAACAGACTGTGGAACCACCACCGACTGCACAGTCTGTGAGTATCTAACCCAAATGATATTTCCTGCTTAGTCAGATACTAACTTAATAAATTTTACAGATTGTGGAACCCCCCCTGACGGGAGAGTCGGTAAGTGTCTAACCAGAGCTGCGTATGATACCTGGTCAAAAAATAAAAATGTAATGATTTCCAACAGATTGTGGAACCACCACTGACAGGGGAGTCTGTAAGTATCTAAACCGAATGGTATTTCCTGCTCAGTCAGATACTATCTTAATAAATTTCAGACTGTGGAACCATCTCTGACGGGAGAGTCGGTAAGTGTCTAACAAAAATTTCATGTTCTACCTGTCAGATAATAATAACTTAATAATTTACAACAGACTGTGGAACCACCACTGACAGGAGAGTCTGTAATTATCTAAACCGAATGGTATTTCCTGCTCAGTCAGATACTATCTTAATAAATTTCAGACTGTGGAACCACCTCTGACGGGAGAGTCGGTAAGAATCTAACCAGAATTTCGTGTCATACCCGGTCAGATAATAATAACTTAATAATTTACAACAGACTGTGGAACCACTACCGACAGGAGAGTCTGTAAGTATCTATGCCGAATGCTATTTTCTGCTCAGTCAGATAATAACTTAATAACTTCCACAGACTGTTGAACCGCCACTGACGGCAGAGTCTGTAAGTGTTTAACCAGAATTACGTTTCCTGTCTGGCCAGATAATAATAACTTAATAATTTACAACAGACTGTGGAACCACCACCGACTGCACAGTCTGTGAGTATCTAACCCAAATGATATTTCCTGCTTAGTCAGATACTAACTTAATAAATTTTACAGATTGTGCAACCTCCTCTGACGGGAAAGTCCGTAAGTGTCTATCCAGAACTGCGTATGATTCCTGGTCAAATAATAAAAATGTAATGATTTCCAACAGACTGTGGAACCACCACTGACAGGAGAGTCTGTAAGTATCTAAACCTAATGGTGTTTCCTGCTCAGTCAGATACTATCTTAATAAATTTCAGACTGTGGAACCATCTCTGACGGGAGAGTCGGTAAGAATCTAACCAGAATTTCGTGTCCTACCTGGTCAGATAATAATAACTTAATAATTTACAACAGACTGTGGAACCACCACTGACAGGAGAGTCTGTAAGTATCTAAACCGAATGGTATTTCCTGCTCAGTCAGATACTATCTTAATAAATTTCAGACTGTGGAACCATCTCTGACGGGAGAGTCGGTAAGTGTCTAACCAAAATTTCGTGTCCTACCTGGTCAGATAATAATAACTTAATAATTTACAACAGACTGTGGAACCACCACTGACAGGAGAGTCTGTAAGTATCTAAACCGAATGGTATTTCCTGCTCAGTCAGATACTATCTTAATAAATTTCAGACTGTGGAACCATCTTTGACGGGAGAGTCGGTAAGTGTCTAACCAAAATTTCATGTTCTACCTGGTCAGATAATAATAACTTAATAATTTACAACAGACTGTGGAACCACCACTGACAGGAGAGTCTGTAAGTATCTAAACCGAATGGTATTTCCTGCTCAGTCAGATACTATCTTAATAAATTTCAGACTGTGGAACCATCTCTGACGGGAGAGTCGGTAAGAATCTAAACAGAATTTCGTGTCCTACCCGGTCAGATAATAATAACTTAATAATTTACAACAGACTGTGGAACCACCACCGACAGGAGAGTCTGTAAGTATCTATACCGAATGCTATTTTCTGCTCAGTCAGATAATAACTTAATAACTTCCACAGACTGTTGAACCGCCACTGACGGGAGAGTCTGTAAGTGTTTAACCAGAATTACGTTTCCTGTCTGGCCAGATAATAATAACTTAATAATTTACAACAGACTGTGGAACCACCACCGACTGCACAGTCTGTGAGTATCTAACCCAAATGATATTTCCTGCTTAGGCAGATACTAACTTAATAAATTTTACAGATTGTTGAACCTCCTCTGACGGGAGAGTCGGTAAGTGTCTAACCAGAACTGCGTATGATACCTGGTCAAATAATAAAAATGTAATGATTTCCAACAGACTGTGGAACCACAACCGACAGGAGAGTCTGTAAGTATCTATACCGAATGCTATTTTCTGCTCAGTCAGATAATAACTTAATAACTTCCACAGACTGTTGAACCGCCACTGACGGGAGAGTCTGTAAGTGTTTAACCAGAATTACGTTTCCTGTCTGGCCAGATAATAATAACTTAATAATTTACAACAGACTGTGGAACCACCACCGACTGCACAGTCTGTGAGTATCTAACCCAAATGATATTTCCCGCTTAGTCAGATACTAACATAACAAAATTTTACAGATTGTGGAACCCCCTCTGACGGGAGAGTCGGTAAGTGTCTAACCAGAACTGCGTATGATACCTGGTCAAATAATAAAAATGTAATGATTTCCAACAGACTGTGGAACCACCACTGACAGGAGAGTCTGTAAGTATCTATACCGAATGGTATTTCCTGCTCAGTCAGATACTATCTTAATAAATTTCAGACTGTGGAACCATCTCTGACGGGAGAGTCGGTAAGAATCTAACCACAATTTCGTGGCCTACCCGGTCAGATAATAATAACTTAATAATTTACAACAGACTGTGGAACCACCACTGACAGGAGAGTCTGTAAGTATCTAAACCGAATGGCATTTCCTGCTCAGTCCGATACTATCTTAATAAATTTCAGACTGTGGAACCATCTCTGACGGGAGAGTCGGTAAGAATCTAACCAGAATAAAGTATCCTACCTGGTCAGATAACAATAATTTAATAATTTGCAACAGACTGTGGAACCACTGCCGACAGGAGAGTCTGTAAGTATCTATACCGAATGTTATTTTCGGCTCAGTCAGATAAAAACTTAATAACTTCCACAGACTGTTGAACCGCCACTGACGGGAGAGTCTGTAAGTGTTTAACCAGAATTACGTTTCCTGTCTGGCCAGATAATAATAACTTAATAATTTACAACAGACTGTGGAACCACCACCGACTACACAGTCTGTGAGTATCTAACCCAAATGATATTTCCTGCTTAGGCAGATACTAACTTAATAAATTTTACAGATTGTGGAACCTCCTCTGACGGGAGAGTCGGTAAGTGTCTAACCAGAGCTGCGTATGATACCTGGTCAAATAATAAAAATGTAATGATTTCCAACAGACTGTGGAACCACCACTGACAGGAGAGTCTGTAAGTATCTATACCGAATGGTATTTCCTGCTCAGTCAGATACTATCTTAATAAATTTCAGACTGTGGAACCGCCACTGACGGGAGAGTCTGTAAGTGTTTAACCAGAATAACGTTTCCTGTCTGGCCAGATAATAATAACTTAATAATTTACAACAGACTGTGGAACCACCACCGACTGCACAGTCTGTGAGTATCTAACCCAAATGATATTTCCTGCTTAGGCAGATACTAACTTAATAAATTTTACAGATTGTGGAACCCCCCCTGACGGGAGAGTCGGTAAGTGTCTAACCAGAGCTGCGTATGATACCTGGTCAAATAATAAAAATGTAATGATTTCCAACAGACTGTGGAACCACCACTGACAGGAGAGTCTGTAAGTATCTATACCGAATGGTATTTCCTGCTCAGTCAGATACTATCTTAATAAATTTCAGACTGTGGGACCATCTCTGACGGGAGAGTCGGTAAAAATCTAACCACAATTTCGTGGCCTAACCGGATAGATAATAATAACTTAATAATTTACAACAGACTGTGGAACCACCACTGACAGGAGAGTCTGTAAGTATCTAAACCGAATGGCATTTCCTGCTCAGTCCGATACTATCTTAATAAATTTCAGACTGTGGAACCATCTCTGACGGGAGAGTCGGTAAGAATCTAACCAGAATAACGTATCCTACCTGGTCAGATAACAATAATTTAATAATTTGCAACAGACTGTGGAACCACTGCCGACAGGAGAGTCTGTAAGTATCTATACCGAATGTTTTTTTCGGCTCAGTCAGATAAAAACTTAATAACTTCCACAGACTGTTGAACCGCCACTGACGGGAGAGTCTGTAAGTGTTTAACCAGAATTACGTTTCCTGTCTGGCCAGATAATAATAACTTAATAATTTACAACAGACTGTGGAACCACCACCGACTACACAGTCTGTGAGTATCTAACCCAAATGATATTTCCTGCTTAGGCAGATACTAACTTAATAAATTTTACAGATTGTGGAACCTCCTCTGACGGGAGAGTCGGTAAGTGTCTAACCAGAGCTGCGTATGATACCTGGTCAAATAATAAAAATGTAATGATTTCCAACAGACTGTGGAACCACCACTGACAGGAGAGTCTGTAAGTATCTAAACCGAATGGTATTTCCTGCTCAGTCAGATACTATCTTAATAAATTTCAGACTGTGGAACCATCTCTGACGGGAGAGTCGGTAAGAATCTAACCACAATTTCGTGTCCTACCTGGTCAGATAATAATAACTTAATAATTTACAACAGACTGTGGAACCACTACCGACAGGAGAGTCTGTATGTATCTATACCGAATGTTATTTTCTGCTCAGTCAGATAAAAACTTAATAACTTCCACAGACTGTTGAACCGCCACTGACGGGAGAGTCTGTAAGTGTTTAACCAGAATTACGTTTTCTGTCTGGTCAGATAATAATAACTTTATAATTTACAACAGACTGTGGAACCACCACCGACTGCACAGACTGTGAGTATCTAACCCAAATGATATTTCCTGCTTAATCAGATACTAACTTAATAAATTTTACAGATTGTGGAACCCCCCCTGACGGGAGAGTCGGTAAGTATCTATCCAGAACTGCGTATGATTCCTGGTCAAATAATAAAAATGTAATGATTTCCAACAGACTGTGGAACCACCACTGACAGGAGAGTCTGTAAGTATCTAAACCGAATGGTATTTCCTGCTCAGTCAGATACTATCTTAATAAATTTCAGACTGTGGAACCATCTCTGACGGGAGAGTCGGTAAGAATCTAACCAGAATTTCGTGTCCTACCTGGTCAGATAATAATAACTTAATAATTTACAACAGATTGTGGAACCACTACCAACAGAAGAGTCTGTAAGTATCTATGCCGAATGCTATTTTCTGCTCAGTCAGATAATAACTTAATAACTTCCACAGACTGTTGAACCGCCACTGACGGGAGAGTCTGTAAGTGTTTAACCAGAATTACGTTTTCTGTCTGGCCAGATAATAATAACTTAATAATTTACAACAGACTGTGGAACCACCACCGACTACACAGTCTGTGAGTATCTAACCCAAATGATATTTCCTGCTTAGGCAGATACTAACTTAATAAATTTTATAGATTGTGGAACCCCCCCTGACGGGATTGTCGGTAAGTGTCTATCCAGAACGGCGTATGATTCCTGGTCAAATAATAAAAATGTAATGATTTCCAACAGACTGTGGAACCACCACTGACAGGAGAGTCTGTAAGTATCTAAACCGAATGGTATTTCCTGCTTAATCAGATACCATCTTAATAAATTTCAGACTGTGGAACCATCTCTGACGGGAGAGTCGGTAAGAATCTAACCACAATTTCGTGCTCTGCCTGGTCAGATAATAATAATTTAATAATTTACAACAGACTGTGGAACCACCACTGACAGGAGAGTCTGTAAGTATCTAAACCGAATGGCATTTCCTGCTCAGTCCGATACGGTCTTAATAAATTTCAGACTGTGGAACCATCTCTGACGGGAGAGTCGGTAAGAATCTAACCAGAATAACGTATCCTACCTGGTCAGATAATAATTTAATAATTTGCAACAGACTGTGGAACCACTGCCGACAGGAGAGTCTGTAAGTATCTATACCGAATGTTATTTTCGGCTCAGTCAGATAAAAACTTAATAACTTCCACAGACTGTTGAACCGCCACTGACGGGAGAGTCTGTAAGTGTTTAACCAGAATTACGTTTCCTGCCTGGTCAGATAATAATAACTTAATAATTTACAACAGACTGTGGAACCACCACCGACTGCACAGTCTGTGAGTATCTAACCCAAATGATATTTCCTGCTTAGTCAGATACTAACTTAATAAATTTTACAGATTGTGGAACCCCCCCTGACGGGAGAGTCGGTAAGTGTCTAACCAAAATTTCATGTCCTACCTGGTCAGATAATAATAATTTAATAATTTACAACAGACTGTGGAACCACTGCCGACAGGAGAGTCTGTAAGTATCTATACCGAATGTTATTTTCGGCTCAGTCAGATAAAAACTTAATAACTTCCACAGACTGTTGAACCGCCACTGACGGGAGAGTCTGTAAGTGTTTAACCAGAATTACGTTTTCTGTCTGGCCAGATAATATTAACTTAATAATTTACAACAGACTGTGGAACCACCACCGACTACACAGTCTGTGAGTATCTAACCCAAATGATATTTCCTGCTTAGGCAGATACTAACTTAATAAATTTTACAGATTGTGGAACCCCCCCTGACGGGAGAGTCGGTAAGTATCTAACCAAAATTTCATGTCCTACCTGGTCAGATAATAATAATTTAATAATTTACAGCAGACTGTGGAACCACTGCCGACAAGAGAGTCTGTAAGTATCTATACCGAATGTTATTTTCGGCTCAGTCAGATAAAAACTTAATAACTTCCACAGACTGTTGAACCGCCACTGACGGGAGAGTCTGTAAGTGTTTAACCAGAATTACGTTTTCTGTCTGGTCAGATAATAATAACTTAATAATTTACAACAGACTGTGGAACCACCACCGACTGCACAGTCTGTGAGTATCTAACCCAAATGATATTTCCTGCTTAATCAGATACTAACTTAATAAATTTTACAGATTGTGGAACCCCCCCTGACGGGAGAGTCGGTAAGTGTCTATCCAGAACTGCGTATGATTCCTGGTCAAATAATAAAAATGTAATGATTTCCAACAGACTGTGGAACCACCACTGACAGGAGAGTCTGTAAGTATCTAAACCGAATGGTATTTCCTGCTCAGTCAGATACTATCTTAATAAATTTCAGACTGTGGAACCATCTCTGACGGGAGAGTCGGTAAGAATCTAACCAGAATTTCGTGTCCTACCTGGTGAGATAATAATAACTTAATAATTTACAACAGATTGTGGAACCACTACCGACAGAAGAATCTGTAAGTATCTATGCCGAATGCTATTTTCTGCTCAGTCAGATAATAACTTAATAACTTCCACAGACTGTTGAACCGCCACTGACGGGAGAGTCTGTAAGTGTTTAACCAGAATTACGTTTTCTGTCTGGCCAGATAATAATAACTTAATAATTTACAACAGACTGTGGAACCACCACCGACTGCACAGTCTGTGAGTCTCTAACCCAAATGATATTTCCTGCTTAATCAGATACTAACTTAATAAATTTTACAGATTGTGGAACCCCCCCTGACGGGATTGTCGGTAAGTGTCTATCCAGAACTGCGTATGATTCCTGGTCAAATAATAAAAATGTAATGATTTCCAACAGACTGTGGAACCACCACTGACAGGAGAGACTGTAAGTATCTAAACCGAATGGTATTTCCTGCTCAGTCAGATACTATCTTAATAAATTTCAGACTGTGGAACCATCTCTGACGGGAGAGTCGGTAAGAATCTAACCACAATTTCGTGCTCTGCCTGGTCAGATAATAATAACTTAATAATTTACAACAGACTGTGGAACCACCACTGACAGGAGAGTCTGTAAGTATCTAAACCGAATGGCATTTCCTGCTCAGTCCGATACTATCTTAATAAATTTCAGACTGTGGAACCATCTCTGACGGGAGAGTCGGTAAGAATCTAACCAGAATAACGTATCCTACCTGGTCAGATAATAATAATTTAATAATTTGCAACAGACTGTGGAACCACTGCCGACAGGAGAGTCTGTAAGTATCTATACCGAATGTTATTTTCGGCTCAGTCAGATAAAAACTTAATAACTTCCACAGACTGTTGAACCGCCACTGACGGGAGAGTCTGTAAGTGTTTAACCAGAATTACGTTTCCTGCCTGGCCAGATAATAATAACTTAATAATTTACAACAGACTGTGGAACCACCACCGACTGCACAGTCTGTGAGTATCTAACCCAAATGATATTTCCTGCTTAGTCAGATACTAACTTAATAAATTTTACAGATTGTGGAACCCCCCCTGACGGGAGAGTCGGTAAGTGTCTAACCAAAATTTCATGTCCTACCTGGTCAGATAATAATAATTTAATAATTTACAACAGACTGTGGAACCACTGCCGACAGGAGAGTCTGTAAGTATCTATACCGAATGTTATTTTCGGCTCAGTCAGATAAAAACTTAATAACTTCCACAGACTGTTGAACCGCCACTGACGGGAGAGTCTGTAAGTGTTTAACCAGAATTACGTTTTCTGTCTGGCCAGATAATATTAACTTAATAATTTACAACAGACTGTGGAACCACCACCGACTGCACAGTCTGTGAGTATCTAACCCAAATGATATTTCCTGCTTAGTCAGATACTAACTTAATAAATTTTACAGATTGTGGAACCCCCCCTGACGGGAGAGTCGGTAAGTGTTTAACCAGAGCTGCGTATGATACCTGGTCAAATAATAAAAATGTAATGATTTCCAACAGACTGTGGAACCACTACCGACAGGAGAGTCTGTAAGTATCTATACCGAATGTTATTTTCGGCTCAGTCAGATACTATCTTAATAAATTTTAGACTGTGGAACCATCTCTGACGGGAGAGTCGGTAAGAATCTAACCAAAATTTTGTGTCCTACCTGGTCACATAATAATAATAACTTAATAATTTACTACAGACTGTGGAACAACCACTGACAGGAGAGTCTGTGAGTATCTAACCCGAATGGTATTTCCTGCTCTGTCAGAACTAACTTAATAACTTCCACAGACTGTGGAACCGCCACTGACGGGAAAGTCGGTAAGTATCTTACCAGGATTGCGTTTCCTACCTGGTCAGACAATACAAACTTAATGATTTCCATAGACTGTGGTACCACCATTAACGGGAGGGTCAGTAAGTATCAAATCTGAAGTGCATTTCCTACTTGGTAAAATGAATATAACTTGATATTCCCCAACAGACAGTAGAACCACCATTGACGGGAGAGTCTGTAAGTGTTTTACCAGAATTCCATTTTCTGCCTGACCAGATGATAATAACTTAATGACATCTGCAGACTGTGGAAATACCACTGACAGGAGAGTCTGTGAGTATCTAACCCGAATGGTATTTTCCTGCTCAGTTAGATACTAACTTAATAAATTCCACAGACTGTGGAATCGTCTCTGACGGGAGCGTCGGTAAGAATCTAACCAGAGTTACGTATCCTTCATGGTCAGATAATAAAAACTCAATGATTTCAAACAGACTGTGGAACCACCAACGACGGGAGGGTCTGTGCGTATCTAACCCGAATGATATTTCCTGCTCTGTCAGATACTTACTTAATAACTTTCACAGACTGTGAAACCGCCACTGGCGGGAGAGTCGGTAAGGATCTAACCAGAACAACGTATCCTACCTGGTCAGATAATAAAAACTTACTGATTTCCAATAGACTGCGGAACTACCTTCGACAGCACAGTCTGTGAGTATCTAACCCGAATGATATTTCCTGCTCAGTCTGATATTTACTTAATAAATTCCACAGACTGTAGAACCGCGACTGACGGGAGAGTCGGTAAGTATCTAATCAGAATTACGTATCCTTCCTGGTCAGATAATAAAAACTTTATGATTTCCATGGACTTTTTGAACCACCATTATCGGGAGAGTCTGTAAAAATCAAAACAGTACATTTTGTGCTTGGTAAACTGATAATAAGTTGATATTTCCTTACAGACTATCGAAGAACCATTGACCGGCGAGTCTGTATGTGTCTAACCAGAACTACGTTTCCTTCCTGGGTAGATAATAATAACTTATTGACATCCGCAGACTGTGGAACCACCACTGAAGGGAGAGTCGGTAAGCATCTAACCAGAAGTGCATTTTTGTCGTGATAAAATTATAATAGCTTGATATTTCCCAACAGACTGTGGAACCCCCTCTGACGAGAGAGGCTGTGAGTATCATTCCCGAATTGTATTTTCTGCTTTGTCAGATAATGAGTAAGTAATGTCCTTAGACTGTGGAACCACCATTGACGGGAGAATCCGTAAGTATCTAACCGGAATTGTTTTTCCTGCTTGGTCAGATAATTAAAACTTAATGACATACGCAGACTTTGGAACCACCTCTGACAGAAGAGTCGGTAATTATCTAACCAGAATTACTTATCCTACTTGATCAGATAATTAAAACTTAAGAAATTCTACAGATTGTGGAACCGCCTCTGACGGGAGAGTCTGTGAGTTTCTAACCCGAGTTGTGTTTCCTGCTTGGTAAAACGATAATAACTTGATATTTCTCAACAGACGGTGGAGTCACCACTGACAGGAGAGTCTGTATGTATTCGATCAGAATTTTATTTCCTGCGTGGTCATATAATAATAACTTGATATTTTCTAACAGATTGTTGGACCACCTCTAACAGAAAATTCTGTGAGTATCTAACCCGAATTGTTTTTCCTGCTTGGCAGTGCATAACGCTGGCAGCCTCGACCACGCAGCCTTAGCACGTTAGGACCAGTTTGATACCAAAAAATAATTGTATACCGGATGTTTCATTTCGTATAGGGATTTACCAACGGGGTTAAATCCATTCTGTTGTGTTTAAGAACATCATAAGTTCATTGAAATCTACTGTGAAGAGATATTTCAAGTCGTTTAAAAGGTTTACCTATCAGGTGAGATCTGGTTTTTCAAGGGCGGAAATAGGTGTAGGTAGTAGGTGTGCGATGGTTTTTTGCTCGCTTTTTTCTCTACAGTTGCGGCAGTGGGCGTTGAAGGGGATGCCTTTTTTGGCTGCTTGAACACCTATTGGCCAGTGACTTATATTAACAGCAGTTAATCTTACAACATCAGTTCAGGTTTTATTAAGTAGGTTATCGGTTCTTGCAGCACTGTAACAGGACCCGAATTCCTTTGTTATTTTACATGTTCGTATTAGATATATTCCTCTGAGCGTCTTTAAGCGGAATGAGAACCTGTTCTACTTGCAAAGGTTGATGAGAGTAGCCTTGCTTAGCAAGAGCTTCGGCTCTAACATTTACCTCAATGTTCCCATGACCAGGAACCCAAATGAGGGATGTGCTGGCCATGGTTCCTAGTCTAGTGAGATGCCAACTCGGTTTGAATTTGATAATAGGTTATCGCGTTTAATTCCGCGGCGCCTCACTCGCGAAATTAAAATTATTTAATTTTAATTTTATTAAGAAGCGCAGCCGCGTGCTGCACTCCCTAACCTTTCTCATTTTTCTTTTTCTCTATTTACCTTTTGCCTGTCATTCTTCCTCTTCTTTTTGGCCAATATCCACATTCACAATAGTAAAAGAGTACCATTTAGGACTAGATTATACTACTGGGAGTGGGGATATGGAGACTTCTGTAAGAGAGCGCAGAGGTGTATTTGTTGTAAATTTTCGGAAAAACGGGAAAACTTTGGTTCTCTCGTGTGGTGATTTTCTAGTGAGAATTCAACGGTATGACTCCGCTATGCACTAATACAGGTGCATTGCCGCCAATTCTCATACAATTGGTTGGGTCGGGGACTTTGTCCAGGGTGTAATCATGTACACCCACACATATATGGGTATGATGATTTCCCGTTTAGAGATCAGTTTCTTGGAGAAACTGCATTGTGTCCTGCTGACATAAATTAATATTACTGTGATTGGTACCACCAAGTCGTAGTGGACCAATAGTGTTTAATTTATTAATTTTATTAAATATTGAACGCGGATCACCAAGTCGTGGTGTATCGGACGCTTTATAATTTAAATTTTAAGTTATTGTGTGTGTGTCGCTAACTTGTAGCAACACGGGCAAAGTAATTTTAGCCGGGTTACTTTGTGTTTTAACTTGCGGGAATTTTTTTTTCGGGAATTAATTTCGGTTCGCGATCCGTGTGAGCGAATATAGAAGGGTTCATAAACCCATTAACCTAGGGAGTACCATTTTATTTTTATATTCCTTTTTTTTTGGGTTTTTTTTTTTGGCAGTTGGTGCTAACCGCAAGTGACTATTGTGTTTGTGGAGTAGGCTTCTCCTACTTTTAACTTTATTTCCTCTTCTTTCTACTAAAATTTGTGAAAGTCCGTTTGTGTGCTCGTGAGCCCAGCAGGTTGTGCGGGTGAAATTTAATTTTACATTTTGTAGAATTGTGTGGTAGCTCAGTATTGAGCTACAGAAATCGAGCATTTTCCAAAAGATATTTTCATTTTATTTTGAGCCTGCGACCACTTCTCCACTGAGATAGCTGGCAACGCAGAGATTGTTATCCGTTTTATTTTTTTTTTATTGAGTTTAAAGAAGAGTCGCGGTAATTGTTATTATTTTTTTTAAATTTAATTTAAAAGCGAAAGTGACGGTCACAAGGTGAGCTTAAAGCTTTGATCGCGGCCTGGGTATAAGAGAATATTTTGATGTTTTTATCTGTTGTATCCAAAAATTCTAGGATACGGCACACAGTGTAGCGTCTCCATACAACCGGTGGATAAAAATAGAAGGAGTGGTGGTAGGCCAATGAAATTTTGTACAGATATTTTTTAGATAAATAAATTTTAGATGTTGTGAATTTCAACTAAATCGGTTAACGGACAAGCCCACTTCCCATATAAGCTGAATCAACAAATTACAATATCTCAAAAACTTTTGATGTAATAAACTTTTTGTGCAGTGGCTACTGATACTGTAAGCATTTCTTAAAACAAAAATGGTTAAGATTGGAAACATGGGCGTGTCATAGAACCCAATCTCATGCCTTGAAAATTGGAGTACGATAACAATTTATAAAATTTATCTATATCGAAAAAGTGGGCGTGGCATCTTTAATATAGTCAAAGTATTTTACGGTATATATTTATGGTTATCTATATTTTTTTATGATTTTTGTGTAATTCATTCAATTGATGTAATATACATAAATAATTAGGTATTATCAAACTATTTTATTTCACTCATTAATACAATTTTTTAAATATATAAACTTATAATTTTACTAAAATGAAATAAATTGCTTCAAATTTATTCGCATTTATTTCCTCTTTCATAGTCTGACGACGAATCAGATGAGAGAACAATTTCTAAATCTATTTTTTGACTACTATTTTCTGGTTCTAAGAAAATGAACTGAATAATATCTTTTTCGTTCATTTGTTTTTTACAGCAAGTTATTCGTTTAGCCGAAATAAGTGGCTCAGAAGATAGTAATAACCGCGCTAGCAAATCCCTATTACACGCTTCTCTAGAAGTTTTTCTTGTATTTTCTAATCAACACCCTCCCCCCCCCCCCTGCCCCCCGTAAAATTCGTAAAAGTTTCTTCTATTCTACATGTATTCATTCGTTTCATTTATTAGTTTCATATAAAACATTTTAAACTGCTACGAGTTTTACGGTAGTAAACTTTGCCAAACTTTCTACATACTTGATCAGGATCTAATACCTATAGAATTTTTTTTTGAGTATTTAAAAAAAAATTGGTACACCCTAATATGCATATATACAAGTAAAATTTATGTAAATTGTATGTATAAGTACACACATAGGGTACAACTCAGATACCGCTTAAATTTGGTGTGTTCACATTTTTCAAAAAAACTGCTTTTTTCATTCGAGGTTCCGCTAGAAAATTGATTACTACGTCTGAATATGCAAGCATATGCAGCCGAAATTTTTTTCTTGATATTATAAAGATATCTCTTGGACGATTTTTTAAACTTTCAACTTTGGGGTTTATTTTTTCTTTTTTTGTGTTTTAAGATGGTGATTTTACAAATAATGGTACTTCAAAACGAAAAATGAAAACACATCAAAACTAGGTATGCTTTTAAAAAATAGTACAAATAACATTGGGAAAAAATTATATTTAAAACAAAAATAAAAAAGTTTCAGGAGTTAGAAGTGAACCTACCAAAGGAGTATTTGCTGCAAAAAAATGTCATTGTTGCAAATGCTTAACTTTCAATACGTTTTTTATGGCAAAATAAAAGTAATTTCCAACATCCTTTTTAAGCTCATCTAATTGAAGTATTTACAATTGAACTGCATTCAAATTTTATCAATATTCGAACTTGACTTTTTTTAACTGTTTCCACCTTCGTTACACTGTGCGGCATGTCCCCCCAATTAGTATACATCCGCCCCTACACCGCAATCCCATTTGAACCCATTGGTGTAGAGGGTTATGTCTGATTATTTGTGGTACTTACCGCCCTTCCACTTGTTCCTAGTAGGAACGGAAACCTGGAATACCTTCTCAAGGTTGACTTTAGTTTACCTTAGTTGTCTGTAAGTTTATTAAGTCCATTGGGTAACTTGTTAAGGATGTTGCTGTGACCGTATGTCTTACTTGTCTAGGATCTATTTAGACGCGGAAGGTTGAAAGCAGGGGTTTTGGTCTTTGTAAATAGCATCACTTTCGTTTTCCCTGGATTTACTCCTAGACCACAACTTGTAGCCCTGTTACTGAGTAAGACCAGAGCTGAAACTTGAAATTTCCCTAATGTGTTTATAAATATACAGAAATAAGTAGTAATGTATGTATTTATATTAATTTATTATTTAATTTTACATTTATTACATACTTTTTTACAATTTCCACTTACTAAAATGTAAGCAAATAACCTGACTCTTGTATTTCAACGGTTGGCGCACGAAGAGGCGCTCGCCAACACAAAGTGAATTTATGTCAGCATAATGTGTACATGCCAAACAATGTTTTATATAAAATATACGAATGCTGATGCTTTTGATGATTTCCGTCAGGCGACGTGTGTTGCGTGGCGTCAGCCTAATGTGTATCTACCTTTACTCCGCCCTTATTTAGCCGCATTGGAAAGTTGTTTATGACAACCAGCCATTATAAAAGAGACAAAGCACCACCTTGGAAGTTCCTCTATTTACCATTTCGGTTATATGGCTAGTTCCTAGATCTGCCTGTATTATTCTGGATTGTAGCATAGAACAACTTCCACTTTTGAAAGATCAAACCTACTAAGTTCACTTCCCAATTTGAACTTGTAAAAGGTCATTTTCCGGCAATAGATTTGCATCTAACACCTCCTCCCAACACCTAAATCCATCCGGACTTGGAAAGACAAAAGTCGGAGTTTTGCCACTGTTTCACACGGTCAGATTTGCATTAATAATAAAATCGAAAAAAGACACAGAGTATGCCTTGCGTCGGCATCGCATCCAATAAAGAAGATGTTGTTGTTGTTGCTGTTGTCTTGCACTAGCCGTTGAACTTCATTTGGCGGTGCTTCTCGGTCGTGAGCCGTATACGCACTTCGAGTGCCTCAGATTAATCTGCACTATGTTGAGCATCATGGTAAGTGGGTATAGTGTCTGCCGGATATTCAGCGCCAGACGGTTTGTTAGACTCAACCTCTAGGTTGAGATTATCCAACAATTTGTTGGCATCCTCAACTTCATCCAACTCCTCGTCTGCGATGTTTGATTTTAATATCTTCACTTTGGCGAGCCTGACACCGATGTGAAGTTTGTTGTCCGTTTTCTGTAGGTGCTCCAGGCTTTCTTCATTGACGAGCAACGAGTACGTTCTGCTGTTGCCGAGTGGTTCCTCTGCCTTGATTATCGACCAGTCATCCATCGGAACCGTAGGATTTTGGAGACGCAGACACTTTATGAGATTGCTACTTCCAATCTTCATATTGCCTAACCATATGCAAAGACGTGACCTTCTCGGGATGTCCTTAGCAGGGATGAGCTTAATTTTTAAGCGAGTCCATTGCGCCTCCGATGAGTCGAAGCATGGTCGACATAGAGGACCTCCTTGTTTAGAGAGGAGGTGGCTCACCACAAACTCCGACAATTTGGCTTCAATCTCTGCCCGTAACTCCAGGACTCGCTTTCCGTTGTTGGTAGATTCATCAACCAGAGCAACTTGGAGGCTGTCAAGAACGACCTCGCTGTAAGACTGGGAAGTAGTTGTTGTAAAAGGAGCGTCAGCTGCAACGCTCTTCTAAAAGTTTTGGTCACGCCAGCGGTTTCGTCAAGTGACCGGTTGCGCTTCACGGCTACCACGCGTTCCACTTGGGCCAGCTCCGCATTGCTCGCACTGCACGATCACAGCTTCGTATTTAGCCTAGTCTTCCAGGCCACTCGCATGCGGAGTGCTCATTTCTGGCGATCTTGCCATGATTCCTCTAAATGCAGACTTCGATTTCTTTCTCGGTTTGGAAGTAGATGGCTGATTAGCCACCAGAGTACTATGGCTGGTACTTATTGCCAATTCGCTGAAAGTCTCTTGCCTAAGGCCAGTAGCTCATCTTCAGATGAGATGCTAGGCATCTCGGACGTTTTTTGTGTATTCTTTTGATTTTCGTTGCCACAATCTTTCACTTACGAGCACCTTTCACGCATAGTGGTCTAGTGCTCTTAACCAGAACTGCATTTCCTGATTGGTCAAATAATAATAACTTAACATTTTCCAACAGACTATCGAACCACCACTGACGGGAGAGTCTGTAAGAATATAACCACAATTACAGTTGATGCTAAGTCAGGTAATAACTTGATATTTTCCAAAGACTGTGGTGCAACCATTGACAGGAAAGTCTGTAAGTATCTCACCAGAAATGCACTCCTGCTTAGTCCGATAAAAATAACTTAACGACTTCCACAGACTGTGGAACCACCACTGACAAGAGAGTCTGTACGTATCCAACCAGAATTACAGTTCCTGATGTTCAGATAATAATGACTAAATGACTTCCAACAGACTGTGGAACCACCACTAACGGGACAATATGTGAGTATCTAACCAGAATTGCTTTTGCTGCTTGTTCAGATAATAATGACTAAATGACTTCCAACAGACTGTGGAACCACCACTAACGGGAGAATCTGTGAGTATCTATCCAGAATTGCTTTTCCTGCTTGTTCAGGTAATAATAACTAAATGATTTCCAACAGTCTGTGGAACCATCGCTGACGGGAGAGTCTGTAAGTATCTAACCAGAATTTCATTTGCTGCTTGGTCACACAATAACTTAATGATTTCCAAAAGACTATCGAACCACCACTGACAGGCGAGACTGTAAGTATCTAACCAGACATGCTTTTTCTGCTTGTTCAGATTATAATAACTTCATAATTTTCACAGACTGTGGAGCCACCACTAACGAGAGAATCTGTGAGTATCTATCCAAAATAACATTGCCTTCAAGGATGAGATTGTAGTTCCTCGATGTTTTTCCTAAAGACTAAGAAGCCAATAGATCTTACTCCTGAAACTGATCCTCAGTTGCTTTACGATGAAATGTTACGATTGAAACGGATCAACAGCGAGCTTGTCGACAATATTACATCAGTCAAAAAAGAAAACGTAGTTTTAAAAACGAATATCTCGAGTCTGGAGAACACATTAAAACAGATTGATCTTAAAAATGTAACTAAATCTATTAATGTACCAAAAGTAAATGATGGAAATAGAAAAAAAATGTATGGAAACGATGTTCCAAAATGCATTCGATAATATTTCCATATCGAAAAGTGGAAACAAAAGGATTCCGTAATACCGATTCTAACGTCGGTTTTAAGGATATCTTGTTTGTTTTTTGCTCATCGCGTTTGTCCGCATAGAAAAATTTTGAATAATGTAATGCTCTATAAACAGACTGAGGTGCCACAACTGACAGGAGAGTCGGTAAGTAGCTAACCAAGATTGCGTTGCCTGGTTGGTCAAACAATAATAACTTGACATCTTCCAATAGACAGTGGAACCACCACTAACGGGGGAGTCGGTAAGTATCTAACCAGAATAACAGTTCCTGCTTAGCTAGATATTAATAACTTATTGATTTCCAACAGAATGTGGAACCACCACTGAAGGGAAAGTCTGTAAGTATCTAACCAGAATTACAGTTCCAGCTTAGTCAGATAATAACTAAATGATTTCCAAAAGACTATCGAACCACCACTGACAGCCGAGACTGTAAGTATTTAACCAGACATGCTTTTTCTGCTTGTTCAGATAATAATAAATTTAATAACTTCATGATTTCCACAGACTGTGGAACCACCACTGACGGGAGAATCAGTAAATATCTATCCAGAATTGCTTTTCCTGCTTGCTCAGATAATAATAACTAAATGATTTCAAACAGACTGTGGAACCATTGCTGACGGGAGAGTCTGTAAGTATCTAACCAGAATTACAGTTCCTGCTTAGTCAGATAATAACTCAATGATATCCAAAAGACTATCGAACCACCACTGACAGGCGAGACTGTAAGTATCTAACCAGACATGCTTTTTCTGCTTGTTCAGATTATAATAACTTCATGATTTCCACAGACTGTGGAACCACCACTAACGGGAGAATCTGTGAGTATCTATCCAGAATTAAATTGCCTCCAAGGATGAGATTGTAGTAAATCGATGTTTTTCCTAAAGACTAAGAAGCCAATAGATCTTACTCCTGGGACTGATCCTCAGTTGCTTTACGATGAAATGTCACGATTGAAACGGATCCACAGCGAGCTTGTCGACAATATTACATCAGTCAAAAAAGAAAACGAAGTTTTAAAAACGAATATCACGAGTCTGGAGAACACATTAAAACAGATTGATCTTGAAAATGTAACTAAATCTATTAATGTACCAAAAGTAAATGATGGAAATAGAAAAAAATTTATGGAAACGATGTTCCAAAATGCATTCGATAATATTTCCATATCGAAAAGTGGAAACAAAAGGATTCCGTGATACCGATTCTAACGTCGGTTTCAAGGATATCTTGTTTGTTTTTTGCTCATCGCGTATGTCCCCATAGATAAATTTTGAATAATAGAATGCTTTGTAAACAGACTGAGGCGCCACCACTGACAGGAGAGTCGGTAAGTATCTAACCAGGATTGCAATTCCTGCTTGGTCAAACAATAATATTTTGACATTTTCAAACAGACCGGTGAACCACCACTGACGGGGGAGTCGGTAAGTATCTTACCAGTATTACAGTTCTGGCTTGGCCAGATATTAATAACTTAATGATTTCCAACAGACTATGGAACCACCACTGACAGCAGAGTCTGTAAGTATCTAACCAGAATTTCAGTTCCTGCTTAGTCAGATAATAACATAATGATATCCAAAAGACTATCGCGCCACCACTGACAGGCGAGACTGTAAGTATCTAACCAGGATTGCATTTCCTGCTTGGTCACACAATAACAACTTAACATCTTCAAACAGACCGTGAAACCACCACTTACGGGAGAGTCGGTATGTATTTAACCAGAATTACAGTTCCTGCTCGGCCAGATATTAATAACTTAATGATTTCCAGCAGACAGTGGAACCACCACTGACGGGAGAGTCTGTAAGTATCTAACCAGAGTTACAGTTCCTGCTTAGTCAGATAATAACTTAATGATTTCCAAAAGACTATCGAACCACCACTGACAGGCGAGTCTGTAAGTATCTAACCAGACATGCTTTTTCTGCTTGTTCAGATTATAATAACTTCATGATTTCCACAGACTGTGGAACCACCACTAACGGGAGAATCTGTGAGTATCTATCCAGAATTACATTGCCTCCAAGGATGAGATTGTAGTAAATCGATGTTTTTCCTAAAGACTAAGAAGCCAATAGATCTTACTCCTGAGACTGATCCTCAGTTGCTTTACGATGAAATGTCACGATTGAAACGGATCCACAGCGAGCTTGTCGACAATATTACATCAGTCAAAAAAGAAAACGAAGTTTTAAAAACGAATATCACGAGTCTGGAGAACACATTAAAACAGATTGATCTTGAAAATGTAACTAAATCTATTAATGTACCAAAAGTAAATGATGGAAATAGAAAAAAATTTATGGAAACGATGTTCCAAAATGCATTCGATAATATTTCCATATCGAAAAGTGGAAACAAAAGGATTCCGTGATACCGATTCTAACGTCGGTTTCAAGGATATCTTGTTTGTTTTTTGCTCATCGCGTATGTCCCCATAGATAAATTTTGAATAATAGAATGCTTTATAAACAGACTGAGGCGCCACCACTGACAGGAGAGTCGGTAAATATCTAACCAGGATTGCATTCCCTGCTGGGTCAAATAATTATAACTTGACATTTTCCAACAGTCTGTGGAACCACCACTGACGGGAGAGTCTGTAAGTATCTAACCAGAATTTCAGTTCCTGCTTGTCAGATAATAACTTTATGATTTCCAAAAGACTATCGAACCACCACTGACAGCCGAGACTGTAAGTATTTAACCAGACATGCTTTTTCTGCTTGTTCAGATAATAATAAATTTAATAACTTCATGATTTCCACAGACTGTGGAACCACCACTAACGGGAGAATCAGTAAGTATCTATCCAGAATTGCTTTTTCTGCTTGTTCAGATAATAACAACTATATGATTTCCAACAGACTGTGGAACCATCGCTGACTGGAGAGTCTGTAAGTATCTAACCAGAATTTCAGTTCCTGCTTAGTCAGATAATAACTTAATGATTTCCAAAAGACTATCGAACCACCACTGACAGGCGAGTCTGTAAGTATCTAACCAGACATGCTTTTTTTGCTTGTTCAGATTATAATAACTTCATGATTTCCACAGACTGTGGAACCACCACTAACGGGAGAATCTGTGAGTATCTATCCAGAATTACATTGCCTCCAAGGATGAGATTGTAGTACCTCGATGTTTTTCCTAAAGACTAAGAAGCCAATAGATCTTACTCCTGAGACTGATCCTCAGTTGCTTTACGATGAAATGTTACGATTGAAACGGATCAACAGCGAGCTTGTCGATAATATTACATCAGTCAAAAAAGAAAACGAAGTTTTAAAAACGAATATCACGAGTCTGGAGAACACATTAAAACAGATTGATCTTGAAAATGTAACTAAATCTATTAATGTACCAAAAGTAAATGATGGAAATAGAAAAAAAATGTATGGAAACGATGTTCCAAAATGCATTCGATAATATTTCCATATCGAAAAGTGGAAACAAAAGGATTCCGTGATACCGATTCTAACGTCTGTTTCAAGGATATCTTGTTTGTTTTTTGCTCATCGCGTATGTCCCCATAGATAAATTTTGAATAATAGAATGCTTTATAAACAGACTGAGGCGCCACCACTGACAGGAGAGTCGGTAAATATCTAACCAGGATTGCATTTCCTGCTGGGTCAAATAATTATAACTTCACATTTTCCAACAGACTGTGGAACCACCACTGACGGGAGAGTCTGTAAGTATCTAACCAGAATTTCAGTTCCTTCTTAGTCAGATAACAACTTAATGATTTCCAAAAGACTATCGAACCACCACTGACAGGCCAAACTGTAAGTATCTAAAAAGACATGCCTTTTCTGCTTGTTCAGATAATAATAACTTCATGATTTCCACAGACTGTGGAACCACCACTAACGGGAGAATCAGTAAGTATCTATCCAGAATTGCTTTTTCTGCTTGTTCAGATAATAACAACTATATGATTTCCAACAGACTGTGGAACCATCGCTGACTGGAGAGTCTGTAAGTATCTAACCAGAATTTCAGTTCCTGCTTAGTCAGATAATAACTTAATGATTTCCAAAAGACTATCGAACCACCACTGACAGGCGAGTCTGTAAGTATCTAACCAGACATGCTTTTTCTGCTTGTTCAGATTATAATAACTTCATGATTTCCACAGACTGTGGAACCACCACTAACGGGAGAATCTGTGAGTATCTATCCAGAATTACATTGCCTCCAAGGATGAGATTGTAGTAAATCGATGTTTTTCCTAAAGACTAAGAAGCCAATAGATCTTACTCCTGAGACTGATCCTCAGTTGCTTTACGATGAAATGTCACGATTGAAACGGATCCACAGCGAGCTTGTCGACAATATTACATCAGTCAAAAAAGAAAACGAAGTTTTAAAAACGAATATCACGAGTCTGGAGAACACATTAAAACAGATTGATCTTGAAAATGTAACTAAATCTATTAATGTACCAAAAGTAAATGATGGAAATAGAAAAAAAATGTATGGAAACGATGTTCCAAAATGCATTCGATAATATTTCCATATCGAAAAGTGGAAACAAAAGGATTCCGTGATACCGATTCTAACGTCGGTTTCAAGGATATCTTGTTTGTTTTTTGCTCATCGCGTATGTCCCCATAGATAAATTTTGAATAATAGAATGCTTTATAAACAGACTGAGGCGCCACCACTGACAGGAGAGTCGGTAAATATCTAACCAGGATTGCATTTCCTGCTGGGTCAAATAATTATAACTTGACATTTTCCAACAGTCTGTGGAACCACCACTGACGGGAGAGTCTGTAAGTATCTAACCAGAATTTCAGTTCCTGCTTGTCAGATAATAACATAATGATATCCAAAAGACTATCGCGCCACCACTGACAGGCGAGACTGTAAGTATCTAACCAGGATTGCAATTCCTGCTTGGTCAAACAATAATATTTTGACATTTTCAAACAGACCGGTGAGCCACCACTGACGGGGGAGTCGGTAAGTATCTTACCAGTATTACAGTTCTGGCTTGGCCAGATATTAATAACTTAATGATTTCCAACAGACTATGGAACCACCACTGACAGCAGAGTCTGTAAGTATCTAACCAGAATTTCAGTTCCTGCTTAGTCAGATAATAACATAATGATATCCAAAAGACTATCGCGCCACCACTGACAGGCGAGACTGTAAGTATCTAACCAGGATTGCATTTCCTGCTTGGTCACACAATAACAACTTAACATCTTCAAACAGACCGTGAAACCACCACTTACGGGAGAGTCGGTATGTATTTAACCAGAATTACAGTTCCTGCTCGGCCAGATATTAATAACTTAATGATTTCCAGCAGACAGTGGAACCACCACTGACGGGAGAGTCTGTAAGTATCTAACCAGAGTTACAGTTCCTGCTTAGTCAGATAATAACTTAATGATTTCCAAAAGACTATCGAACCACCACTGACAGGCGAGACTGTAAGTATCTAACCAGACATGCTTTTTCTGCTTGTTCAGAGAATAATTTCAAGATTTTCACAGACTGTGGAAACAACACTGACGGGAGAATCTGTGAGTATCTATCCAAAATAACATTGCCTCCAAGGATGAGATTGTAGTTCCTCGATGTTTTTCCTAAAGACTAAGAAGCCAATAGATCTTACTCCTGAGACTGATCCTCAGTTGCTTTACGATGAAATGTTACGATTGAAACGGATCCACAGCGAACTTGTCGACAATATTACATCAGTCAAAAAAGAAAACGAAGTTTTAAAAACGAATATCACGAGTCTGGAGAACACATTAAAACAGCTTGATCTTGAAAATGTAACTAAATCTATTAATGTACCAAAAGTAGATGATGAAAATGCAAAAAAATGTATGGAAACGATGTTCCAAAATGCATTCGATAATATTTCCATATCGAAAAGTGGAAACAAAAGGATTCCGTGATACCGATTCTAACGTCGGTTTCAAGGATATCTTGTTTGTTTTTTGCTCATCGCGTATGTCCCCATAGATAAATTTTGAATAATAGAATGCTTTGTAAACAGACTGAGGCGCCACCACTGACAGGAGAGTCGGTAAATATCTAACCAGGATTGCATTTCCTGCTGGGTCAAATAATTATAACTTCACATTTTCCAACAGACTGTGGAACCACCACTGACGGGAGAGTCTGTAAGTATCTAACCAGAATTTCAGTTCCTTCTTAGTCAGATAAAAACTTAATGATTTCCAAAAGACTATCGAACCACCACTGACAGGCCAAACTGTAAGTATCTAACCAGAACTGCTTTTTCTGCTAGTTCAGATAATAATAACTTCATGATTTCCCCAGACTGTGGAACCACCACTAACGGGAGAATCAGTAAGTATCTATCCAGAATTGCTTTTTCTGCTTGTTCAGATAATAACAACTATATGATTTCCAACAGACTGTGGAACCATCGCTGACTGGAGAGTCTGTAAGTATCTAACCAGAATTTCAGTTCCTGCTTAGTCAGATAATAACTTAATGATTTCCAAAAGACTATCGAACCACCACTGACAGGCGAGTCTGTAAGTATCTAACCAGACATGCTTTTTCTGCTTGTTCAGATTATAATAACTTCATGATTTCCAAAGACTGTGGAACCATCACTAACGGGAGAATCTGTGAGTATCTATCCAGAATTACATTGCCTCCAAGGATGAGATTGTAGTAAATCGATGTTTTTCCTAAAGACTAAGAAGCCAATAGATCTTACTCCTGAGACTGATCCTCAGTTGCTTTACGATGAAATGTCACGATTGAAACGGATCCACAGCGAGCTTGTCGACAATATTACATCAGTCAAAAAAGAAAACGAAGTTTTAAAAACGAATATCACGAGTCTGGAGAACACATTAAAACAGATTGATCTTGAAAATGTAACTAAATCTATTAATGTACCAAAAGTAAATGATGGAAATAGAAAAAAAATGTATGGAAACGATGTTCCAAAATGCATTCGATAATATTTCCATATCGAAAAGTGGAAACAAAAGGATTCCGTGATACCGGTTCTAACGTCGGTTTCAAGGATATCTTGTTTGTTTTTTGCTCATCGCGTATGTCCCCATAGATAAATTTTGAATAATAGAATGCTTTATAAACAGACTGAGGCGCCACCACTGACAGGAGAGTCGGTAAATATCTAACCAGGATTGCATTTCCTGCTGGGTCAAATAATTATAACTTGACATTTTCCAACAGTCTGTGGAACCACCACTGACGGGAGAGTCTGTAAGTATCTAACCAGAATTTCAGTTCCTGCTTGTCAGATAATAACATAATGATATCCAAAAGACTATCGCGCCACCACTGACAGGCGAGACTGTAAGTATCTAACCAGGATTGCAATTCCTGCTTGGTCAAACAATAATATTTTGACATTTTCAAACAGACCGGTGAGCCACCACTGACGGGGGAGTCGGTAAGTATCTTACCAGTATTACAGTTCTGGCTTGGCCAGATATTAATAACTTAATGATTTCCAACAGACTATGGAACCACCACTGACAGCAGAGTCTGTAAGTATCTAACCAGAATTTCAGTTCCTGCTTAGTCAGATAATAACATAATGATATCCAAAAGACTATCGCGCCACCACTGACAGGCGAGACTGTAAGTATCTAACCAGGATTGCATTTCCTGCTTGGTCACACAATAACAACTTAACATCTTCAAACAGACCGTGAAACCACCACTTACGGGAGAGTCGGTATGTATTTAACCAGAATTACAGTTCCTGCTCGGCCAGATATTAATAACTTAATGATTTCCAGCAGACAGTGGAACCACCACTGACGGGAGAGTCTGTAAGTATCTAACCAGAGTTACAGTTCCTGCTTAGTCAGATAATAACTTAATGATTTCCAAAAGACTATCGAACCACCACTGACAGGCGAGACTGTAAGTATCTAACCAGACATGCTTTTTCTGCTTGTTCAGAGAATAATTTCAAGATTTTCACAGACTGTGGAAACAACACTGACGGGAGAATCTGTGAGTATCTATCCAAAATAACATTGCCTCCAAGGATGAGATTGTAGTTCCTCGATGTTTTTCCTAAAGACTAAGAAGCCAATAGATCTTACTCCTGAGACTGATCCTCAGTTGCTTTACGATGAAATGTTACGATTGAAACGGATCCACAGCGAACTTGTCGACAATATTACATCAGTCAAAAAAGAAAACGAAGTTTTAAAAACGAATATCACGAGTCTGGAGAACACATTAAAACAGCTTGATCTTGAAAATGTAACTAAATCTATTAATGTACCAAAAGTAGATGATGAAAATGCAAAAAAATGTATGGAAACGATGTTCCAAAATGCATTCGATAATATTTCCATATCGAAAAGTGGAAACAAAAGGATTCCGTGATACCGATTCTAACGTCGGTTTCAAGGATATCTTGTTTGTTTTTTGCTCATCGCGTATGTCCCCATAGATAAATTTTGAATAATAGAATGCTTTGTAAACAGACTGAGGCGCCACCACTGACAGGAGAGTCGGTAAATATCTAACCAGGATTGCATTTCCTGCTGGGTCAAATAATTATAACTTCACATTTTCCAACAGACTGTGGAACCACCACTGACGGGAGAGTCTGTAAGTATCTAACCAGAATTTCAGTTCCTTCTTAGTCAGATAAAAACTTAATGATTTCCAAAAGACTATCGAACCACCACTGACAGGCCAAACTGTAAGTATCTAACCAGAACTGCTTTTTCTGCTAGTTCAGATAATAATAACTTCATGATTTCCCCAGACTGTGGAACCACCACTAACGGGAGAATCAGTAAGTATCTATCCAGAATTGCTTTTTCTGCTTGTTCAGATAATAACAACTATATGATTTCCAACAGACTGTGGAACCATCGCTGACTGGAGAGTCTGTAAGTATCTAACCAGAATTTCAGTTCCTGCTTAGTCAGATAATAACTTAATGATTTCCAAAAGACTATCGAACCACCACTGACAGGCGAGTCTGTAAGTATCTAACCAGACATGCTTTTTCTGCTTGTTCAGATTATAATAACTTCATGATTTCCAAAGACTGTGGAACCATCACTAACGGGAGAATCTGTGAGTATCTATCCAGAATTACATTGCCTCCAAGGATGAGATTGTAGTAAATCGATGTTTTTCCTAAAGACTAAGAAGCCAATAGATCTTACTCCTGAGACTGATCCTCAGTTGCTTTACGATGAAATGTCACGATTGAAACGGATCCACAGCGAGCTTGTCGACAATATTACATCAGTCAAAAAAGAAAACGAAGTTTTAAAAACGAATATCACGAGTCTGGAGAACACATTAAAACAGATTGATCTTGAAAATGTAACTAAATCTATTAATGTACCAAAAGTAAATGATGGAAATAGAAAAAAAATGTATGGAAACGATGTTCCAAAATGCATTCGATAATATTTCCATATCGAAAAGTGGAAACAAAAGGATTCCGTGATACCGGTTCTAACGTCGGTTTCAAGGATATCTTGTTTGTTTTTTGCTCATCGCGTATGTCCCCATAGATAAATTTTGAATAATAGAATGCTTTATAAACAGACTGAGGCGCCACCACTGACAGGAGAGTCGGTAAATATCTAACCAGGATTGCATTTCCTGCTGGGTCAAATAATTATAACTTGAAATTTTCCAACAGTCTGTGGAACCACCACTGACGGGAGAGTCTGTAAGTATCTAACCAGAATTTCAGTTCCTGCTTGTCAGATAATAACATAATGATATCCAAAAGACTATCGCGCCACCACTGACAGGCGAGACTGTAAGTATCTAACCAGGATTGCAATTCCTGCTTGGTCAAACAATAATATTTTGACATTTTCAAACAGACCGGTGAGCCACCACTGACGGGGGAGTCGGTAAGTATCTTACCAGTATTACAGTTCTGGCTTGGCCAGATATTAATAACTTAATGATTTCCAACAGACTATGGAACCACCACTGACAGCAGAGTCTGTAAGTATCTAACCAGAATTTCAGTTCCTGCTTAGTCAGATAATAACATAATGATATCCAAAAGACTATCGAACCACCACTGACAGGCCAAACTGTAAGTATCTAACCAGAACTGCTTTTTCTGCTAGTTCAGATAATAATAACTTCATGATTTCCCCAGACTGTGGAACCACCACTAACGGGAGAATCAGTAAGTATCTATCCAGAATTGCTTTTTCTGCTTGTTCAGATAATAACAACTATATGATTTCCAACAGACTGTGGAACCATCGCTGACTGGAGAGTCTGTAAGTATCTAACCAGAATTTCAGTTCCTGCTTAGTCAGATAATAACTTAATGATTTCCAAAAGACTATCGAACCACCACTGACAGGCGAGTCTGTAAGTATCTAACCAGACATGCTTTTTCTGCTTGTTCAGATTATAATAACTTCATGATTTCCAAAGACTGTGGAACCATCACTAACGGGAGAATCTGTGAGTATCTATCCAGAATTACATTGCCTCCAAGGATGAGATTGTAGTAAATCGATGTTTTTCCTAAAGACTAAGAAGCCAATAGATCTTACTCCTGAGACTGATCCTCAGTTGCTTTACGATGAAATGTCACGATTGAAACGGATCCACAGCGAGCTTGTCGACAATATTACATCAGTCAAAAAAGAAAACGAAGTTTTAAAAACGAATATCACGAGTCTGGAGAACACATTAAAACAGATTGATCTTGAAAATGTAACTAAATCTATTAATGTACCAAAAGTAAATGATGGAAATAGAAAAAAAATGTATGGAAACGATGTTCCAAAATGCATTCGATAATATTTCCATATCGAAAAGTGGAAACAAAAGGATTCCGTGATACCGGTTCTAACGTCGGTTTCAAGGATATCTTGTTTGTTTTTTGCTCATCGCGTATGTCCCCATAGATAAATTTTGAATAATAGAATGCTTTATAAACAGACTGAGGCGCCACCACTGACAGGAGAGTCGGTAAATATCTAACCAGGATTGCATTTCCTGCTGGGTCAAATAATTATAACTTGAAATTTTCCAACAGTCTGTGGAACCACCACTGACGGGAGAGTCTGTAAGTATCTAACCAGAATTTCAGTTCCTGCTTGTCAGATAATAACATAATGATATCCAAAAGACTATCGCGCCACCACTGACAGGCGAGACTGTAAGTATCTAACCAGGATTGCAATTCCTGCTTGGTCAAACAATAATATTTTGACATTTTCAAACAGACCGGTGAGCCACCACTGACGGGGGAGTCGGTAAGTATCTTACCAGTATTACAGTTCTGGCTTGGCCAGATATTAATAACTTAATGATTTCCAACAGACTATGGAACCACCACTGACAGCAGAGTCTGTAAGTATCTAACCAGAATTTCAGTTCCTGCTTAGTCAGATAATAACATAATGATATCCAAAAGACTATCGCGCCACCACTGACAGGCGAGACTGTAAGTATCTAACCAGGATTGCATTTCCTGCTTGGTCACACAATAACAACTTAACATCTTCAAACAGACCGTGAAACCACCACTTACGGGAGAGTCGGTATGTATTTAACCAGAATTACAGTTCCTGCTCGGCCAGATATTAATAACTTAATGATTTCCAGCAGACAGTGGAACCACCACTGACGGGAGAGTCTGTAAGTATCTAACCAGAGTTACAGTTCCTGCTTAGTCAGATAATAACTTAATGATTTCCAAAAGACTATCGAACCACCACTGACAGGCGAGACTGTAAGTATCTAACCAGACATGCTTTTTCTGCTTGTTCAGAGAATAATTTCAAGATTTTCACAGACTGTGGAAACAACACTGACGGGAGAATCTGTGAGTATCTATCCAAAATAACATTGCCTCCAAGGATGAGATTGTAGTTCCTCGATGTTTTTCCTAAAGACTAAGAAGCCAATAGATCTTACTCCTGAGACTGATCCTCAGTTGCTTTACGATGAAATGTTACGATTGAAACGGATCCACAGCGAACTTGTCGACAATATTACATCAGTCAAAAAAGAAAACGAAGTTTTAAAAACGAATATCACGAGTCTGGAGAACACATTAAAACAGCTTGATCTTGAAAATGTAACTAAATCTATTAATGTACCAAAAGTAGATGATGGAAATGCAAAAAAATGTATGGAAACGATGTTCCAAAATGCATTCGATAATATTTCCATATCGAAAAGTGGAAACAAAAGGATTCCGTGATACCGATTCTAACGTCGGTTTCAAGGATATCTTGTTTGTTTTTTGCTCATCGCGTATGTCCCCATAGATAAATTTTGAATAATAGAATGCTTTGTAAACAGACTGAGGCGCCACCACTGACAGGAGAGTCGGTAAATATCTAACCAGGATTGCATTTCCTGCTGGGTCAAATAATTATAACTTCACATTTTCCAACAGACTGTGGAACCACCACTGACGGGAGAGTCTGTAAGTATCTAACCAGAATTTCAGTTCCTTCTTAGTCAGATAAAAACTTAATGATTTCCAAAAGACTATCGAACCACCACTGACAGGCCAAACTGTAAGTATCTAACCAGAACTGCTTTTTCTGCTAATTCAGATAATAATAACTTCATGATTTCCACAGACTGTGGAACCACCACTAACGGGAGAATCAGTAAGTATCTATCCAGAATTGCTTTTTCTGCTTGTTCAGATAATAACAACTATATGATTTCCAACAGACTGTGGAACCATCGCTGACTGGAGAGTCTGTAAGTATCTAACCAGAATTTCAGTTCCTGCTTAGTCAGATAATAACTTAATAATTTCCAAAAGACTATCGAACAACCACTGACAGGCGAGACTGTAAGTATCTAACCAGACATGCTTTTTCTGCTTGTTCAGATTATAATAACTTCATGATTTCCACAGACTGTGGAACCACCACTAACGGGAGAATCTGTGAGTATCTATCCAGAATTACATTGCCTCCAAGGATGAGATTGTAGTACCTCGATGTTTTTCCTAAAGACTAAGAAGCCAATAGATCTTACTCCTGAGACTGATCCTCAGTTGCTTTACGATGAAATGTTACGATTGAAACAGATCAACAGCGAGCTTGTCGACAATATTACATCAGTCAAAAAAGAAAACGAAGCTTTGAAAACGAATACCACGAGTCTGGAGAACACATTAAAACAGATTGATCTTGAAAATGTAACTAAATCTATTAATGTACCAAAATTAGATGATGGAAATGCAAAAAAATTTATGGAAACGAAGTTCCAAAATGCATTCGATAATATTTCCATATCGAAAAGTGGAAACAAAAGGATTCCGTAATACCGATTCTAACGTCGGTTTCAAGGATATCTTGTTTGTTTTTTGCTCATCGCGTATGTCCCCATAGATAAATTTTGAATAATAGAATGCTTTGTAAACAGACTGAGGCGCCACCACTGACAGGAGAGTCGGTAAATATCTAACCAGGATTGCATTTCCTGCTGGGTCAAATAATTATAACTTCACATTTTCCAACAGACTGTGGAACCACCACTGACGGGAGAGTCTGTAAGTATCTAACCAGAATTTCAGTTCCTTCTTAGTGAGATAATAACTTAATGATTTCCAAAAGACTATCGAACCACCACTGACAGGCCAAACTGTAAGTATCTAAAAAGACATGCCTTTTCTGCTTGTTCAGATAATAATAACTTCATGATTTCCACAGACTGTGGAACCACCACTAACGGGAGAATCAGTAAGTATCTATCCAGAATTGTTTTTTCTGCTTGTTCAGATAATAACAACTATATGATTTCCAACAGACTGTGGAACCATCGCTGACTGGAGAGTCTGTAAGTATCTAACCAGAATTTCAGTTCCTGCTTAGTCAGATAATAACTTAATGATTTCCAAAAGACTATCGAACCACCACTGACAGGCGAGTCTGTAAGTATCTAACCAGACATGCTTTTTCTGCTTGTTCAGATTATAATAACTTCATGATTTCCAAAGACTGTGGAACCATCACTAACGGGAGAATCTGTGAGTATCTATCCAGAATTACATTGCCTCCAAGGATGAGATTGTAGTAAATCGATGTTTTTCCTAAAGACTAAGAAGCCAATAGATCTTACTCCTGAGACTGATCCTCAGTTGCTTTACGATGAAATGTCACGATTGAAACGGATCCACAGCGAGCTTGTCGACAATATTACATCAGTCAAAAAAGAAAACGAAGTTTTAAAAACGAATATCACGAGTCTGGAGAACACATTAAAACAGATTGATCTTGAAAATGTAACTAAATCTATTAATAAACCAAAAGTAAATGATGGAAATAGAAAAAAAATGTATGGAAACGATGTTCCAAAATGCATTCGATAATATTTCCATATCGAAAAGTGGAAACAAAAGGATTCCGTGATACCGATTCTAACGTCGGTTTCAAGGATATCTTGTTTGTTTTTTGCTCATCGCGTATGTCCCCATAGATAAATTTTGAATAATAGAATGCTTTATAAACAGACTGAGGCGCCACCACTGACAGGAGAGTCGGTAAATATCTAACCAGGATTGCATTTCCTGCTGGGTCAAATAATTATAACTTGAAATTTTCCAACAGTCTGTGGAACCACCACTGACGGGAGAGTCTGTAAGTATCTAACCAGAATTTCAGTTCCTGCTTGTCAGATAATAACATAATGATATCCAAAAGACTATCGCGCCACCACTGACAGGCGAGACTGTAAGTATCTAACCAGGATTGCAATTCCTGCTTGGTCAAACAATAATATTTTGACATTTTCAAACAGACCGGTGAGCCACCACTGACGGGGGAGTCGGTAAGTATCTTACCAGTATTACAGTTCTGGCTTGGCCAGATATTAATAACTTAATGATTTCCAACAGACTATGGAACCACCACTGACAGCAGAGTCTGTAAGTATCTAACCAGAATTTCAGTTGCTGCTTAGTCAGATAATAACATAATGATATCCAAAAGACTATCGCGCCACCACTGACAGGCGAGACTGTAAGTATCTAACCAGGATTGCATTTCCTGCTTGGTCACACAATAACAACTTAACATCTTCAAACAGACCGTGAAACCACCACTTACGGGAGAGTCGGTATGTATTTAACCAGAATTACAGTTCCTGCTCGGCCAGATATTAATAACTTAATGATTTCCAGCAGACAGTGGAACCACCACTGACGGGAGAGTCTGTAAGTATCTAACCAGAGTTACAGTTCCTGCTTAGTCAGATAATAACTTAATGATTTCCAAAAGACTATCGAACCACCACTGACAGGCGAGACTGTAAGTATCTAACCAGACATGCTTTTTCTGCTTGTTCAGAGAATAATTTCAAGATTTTCACAGACTGTGGAAACAACACTGACGGGAGAATCTGTGAGTATCTATCCAAAATAACATTGCCTCCAAGGATGAGATTGTAGTTCCTCGATGTTTTTCCTAAAGACTAAGAAGCCAATAGATCTTACTCCTGAGACTGATCCTCAGTTGCTTTACGATGAAATGTTACGATTGAAACAGATCAACAGCGAGCTTGTCGACAATATTACATCAGTCAAAAAAGAAAACGAAGCTTTGAAAACGAATATCACGAGTCTGGAGAACACATTAAAACAGATTGATCTTGAAAATGTAACTAAATCTATTAATGTACCAAAAGTAAATGATGGAAATAGAAAAAAATTTATGGAAACGATGTTCCAAAATGCATTCGATAATATTTCCATATCGAAAAGTGGAAACAAAAGGATTCCGTGATACCGATTCTAACGTCGGTTTCAAGGATATCTTGTTTGTTTTTTGCTCATCGCGTATGTCCCCATAGATAAATTTTGAATAATAGAATGCTTTATAAACAGACTGAGGCGCCACCACTGACAGGAGAGTCGGTAAATATCTAACCAGGATTGCATTTCCTGCTGGGTCAAATAATTATAACCTCACATTTTCCAACAGACTGTGGAACCACCACTGACGGGAGAGTCTGTAAGTATCTAACCAGAATTTCAGTTCCTTCTTAGTCAGATAATAACTTAATGATTTCCAAAAGACTATCGAACCACCACTGACAGGCCAAACTGTAAGTATCTAAAAAGACATGCTTTTTCTGCTTGTTCAGATAATAATAACTTCATGATTTCCACAGACTGTGGAACCACCACTAACGGGAGAATCAGTAAGTATCTATCCAGAATTGCTTTTTCTGCTTGTTCAGATAATAACAACTATATGATTTCCAACAGACTGTGGAACCATCGCTGACTGGAGAGTCTGTAAGTATCTAACCAGAATTACAGTTCCTGCTTAGTCAGATAATAACTTAATAATTTCCAAAAGACTATCGAACCACCACTGACAGGCGAGACTGTAAGTATCTAACCAGACATGCTTTTTCTGCTTGTTCAGATTATAATACCTTCATGATTTCCACAGACTGTGGAACCACCACTAACGGGAGAATCTGTGAGTATCTATCCAGAATTACATTGCCTCCAAGGATGAGATTGTAGTACCTCGATGTTTTTCCTAAAGACTAAGAAGCCAATAGATCTTACTCCTGAGACTGATCCTCAGTTGCTTTACGATGAAATGTCACGATTGAAACGGATCCACAGCGAGCTTGTCGACAATATTACATCAGTCAAAAAAGAAAACGAAGTTTTAAAAACGAATATCACGAGTCTGGAGAACACATTAAAACAGATTGATCTTGAAAATGTAACTAAATCTATTAATGTACCAAAAGTAGATGTGGAAATGCAAAAAAAATGTATGGAAACGATTTTCCAAAATGCATTCGATAATATTTCCATATCGAAAAGTGGAAACAAAAGGATTCCGTGATACCGATTCTAACGTCGGTTTCAAGGATATCTTGTTTGTTTTTTGCTCATAGCGTATGTCCCCATAGATAAATTTTGAATAATAGAATGCTTTATAAACAGACTGAGGCGCCACCACTGACAGGAGAGTCGGTAAATATCTAACCAGGATTGCATTTCCTGCTGGGTCAAATAATTATAACTTGACATTTTCCAACAGTCTGTGGAACCACCACTGACGGGAGAGTCTGTAAGTATCTAACCAGAACTGCTTTTTCTGCTTGTCAGGTAATAACTTTATGATTTCCAAAAGACTATCGAACCACCACTGACAGGCGAGACTGTAAGTAGCTAACCAGAACTGCGTTTTCTGCTTGTTCAGATAATAATAACTTTATGATTTCCACAGACTGTGGAACCACCACTAACGGGAGAATCAGTAAGTATCTATCCTGAATTGCTTTTTCTGCTTGTTCAGATAATAACAACTATATGATTTCCAACAGACTGTGGAACCATCGCTGACAGGCGAGACTGTAAGTATCTAACCAGACATGCTTTTTCTGCTTGTTCAGATTATAATAACTTCATGATTTCCACAGACTGTGGAACCACCACTAACGGGAGAATCTGTGAGTATCTATCCAAAATAACATTGCCTCCAAGGATGAGATTGTAGTACCTCGATGTTTTTCCTAAAGACTAAGAAGCCAATAGATCTTACTCCTGAGACTGATCCTCAGTTGCTTTACGATGAAATGTTACGATTGAAACAGATCAACAGCGAGCTTGTCGACAATATTTCATCAGTCAAAAAAGAAAACGAAGTTTTAAAAACGAATATCACGAGTCTGGAGAACACATTAAAACAGCTTGATCTTGAAAATGTAACTAAATCTATTAATGTACCAAAATTAGATGATGGAAATGCAAACAAATGCATAGAAACGATGTTCCAAACTGCATCGAAATGTGGAAACAAAAGGATTCCGTAATACCGATTCTAACGTCGGTTTCAAGGATATCTTGTTTGTTTTTTGGTCATCGCGTTTGTCCGCATAGAAAAATTTTGAATAATATAATGCTCTATAAACAGACTGAAGTGCCACCACTGACAGGAGAGTCGGTAAGTATCTAACTAGGATTGCAATTCCTGCTGGGTCAAACAATAATATTTTGACATTTTCCAACAGACCGGTGAACCACCACTGACGGGGGAGTCGGTAAGTATCTTACCAGTATTACAGTTCTGGCATGGCCAGATATTAATAACTTAATGATTTCCAACAGACTATGGAAGCACCACTGACAGCAGAGTCTGTAAGTATCTAACCAGAATTACAGCTCCTGCTTAGTCAGGTAATAACTTAATGATATCCAAAAGACTATCGGGCCACCACTGACAGGCGAGACTGTAAGTATTTAACAAGGATTGCATTTCCTGCTTGGTCACACAATAACAACTTAACATCTTCAAACAGACCGTGAAACCACCACTGACGGGAGAATCAGTAAGTATCTATCCAGAATTGCTTTTTCTGCTTGTTCAGATAATAACAACTATATGATTTACAACAGACTGTGGAACCATCGCTGACAGGCGAGACTGTAAGTATCTAACCAGAATTACAGTTCCTGCTTAGTCAGACAATAACTTAATGATTTCCAAAAGACTATCGAACCACCACTGACAGGCGAGACTGTAAGTACCTAAACAGACATGCTTTTTCTGCTTGTTCAGATTATAATAACTTCATGATTTTCACAGACTGTGGAACCACCACTAACGGGAGAATCTGTGAGTATCTATCCAGAATTACATTGCCTCCAAGGATGAGATTGTAGTACCTCGATGTTTTTCCTAAAGACTAAGGAGCCAATAGATCTTACTCCTGAGACTGATCCTCAGTTGCTTTACGATGAAATGTCACGATTAAAACGGATCCACAGCGAGCTTGTCGACAATATTACATCAGTCAAAAAAGAAAACGAAGTTTTAAAAACGAATATCACGAGTCTGGAGAACACATTAAAACAGATTGATCTTGAAAATGTAACTAAATCTTTTAATGTACCAAAAGTAAATGATGGAAATGGAAAAAAATGTATGGAAACGATGTTCCAAAATGCATTCGATAATATTTCCATATCGGAAAGTGGAAACAAAAGGATTCCGTGATACCGATTCTAACGTCGGTTTCAAGGATATCTTGTTTGTTTTTTGCTCATCGCGTTTGTCCACATAGATAGATTTTGAATAATAGAATGCTTTATAAACAGACTGAGGCGCCACCACTGACAGGAGAGTCGGTAAATATCTAACCAGGATTGCAGTTCCTGCTGGGTCAAATAATTATAACTTGACATTTTCCAACAGACTGTGGAACCACCACTGACGGGAGAGTCTGTAAGTATCTAACCAGAATTTCAGTTCCTGCTTGTCAGATAATAACTTAATGATTTCCAAAAGACTATCGAACCACCACTGACAGGCGAGACTGTAAGTATCTAACCAAAATTGATTTTTCTGCTTGTTCAGACAAAAATAACTTCATGATTTCCACAGACTGTGGAACCACCACTGACGGGAGAATCAGTAAGTATCTATCAAGAATTACATTGCCTCCAAGGATGAGATTGTAGTACCTCGATGTTTTTCCTAAAGACTAAGAAGCCAATAGATCTTACTCCTGAGACTGATCCTCAGTTGCTTTACGATGAAATGTTACGATTGAAACGGATCAACAGCGAGATTGTCGACAATATTACATCAGTCAAAAAAGAAAACGAAGTTTTAAAAACGAATATCACGAGTCTGGAGAACACATTAAAACAGCTTGATCTTGAAAATGTAACTAAATCTATTAATGTACCAAAAGTAGATGATGGAAATGCTAAAAAATGTATGGAAACGATTTTCCAAAATGCATTCGATAATATTTCCATATCGAAAAGTGGAAACAAAAGGATTCCGTAATACCGATTCTAACGTCGGTTTCAAGGATATCTTGTTTGTGCCTTGCTCATCGCGTTTGTCCCCATAGATAAATTTTGAATAATAGAATGCTTTATAAACAGACTGAGGCGCCACCACTGACGGGAGAGTCGGTAAATATCTAACCAGGATTGCAGTTCCTGCTGGGTCAAATAATTATAACTTGACATTTTCCAACAGACTGTGGAACCACCACTGACGGGAGAGTCTGTAAGTATCTGACCAGAATTTCAGTTCCTGCTTGTCAGATAATAACTTAATGATTTCCAAAAGACTATCGAACCACCACTGACAGGCGAGACTGTAAGTATCTAACCAAAGTTGCTTTTTCTGCTTGTTCAGACAAAAATAACTTCATGATTTCCACAGACTGTGGAACCACCACTGACGGGAGAATCAGTGAGTATCTATCAAGAATTTCATTGCCTCCAAGGATGAGATTGTAGTACCTCGATGTTTTTCCTAAAGACTAAGAAGCCAATAGATCTTACTCCTGAGACTGATCCTCAGTTGCTTTACGATGAAATGTTACGATTGAAACGGATCAACAGCGAGATTGTCGACAATATTACATCAGTCAAAAAAGAAAACGAAGTTTTAAAAACGAATATCACGAGTCTGGAGAACACATTAAAACAGCTTGATCTTGAAAATGTAACTAAATCTATTAATGTACCAAAAGTAGATGATGGAAATACAAAAAAATGATTTGAAACGACGTTCCAAAATGCATTCGATAATATTTCCATATCGAAAAGTGGAAACAAAAGTATTCCGTAATACCGATTCTAACGTCGGTTTCAAGAATATCTTGTTTGTGCTTTGCTCATCGCGTTTGTCCACATAGATAGATTTTGAATAATAGAATGCTTTATAAACAGACTGAGGCGCCACCACTGACAGGAGAGCCGGTAAATATCTAACCAGGATTGCAGTTCCTGCTGGGTCAAATAATTATAACTTGACATTTTCCAACAGACTGTGGAACCACCACTGACGGGAGAGTCTGTAAGTATCTAACCAGAATTTCAGTTCCTGCTTGTCAGATAATAACTTAATGATTTCCAAAAGACTATCGAACCACCACTGACAGGCGAGACTGTAAGTATCTAACCAGAACTGCTTTTTCTGCTTGTTCAGACAAAAATAACTTCATGATTTCCACAGACTGTGGAACCACCACTGACGGGAGAATCAGTAAGTATCTATCAAGAATTACATTGCCTCCAAGGATGAGATTGTAGTACCTCGATGTTTTTCCTAAAGACTAAGAAGCCAATAGATCTTACTCCTGAGACTGATCCTCAGTTGCTTTACGATGAAATGTTACGATTGAAACGGATCAACAGCGAGATTGTCGACAATATTACATCAGTCAAAAAAGAAAACGAAGTTTTAAAAACGAATATCACGAGTCTGGAGAACACATTAAAACAGCTTGATCTTGAAAATGTAACTAAATCTATTAATGTACCAAAAGTAGATGATGGAAATGCAAAAAAATGTATGGAAACGATTTTCCAAAATGCATTCGATAATATTTCCATATCGAAAAGTGGAAACAAAAGGATTCCGTAATACCGATTCTAACGTCGGTTTCAAGGATATCTTGTTTGTGCCTTGCTCATCGCGTTTGTCCCCATAGGTAAATTTTGAATAATAGAATGCTTTATAAACAGACTGAGGCGCCACCACTGACGGGAGAGTCGGTAAATATCTAACCAGGATTGCAGTTCCTGCTGGGTCAAATAATTATAACTTGACATTTTCCAACAGACTGTGGAACCACCACTGACGGGAGAGTCTGTAAGTATCTGACCAGAATTTCAGTTCCTGCTTGTCAGATAATAACTTAATGATTTCCAAAAGACTATCGAACCACCACTGACGGGAGAGTCTGTAAGTATCTAACCAGAATTTCAGTTCCTGCTTGTCAGATAATAACTTAATGATTTCCAAAAGACTATCGAACCACCACTGACAGGCGAGACTGTAAGTATTTAACCAAAATTGCTTTTTCTGCTTGTTCAGACAAAAATAACTTCATGATTTCCACAGATTGTGGAACCACCACTGACGGGAGAATCAGTAAGTATCTATCCAGAATTACATTGCCTCCAAGGACGAGATTGTAGTACCTCGATGTTTTTCCTAAAGACTAAGAAGCCAATAGATCTTACTCCTGAGACTGATCCTCAGTTGCTTTACGATGAAATGTTACGATTGAAACGGATCAACAGCGAGATTGTCGACAATATTACATCAGTCAAAAAAGAAAACGAAGTTTTAAAAACGAATATCACGAGTCTGGAGAACACATTAAAACAGCTTAATCTTGAAAATGTAACTAAATCTATTAATGTACCAAAAGTAGATGATGGAAATGCAAAAAAATATATGGAAACGATTTTCCAAAATGCATTCGATAATATTTCCATATCGAAAAGCGGAAACAAAAGGATTCCGTAATACCCATTCTAATGTCGGTTTCAAGGATATCTTGTTTGTGCTTTGCTCATCGGGTTTTCTCCCCATAGATACATTTTGAATAATAGAATGCTTTATAAACAGACTGAGGCGCCACCACTGACAGGAGAGTCGGTAAATATCTAACCAGGATTGCAGTTCCTGCTGGGTCAAATAATTATAACTTGACATTTTCCAACAGACTGTGGAACCAACACTGACGGGAGAGTCTGTAAGTATCTGACCAGAATTTCAGTTCCTGCTTGTCAGATAATAACTTAATGATTTCCAAAAGACTATCGAACCACCACTGACAGGCGAGACTGTAAGTATCTAACCAGAACTGCTTTTTCTGCTTGTTCAGATAATAATAACTTCATGATTTCCACAGACTGTGGAACCACCACTGACGGGAGAATCAGTAAGTATCTATCCAGAATTACATTGCCTCCAAGGATGAGATTGTAGTACCTCGATGTTTTTCCTAAAGACTAAGAAGCCAATAGATCTTACTCCTGAGACTGATCCTCAGTTGCTTTACGATGAAATGTTACGATTGAAACGGATCAACAGCGAGATTGTCGACAATATTACATCAGTCAAAAAAGAAAACGAAGTTTTAAAAACGAATATCACGAGTCTGGAGAACACATTAAAACAGCTTGATCTTGAAAATGTAACTAAATCTATTAATGTACCAAAAGTAGATGATGGAAATGCAAAAAAATGTATGGAAACGATTTTCCAAAATGCATTCGATAATATTTCCATATCGAAAAGTGGAAACAAAAGGATTCCGTAATACCGATTCTAACGTCGGTTTCAAGGATATCTTGTTTGTGCTTTGCTCACCGCGTTTGTCCCCATAGATACATTTTGAATAATAGAATGCTTTATAAACAGACTGTGGGACCACCACTAACGGGAGAGTCTGTAAGTATCTAACCAGAATTACAGTCCCTTATTAGTCAGATAATAATTAAATGATTTCCAACAGACTATCGAACCACAACTGACAGGCGAGTCTGTAAGTGTCTAACCAGAATTTCAGTTCCTGCTTGTCAGATAATAACTTAATGATTTCCAAAAGACTATCGAACCACCACTGACAGGCGAGACAGTAAGTATCTAACCAAAATTGATTTTTCTGCTTGTTCAGACAAAAATAACTTCATGATTTCCACAGACTGTGGAACCACCACTGACGGGAGAATCAGTAAGTATCTATCAAGAATTACATTGCCTCCAAGGATGAAATTGTAGTACCTCGATGTTTTTCCTAAAGACTAAGAAGCCAATAGATCTTACTCCTGAGACTGATCCTCAGTTGCTTTACGATGAAATGTTACGATTGAAACGGATCAACAGCGAGATTGACGACAATATTACATCAGTCAAAAAAGAAAACGAAGTTTTAAAAACGAATATCACGAGTCTGGAGAACACATTAAAACAGCTCGATCTTGAAAATGTAACTAAATCTATTAATGTACCAAAAGTAGATGATGGAAATGCAAAAAAATGTATGGAAACGATTTTCCAAAATGCATTCGATAATATTTCCATATCGAAAAGTGGAAACAAAAGGATTCCGTAATACCGATTCTAACGTCGGTTTCAAGAATATCTTGTTTGTGCTTTGCTCACCGCGTTTGTCCCCATAGATACATTTTGAATAATAGAATGCTTTATAAACAGACTGTGGGACCACCACTAACGGGAGAGTCTGTAAGTATCTAACCAGAATTACAGTCCCTTATTAGTCAGATAATAATTAAATGATTTCCAACAGACTATCGAACCACAACTGACAGGCGAGTCTGTAAGTGTCTAACCAGAATTGCATTTCCTGCTTGGTCAAATAATAATAACTTAACATTCTCCAACAGACTGTGGGACCGCCATTAACGGGAGAGTCTGTAAGTATCTAAACAGAATTACAGCTCATGCTTAGTCAGATAATAACTTAATGATTTCCAACAGACTGTGGAACCACCACTGACGGGAGAGTCTGTAAGTATCTAACCAGAATTACAATTCCAGCTTATTCAGATAATAACTTAATGATTTCCAAGACTATCCAACCACCACTGGCAGGAGAGTCTGTGAGTATCTATCCAGAATTACATTGCCTCCAAGGATGAGATTTTAGCACCTCGATGTTTTTCCTAAAGACTAAGAAGCCAATAGATCTTACTCCTGAGACTGATCCCCAGTTACTCTACGATGAAATGCTACGATTAAAACGGATCAACAGCGAGCTTGCCGACAATATTACATCAGCCAAAACAGAAAACGAAGTTTTAAAAACGAATATCACGAGTCTGGAGAACACATTAAAACAGCTTGATCTTGAAAATGTAACTAAATCTATTAATGTACCAAAAGTAGATGATGGAAATGCAAAAAAATGTATGGAAACGATTTTCCAAAATGCATTCGATAATATTTCCAAATCGAAAAGTGGAAACAAAAGGATTCCGTAATACCGATTCTAACGTCGGTTTCAAGGATATCTTGTTTGTGCCTTGCTCATCGCGTTTGTCCCCATAGGTAAATTTTGAATAATAGAATGCTTTATAAACAGACTGAGGCGCCACCACTGACGGGAGAGTCGGTAAATATCTAACCAGGATTGCAGTTCCTGCTGGGTCAAATAATTATAACTTGACATTTTCCAACAGACTGTGGAACCACCACTGACGGGAGAGTCTGTAAGTATCTGACCAGAATTTCAGTTCCTGCTTGTCAGATAATAACTTAATGATTTCCAAAAGACTATCGAACCACCACTGACGGGAGAGTCTGTAAGTATCTAACCAGAATTTCAGTTCCTGCTTGTCAGATAATAACTTAATGATTTCCAAAAGACTATCGAACCACCACTGACAGGCGAGACTGTAAGTATTTAACCAAAATTGCTTTTTCTGCTTGTTCAGACAAAAATAACTTCATGATTTCCACAGATTGTGGAACCACCACTGACGGGAGAATCAGTAAGTATCTATCCAGAATTACATTGCCTCCAAGGACGAGATTGTAGTACCTCGATGTTTTTCCTAAAGACTAAGAAGCCAATAGATCTTACTCCTGAGACTGATCCTCAGTTGCTTTACGATGAAATGTTACGATTGAAATGGATCAACAGCGAGATTGTCGACAATATTACATCAGTCAAAAAAGAAAACGAAGTTTTAAAAACGAATATCACGAGTCTGGAGAACACATTAAAACAGCTTAATCTTGAAAATGTAACTAAATCTATTAATGTACCAAAAGTAGATGATGGAAATGCAAAAAAATGTATGGAAACGATTTTCCAAAATGCATTCGATAATATTTCCATATCGAAAAGCGGAAACAAAAGGATTCCGTAATACCCATTCTAATGTCGGTTTCAAGGATATCTTGTTTGTGCTTTGCTCATCGCGTTTGTCCCCATAGATACATTTTGAATAATAGAATGCTTTATAAACAGACTGAGGCGCCACCACTGACAGGAGAGTCGGTAAATATCTAACCAGGATTGCAGTTCCTGCTGGGTCAAATAATTATAACTTGACATTTTCCAACAGACTGTGGAACCACCACTGACGGGAGAGTCTGTAAGTATCTGACCAGAATTTCAGTTCCTGCTTGTCAGATAATAACTTAATGATTTCCAAAAGACTATCGAACCACCACTGACAGGCGAGACTGTAAGTATCTAACCAGAACTGCTTTTTCTGCTTGTTCAGATAATAATAACTTCATGATTTCCACAGACTGTGGAACCACCACTGACGGGAGAATCAGTAAGTATCTATCCAGAATTACATTGCCTCCAAGGATGAGATTGTAGTACCTCGATGTTTTTCCTAAAGACTAAGAAGCCAATAGATCTTACTCCTGAGACTGATCCTCAGTTGCTTTACGATGAAATGTTACGATTGAAACGGATCAACAGCGAGATTGTCGACAATATTACATCAGTCAAAAAAGAAAACGAAGTTTTAAAAACGAATATCACGAGTCTGGAGAACACATTAAAACAGCTTGATCTTGAAAATGTAACTAAATCTATTAATGTACCAAAAGTAGATGATGGAAATGCAAAAAAATGTATGGAAACGATTTTCCAAAATGCATTCGATAATATTTCCATATCGAAAAGTGGAAACAAAAGGATTCCGTAATACCGATTCTAACGTCGGTTTCAAGGATATCTTGTTTGTGCTTTGCTCATCGCGTTTGTCCCCATAGATACATTTTGAATAATAGAATGCTTTATAAACAGACTGAGGCGCCACCACTGACAGGAGAGTCGGTAAATATCTAACCAGGATTGCAGTTCCTGCTAGGTCAAATAATTATAACTTGACATTTTCCAACAGACTGTGGAACCACCACTGACGGGAGAGTCTGTAAGTATCTAACCAGAATTTCAGTTCCTGCTTGTCAGATAATAACTTAATGATTTCCAAAAGACTATCGAACCACCACTGACAGGCGAGACTGTAAGTATCTAACCAAAATTGATTTTTCTGCTTGTTCAGACAAAAATAACTTCATGATTTCCACAGACTGTGGAACCACCACTGACGGGAGAATCAGTAAGTATCTATCAAGAATTACATTGCCTCCAAGGATGAAATTGTAGTACCTCGATGTTTTTCCTAAAGACTAAGAAGCCAATAGATCTTACTCCTGAGACTGATCCTCAGTTGCTTTACGATGAAATGTTACGATTGAAACGGATCAACAGCGAGATTGTCGACAATATTACATCAGTCAAAAAAGAAAACCAAGTTTTAAAAACGAATATCACGAGTCTGGAGAACACATTAAAACAGCTTGATCTTGAAAATGTAACTAAATCTATTAATGTACCAAAAGTAGATGATGGAAATGCAAAAAAATGTATGGAAACGATTTTCCAAAATGCATTCGATAATATTTCCATATCGAAAAGTGGAAACAAAAGGATTCCGTAATACCGATTCTAACGTCGGTTTCAAGGATATCTTGTTTGTGCTTTGCTCATCGCGTTTGTCCCCATAGATACATTTTGAATAATAGAATGCTTTATAAACAGACTGAGGCGCCACCACTGACAGGAGAGTCGGTAAATATCTAACCAGGATTGCAGTTCCTGCTAGGTCAAATAATTATAACTTGACATTTTCCAACAGACTGTGGAACCACCACTGACGGGAGAGTCTGTAAGTATCTAACCAGAATTTCAGTTCCTGCTTGTCAGATAATAACTTAATGATTTCCAAAAGACTATCGAACCACCACTGACAGGCGAGACTGTAAGTATCTAACCAGAACTGCTTTTTCTGCTTGTTCAGATAATAATAACTTCATGATTTCTACAGACTGTGGAACCACCACTGACGGGAGAATCAGTAAGTATCTATCAAGAATTACATTGCCTCCAAGGATGGGATTGTAGTACCTCGATGTTTTTCCTAAAGACTAAGAAGCCAATAGATCTTACTCCTGAGACTGATCCTCAGTTGCTTTACGATGAAATGTTACGATTGAAACGGATCAACAGCGAGATTGTCGAAAATATTACATCAGTCAAAAAAGAAAACGAAGTTTTAAAAACGAATATCACGAGTCTGGAGAACACATTAAAACAGCTTGATCTTGAAAATGTAACTAAATCTATTAATGTACCAAAAGTAGATGATGGAAATGCAAAAAAATGTATGGAAACGATTTTCCAAAATGCATTCGATAATATTTCCATATCGAAAAGTGGAAACAAAAGGATTCCGTAATACCGATTCTAACGTCGGTTTCAAGGATATCTTGTTTGTGCTTTGCTCATCGCGTTTGTCCCCATAGATACATTTTGAATAATAGAATGCTTTATAAACAGACTGAGGCGCCACCACTGACAGGAGAGTCGGTAAATATCTAACCAGGATTGCAGTTCCTGCTGGGTCAAATAATTATAACTTGACATTTTCCAACAGACTGTGGAACCACCACTGACGGGAGAGTCTGTAAGTATCTAACCAGAATTTCAGTTCCTGCTTGTCAGATAATAACTCAATGATTTCCAAAAGACTATCGAACCACCACTGACAGGCGAGACTGTAAGTATCTAACCAGAACTGCTTTTTCTGCTTGTTCAGATAATAATAACTTCATGATTTCCACAGACTGTGGAACCACCACTGACGGGAGAATCAGTAAGTATCTATCAAGGATTTCATTGCCTCCAAGGATGAGATTGTAGTACCTCGACGTTTTTCCTAAAGACTAAGAAGCCAATAGATCTTACTCCTGAGACTGATCCTCAGTTGCTTTACGATGAAATGTTACGATTGAAACGGATCAACAGCGAGATTGTCGACAATATTACATCAGTCAAAAAAGAAAACGAAGTTTTAAAAACGAATATCACGAGTCTGGAGAACACATTAAAACAGCTTGATCTTGAAAATGTAACTAAATCTATTAATGTACCAAAAGTAGATGATGGAAATGCAAAAAAATTATTTGAAACGATGTTCCAAAATGCATTCGATAATATTTCCATATCGAAAAGTGGAAACAAAAGGATACCACAATACCGATTCTAACGTCGGTTTCAAGGATATCTTGTTTGTTTTTTGCTCATCGCGTATGTCCCCATAGATAAATTTTGAATAATAGAATGCTTTATAAACAGACTGAGGCGCCACCACTGACAGGAGAGTCGGTAAATATCTAACCAGGATTGCAGTTCCTGCTGGGTCAAATAATTATAACTTGACATTTTCCAACAGACTGTGGAACCACCACTGACGGGAGAGTCTGTAAGTATCTAACCAGAATTTCAGTTCCTGCTTGTCAGATAATAACTTAATGATTTCCAAAAGACTATCGAACCACCACTGACAGGCGAGACTGTAGGATTTAACCAAAATTGCTTTTTCTGCTTGTTCAGACAAAAATAACTTCATGATTTCCACAGATTGTGGAACCACCACTGACGGGAGAATCAGTAAGTATCTATCCAGAATTACATTGCCTCCATGGACGAGATTGTAGTACCTCGATGTTTTTCCTAAAGACTAAGAAGCCAATAGATCTTACTCCTGAGACTGATCCTCAGTTGCTTTACGATGAAATGTTACGATTGAAACGGATCAACAGCGAGATTGTCGACAATATTACATCAGTCAAAAAAGAAAACGAAGTTTTAAAAACGAATATCACGAGTCTGGAGAACACATTAAAACAGCTTGATCTTGAAAATGTAACTACATCTATTAATGTACCAAAAGTAGATGATGGAAATGCAAAAAAATGTATGGAAACGATTTTCCAAAATGCATTCGATAATATTTCCATATCGAAAAGTGGAAACAAAAGGATTCCGTAATACCGATTCTAACGTCGGTTTCAAGGATATCTTGTTTGTGCTTTGCTCATAGCGTTTGTCCCCATAGATACATTTTAAATAATAGAATGCTTTATAAACAGACTGAGGCGCCACCACTGACAGGAGAGTCGGTAAATATCTAACCAGGATTGCAGTTCCTGCTGGGTCAAATAATTATAACTTGACATTTTCCAACAGACTGTGGAACCACCACTGACGGGAGAGTCTGTAAGTATCTAACCAGAATTTCAGTTCCTGCTTGTCAGATAATAACTTAATGATTTCCAAAAGACTATCGAACCACCACTGACAGGCCAGACTGTAAGTATCTAACCAGAACTGCTTTTTCTGCTTGTTCAGATAATAATAACTTCATGATTTCCACAGACTGTGGAACCACCACTGACGGGAGAATCAGTGAGTATCTATCAAGAATTTCATTGCCTCCAAGGATGAGATTGTAGTACCTCGATGTTTTTCCTAAAGACTAAGAAGCCAATAGATCTTACTCCTGAGACTGATCCTCAGTTGCTTTACGATGAAATGTTACGATTGAAACGGATCAACAGCGAGATTGTCGACAATATTACATCAGTCAAAAAAGAAAACGAAGTTTTAAAAACGAATATCACGAGTCTGGAGAACACATTAAAACAGCTTGATCTTGAAAATGTAACTAAATCTATTAATGTACCAAAAGTAGATGATGGAAATACAAAAAATGTTTGGAAACGATTTTCCAAAATGCATTCGATAATATTTCCATATCGAAAAGTGGAAACAAAAGGATTCCGTAATACCGATTCTAACGTCGGTTTCAAGGATATCTTGTTTGTGCTTGTCCCCATAGACAAATTTTGAATAATAGAATGCTTTATAAACAGACTGAGGCGCCACCACTGACAGGAGAGTCGGTAAATATCTAACCAGGATTGCAGTTCCTGCTGGGTCAAATAATTATAACTTGACATTTTCCAACAGACTGTGGAACCACCACTGACGGGAGAGTCTGTAAGTATCTAACCAGAATTTCAGTTCCTGCTTGTCAGATAATAACTTAATGATTTCCAAAAGACTATCGAACCACCACTGACAGGCCAGACTGTAAGTATCTAACCAGAACTGCTTTTTCTGCTTGTTCAGATAATAATAACTTCATGATTTCCACAGACTGTGGAACCACCACTGACGGGAGAATCAGTAAGTATCTATCAAGAATTTCATTGCCTCCAAGGATGAGATTGTAGTACCTCGATGTTTTTCCTAAAGACTAAGAAGCCAATAGATCTTACTCCTGAGACTGATCCTCAGTTGCTTTACGATGAAATGTTACGATTGAAACGGATCAACAGCGAGATTGTCGACAATATTACATCAGTCAAAAAAGAAAACGAAGTTTTAAAAACGAATATCACGAGTCTGGAGAACACATTAAAACAGCTTGATCTTGAAAATGTAACTAAATCTATTAATGTACCAAAAGTAGATGATGGAAATGCAAAAAAATGTATGGAAACGATTTTCCAAAATGCATTCGATAATATTTCCAAATCGAAAAGTGGAAAGAAAAGGATTCCACAATACCGATTCTAACGTCGGTTTCAAGGATATCTTGTTTGTTTTTTGCTCATAGCGTATGTCCCCATAGATAAATTTTGAATAATAGAATGCTTTATAAACAGACTGAGGCGCCACCACTGACGGGAGAGTCGGTAAATATCTAACCAGGATTGCAGTTCCTGCTGGGTCAAATAATTATAACTTGACATTTTCCAACAGACTGTGGAACCACCACTGACGGGAGAGTCTGTAAGTATCTAACCAGAATTTCAGTTCCTGCTTGTCAGATAATAACTTAATGATTTCCAAAAGACTATCGAACCACCACTGACAGGCGAGACTGTAAGTATTTAACCAAAATTGCTTTTTCTGCTTGTTCAGACAAAAATAACTTCATGATTTCCACAGATTGTGGAACCACCACTGACGGGAGAATCAGTAAGTATCTATCCAGAATTACATTGCCTCCAAGGACGAGATTGTAGTACCTCGATGTTTTTCCTAAAGACTAAGAAGCCAATAGATCTTACTCCTGAGACTGATCCTCAGTTGCTTTACGATGAAATGTTACGATTGAAACGGATCAACAGCGAGATTGTCGACAATATTACATCAGTCAAAAAAGAAAACGAAGTTTTAAAAACGAATATCACGAGTCTGGAGAACACATTAAAACAGCTTGATCTTGAAAATGTAACTAAATCTATTAATGTACCAAAAGTAGATGATGGAAATGCAAAAAAATGTATGGAAACGATTTTCCAAAATGCATTCGATAATATTTCCAAATCGAAAAGTGGAAACAAAAGGATTCCACAATACCGATTCTAACGTCGGTTTCAAGGATATCTTGTTTGTTTTTTGCTCATAGCGTATGTCCCCATAGATAAATTTTGAATAATAGAATGCTTTATAAACAGACTGAGGCGCCACCACTGACGGGAGAGTCGGTAAATATCTAACCAGGATTGCAGTTCCTGCTGGGTTAAATAATTATAACTTGACATTTTCCAACAGACTGTGGAACCACCACTGACGGGAGAGTCTGTAAGTATCTAACCAGAATTTCAGTTCCTGCTTGTCAGATAATAACTTAATGATTTCCAAAAGACTATCGAACCAACACTGACAGGCGAGACTGTAAGTATCTAACCAGAACTGCTTTTTCTGCTTGTTCAGATAATAATAACTTCATGATTCCCACAGACTGTGGAACCACCACTGACGGGAGAATCAGTAAGTATCTATCCAGAATTACATTGCCTCCAAGGATGAGATTGTAGTACCTCGATGTTTTTCCTAAAGACTAAGAAGCCTATAGATCTTACTCCTGAGACTGATCCTCAGTTGCTTTACGATGAAATGTTACGATTGAAACGGATCAACAGCGAGATTGTCGACAATATTACATCAGTCAAAAAAGAAAACGAAGTTTTAAAAACGAATATCACGAGTCTGGAGAACACATTAAAACAGCTTGATCTTGAAAATGTAACTAAATCTATTAATGTACCAAAAGTAGATGATGGAAATGCAAAAAAATGTATGGAAACGATTTTCCAAAATGCATTCGATAATATTTCCAAATCGAAAAGTGGAAACAAAAGGATTCCACAATACCGATTCTAACGTCGGTTTCAAGGATATCTTGTTTGTTTTTTGCTCATAGCGTATGTCCCCATAGATAAATTTTGAATAATAGAATGCTTTATAAACAGACTGAGGCGCCACCACTGACAGGAGAGTCGGTAAATATCTAACCAGGATTGCAGTTCCTGCTGGGTCAAATAATTATAACTTGACATTTTCCAACAGACTGTGGAACCACCACTGACGGGAGAGTCTGTAAGTATCTAACCAGAATTTCAGTTCCTGCTTGTCAGATAATAACTTAATGATTTCCAAAAGACTATCGAACCACCACTGACAGGCGAGACTGTAAGTATCTAACCAGAACTGCTTTTTCAGCTTGTTCAGATAATAATAACTTCATGATTTCCACAGACTGTGGAACCACCACTGACGGGAGAATCAGTAAGTATCTATCAAGAATTACATTGCCTCCAAGGATGAGATTGTAGTACCTCGATGTTTTTCCTAAAGACTAAGAAGCCAATAGATCTTACTCCTGAGACTGATCCTCAGTTGCTTTACGATGAAATGTTACGATTGAAACGGATCAACAGCGAGATTGTCGACAATATTACATCAGTCAAAAAAGAAAACGAAGTTTTAAAAACGAATATCACGAGTCTGGAGAACACATTAAAACAGCTTGATCTTGAAAATGTAACTAAATCTATTAATGTACCAAAAGTAGATGATGGAAATGCAAAAAAATTTATGGAAACGATTTTCCAAAATGCATTCGATAATATTTCCAAATCGAAAAGTGGAAACAAAAGGATTCCACAATACCGATTCTAACGTCGGTTTCAAGGATATCTTGTTTGTTTTTTGCTCATAGCGTATGTCCCCATAGATAAATTTTGATTAATAGAATGCTTTATAAACAGACTGAGGCGCCACCACTGACGGGAGAGTCGGTAAATATCTAACCAGGATTGCAGTTCCTGCTGGGTCAAATAATTATAACTTGACATTTTCCAACAGTCTGTGGAACCACCACTGACGGGAGAATCTGTAAGTATCTAACCAGAATTTCAGTTCCTGCTTGTCAGATAATAACTTAATGATTTCCAAAAGACTATCGAACCACCACTGACAGGCCAGACTGTAAGTATCTAACCAGAACTGCTTTTTCTGCTTGTTCAGATAATAATAACTTCATGATTTCCACAGACTGTGGAACCACCACTGACGGGAGAATCAGTAAGTATCTATCAAGAATTACATTGCCTCCAAGGATGAGATTGTAGTACCTCGATGTTTTTCCTAAAGACTAAGAAGCCAATAGATCTTACTCCTGAGACTGATCCTCAGTTGCTTTACGATGAAATGTTACGATTGAAACGGATCAACAGCGAGATTGTCGACAATATTACATCAGTCAAAAAAGAAAACGAAGTTTTAAAAACGAATATCTCGAGTCTGGAGAACACATTAAAACAGCTTGATCTTGAAAATGTAACTAAATCTATTAATGTACCAAAAGTAGATGATGGAAATGCAAAAAAATGTATGGAAACGATTTTCCAAAATGCATTCGATAATATTTCCATATCGAAAAGTGGAAACAAAAGGATACCACAATACCGATTCTAACGTCGGTTTCAAGGATATCTTGTTTGTTTTTTGCTCATCGCGTATGTCCCCATAGATAAATTTTGAATAATAGAATGCTTTATAAACAGACTGAGGCGCCACCACTGACAGGAGAGTCGGTAAATATCTAACCAGGATTGCAGTTCCTGCTGGGTCAAATAATTATAACTTGACATTTTCCAACAGACTGTGGAACCACCACTGACGGGAGAGTCTGTAAGTATCTAACCAGAATTTCAGTTCCTGCTTGTCAGATAATAACTTAATGATTTCCAAAAGACTATCGAACCACCACTGACAGGCGAGACTGTAAGTATCTAACCAGAACTGCTTTTTCTGCTTGTTCAGATAATAATAACTTCATGATTTCCACAGACTGTGGAACCACCACTGACGGGAGAATCAGTAAGTATCTATCAAGAATTACATTGCCTCCAAGGATGAGATTGTAGTACCTCGATGTTTTTCCTAAAGACTAAGAAGCCAATAGATCTTACTCCTGAGACTGATCCTCAGTTGCTTTACGATGAAATGTTACGATTGAAACGGATCAACAGCGAGATTGTCGACAATATTACATCAGTCAAAAAAGAAAACGAAGTTTTAAAAACGAATATCAAGAGTCTGGAGAACACATTAAAACAGCTTGATCTTGAAAATGTAACTAAATCTATTAATGTACCAAAAGTAGATGATGGAAATGCAAAAAAATGTATGGAAACGATTTTCCAAAATGCATTCGATAATATTTCCATATCGAAAAGTGGAAACAAAAGGATTCCGTAATACCGATTCTAACGTCGGTTTCAAGGATATCTTGTTTGTGCTTTGCTCATCGCGTTTGTCCCCATAGATACATTTTGAATAATAGAATGCTTTATAAACAGACTGAGGCGCCACCACTGACAGGAGAGTCGGTAAATATCTAACCAGGATTGCAGTTCCTGCTGGGTCAAATAATTATAACTTGACATTTTCCAACAGACTGTGGAACCACCACTGACGGGAGAGTCTGTAAGTATCTAACCAGAATTTCAGTTCCTGCTTGTCAGATAATAACTTAATGATTTCCAAAAGACTATCGAACCACCACTGACAGGCGAGACTGTAAGTATCTAACCAGAACTGCTTTTTCTGCTTGTTCAGATAATAATAACTTCATGATTTCCACAGACTGTGGAACCACCACTGACGGGAGAATCAGTAAGTATCTATCAAGAATTACATTGCCTCCAAGGATGAGATTGTAGTACCTCGATGTTTTTCCTAAAGACTAAGAAGCCAATAGATCTTACTCCTGAGACTGATCCTCAGTTGCTTTACGATGAAATGTTACGATTGAAACGGATCAACAGCGAGATTGTCGACAATATTACATCAGTCAAAAAAGAAAACGAAGTTTTAAAAACGAATATCACGAGTCTGGAGAACACATTAAAACAGCTTGATCTTGAAAATGTAACTAAATCTATTAATGTACCAAAAGTAGATGATGGAAATGCAAAAAAATGTATGGAAACGATTTTCCAAAATGCATTCGATAATATTTCCATATCGAAAAGTGGAAACAAAAGGATTCCACAATACCGATTCTAACGTCGGTTTCAAGAATATCTTGTTTGTACTTTGCTCATCGCGTTTGTCCCCATAGATACATTGTGAATAATAGAATGCTTTATAAACAGACTGAGGCGCCACCACTGACAGGAGAGTCGGTAAATATCTAACCAGGATTGCAGTTCCTGCTGGGTCAAATAATTTTAACTTGACATTTTCCAACAGTCTGTGGAACCACCACTGACGGGAGAGTCTGTAAGTATCTAACCAGAATTTCAGTTCCTGCTTGTCAGATAATAACTTAATGATTTCCAAAAGACTATCGAACCACCACTGACAGGCGAGACTGTAAGTATCTAACCAGAACTGCTTTTTCTGCTTGTTCAGATAATAATAACTTCATGATTTCCACAGACTGTGGAACCACCACTGACGGGAGAATCAGTAAGTATCTTTCAAGAATTACATTGCCTCCAAGGATGAGATTGTAGTACCTCGATGTTTTTCCTAAAGACTAAGAAGCCAATAGATCTTACTCCTGAGACTGATCCTCAGTTGCTTTACGATGAAATGTTACGATTGAAACAGATCAACAGCGAGCTTGTCGACAATATTTCATCAGTCAAAAAAGAAAACGAAGTTTTGAAAACGAATATCACGAGTCTGGAGAACACATTAAAACAGCTTGATCTTGAAAATGTAACTAAATCTATTAATGTACCAAAAGTAGATGATGGAAATGCAAAAAAATGTATGGAAACGATTTTCCAAAATGCATTCGATAATATTTCCATATCGAAAAGTGGAAACAAAAGGATTCCACAATACCGATTCTAACGTCGGTTTCAAGGATATCTTGTTTGTTTTTTGCTCATAGCGTATGTCCCCATAGATAAATTTTGAATAATAGAATGCTTTATAAACAGACTGAGGCGCCACCACTGACGGGAGAGTCGGTAAATATCTAACCAGGATTGCAGTTCCTGCTGGGTTAAATAATTATAACTTGACATTTTCCAACAGACTGTGGAACCACCACTGACGGGAGAGTCTGTAAGTATCTAACCAGAATTTCAGTTCCTGCTTGTCAGATAATAACTTAATGATTTCCAAAAGACTATCGAACCACCACTGACAGGCGAGACTGTAAGTATCTAACCAGAACTGCTTTTTCTGCTTGTTCAGATAATAATAACTTCATGATTCCCACAGACTGTGGAACCACCACTGACGGGAGAATCAGTAAGTATCTATCCAGAATTTCATTGCCTCCAAGGATGAGATTGTAGTACCTCGATGTTTTTCCTAAAGACTAAGAAGCCAATAGATCTTACTCCTGAGACTGATCCTCAGTTGCTTTACGATGAAATGTTACGATTGAAACGGATCAACAGCGAGATTGTCGACAATATTACATCAGTCAAAAAAGAAAACGAAGTTTTAAAAACGAATATCACGAGTCTGGAGAACACATTAAAACAGCTTGATCTTGAAAATGTAACTAAATCTATTAATGTACCAAAAGTAGATGATGGAAATGCAAAAAAATGTATGGACACGATTTTCCAAAATGCATTCGATAATATTTCCATATCGAAAAGTGGAAACAAAAGGATTCCACAATACCGATTCTAACGTCGGTTTCAAGGATATCTTGTTTGTTTTTTGCTCATAGCGTATAACCCCATAGATAAATTTTGAATAATAGAATGCTTTATAAACAGACTGAGGCGCCACCACTGACAGGAGAGTCGGTAAATATCTAACCAGGATTGCAGTTCCTGCTGGGTCAAATAATTATAACTTGACATTTTCCAACAGACTGTGGAACCACCACTGACGGGAGAGTCTGTAAGTATCTAACCAGAATTTCAGTTCCTGCTTGTCAGATAATAACTCAATGATTTCCAAAAGACTATCGAACCACCACTGACAGGCGAGACTGTAAGTATCTAACCAAAATAGCTTTTTCTGCTTGTTCAGATAATAATAACTTCATGATTCCCACAGACTGTGGAACCACCACTGACGGGAGAATCAGTAAGTATCTATCCAGAATTACATTGCCTCCAAGGATGAGATTGTAGTACCTCGATGTTTTTCCTAAAGACTAAGAAGCCAATAGATCTTACTCCTGAGACTGATCCTCAGTTGCTTTACGATGAAATGTTACGATTGAAACGGATCAACAGCGAGATTGTCGACAATATTACATCAGTCAAAAAAGAAAACGAAGTTTTAAAAACGAATATCACGAGTCTGGAGAACACATTAAAACAGCTTGATCTTGAAAATGTAACTAAATCTATTAATGTACCAAAAGTAGATGATGGAAATGCAAAAAAATGTATGGAAACGATTTTCCAAAATGCATTCGATAATATTTCCATATCGAAAAGTGGAAACAAAAGGATTCCGTAATACCGATTCTAACGTCGGTTTCAAGGATATCTTGTTTGTGCTTTGCTCATCGCGTTTGTCCCCATAGATAAATTTTGAATAATAGAATGCTTTATAAACAGACTGAGGCGCCACCACTGACAGGAGAGTCGGTAAATATCTAACCAGGATTGCAGTTCCTGCTGGGTCAAATAATTATAACTTGACATTTTCCAACAGACTGTGGAACCACCACTGACGGGAGAGTCTGTAAGTATCTAACCAGAATTTCAGTTCCTGCTTGTCAGATAATAACTTAATGATTTCCAAAAGACTATCGAACCACCACTGACAGGCGAGACTGTAAGTATCTAACCAGAACTGCTTTTTCTGCTTGTTCAGATAATAATAACTTCATGATTTCCACAGACTGTGGAACCACCACTGACGGGAGAATCAGTAAGTATCTATCAAGAATTACATTGCCTCCAAGGATGAGATTGTAGTACCTCGATGTTTTTCCTAAAGACTAAGAAGCCAATAGATCTTACTCCTGAGACTGATCCTCAGTTGCTTTACGATGAAATGTTACGATTGAAACGGATCAACAGCGAGATTGTCGACAATATTACATCAGTCAAAAAAGAAAACGAAGTTTTAAAAACGAATATCACGAGTCTGGAGAACACATTAAAACAGCTTGATCTTGAAAATGTAACTAAATCTATTAATGTACCAAAAGTAGATGATGGAAATGCAAAAAAATGTATGGACACGATTTTCCAAAATGCATTCGATAATATTTCCAAATCGAAAAGTGGAAACAAAAGGATTCCACAATACCGATTCTAACGTCGGTTTCAAGGATATCTTGTTTGATTTTTGCTCATAGCGTATGTCCCCATAGATAAATTTTGAATAATAGAATGCTTTATAAACAGACTGAGGCGCCACCACTGACGGGAGAGTCGGTAAATATCTAACCAGGATTGCAGTTCCTGCTGGGTCAAATAATTATAACTTGACATTTTCCAACAGACTGTGGAACCACCACTGACGGGAGAGTCTGTAAGTATCTAACCAGAATTTCAGTTCCTGCTTGTCAGATAATAACTCAATGATTTCCAAAAGACTATCGAACCACCACTGACTGGCCAGACTGTAAGTATCTAACCAGAACTGCTTTTTCAGCTTGTTCAGATAATAATAACTTCATGATTTCCACAGACTGTGGAACCACCACTGACGGGAGAATCAGTGAGTATCTATCAAGAATTACATTGCCTCCAAGGATGAGATTGTAGTACCTCGATGTTTTTCCTAAAGACTAAGAAGCCAATAGATCTTACTCCTGAGACTGATCCTCAGTTGCTTTACGATGAAATGTTACGATTGAAACGGATCAACAGCGAGATTGTCGACAATATTACATCAGTCAAAAAAGAAAACGAAGTTTTAAAAACGAATATCACGAGTCTGGAGAACACATTAAAACAGCTTGATCTTGAAAATGTAACTAAATCTATTAATGTACCAAAAGTAGATGATGGAAATGCAAAAAAATGTATGGAAACGATTTTCCAAAATGCATTCGATAATATTTCCAAATCGAAAAGTGGAAACAAAAGGATTCCACAATACCGATTCTAACGTCGGTTTCAAGGATATCTTGTTTGTTTTTTGCTCATAGCGTATGTCCCCATAGATAAATTTTGAATAATAGAATGCTTTATAAACAGACTGAGGCGCCACCACTGACGGGAGAGTCGGTAAATATCTAACCAGGATTGCAGTTCCTGCTGGGTCAAATAATTATAACTTGACATTTTCCAACAGACTGTGGAACCACCACTGACGGGAGAGTCTGTAAGTATCTAACCAGAATTTCAGTTCCTGCTTGTCAGATAATAACTTAATGATTTCCAAAAGACTATCGAACCACCACTGACAGGCCAGACTGTAAGTATCTAACCAGAACTGCTTTTTCTGCTTGTTCAGATAATAATAACTTCATGATTCCCACAGACTGTGGAACCACCACTGACGGGAGAATCAGTAAGTATCTATCCAGAATTTCATTGCCTCCAAGGATGAGATTGTAGTACCTCGATGTTTTTCCTAAAGACTAAGAAGCCAATAGATCTTACTCCTGAGACTGATCCTCAGTTGCTTTACGATGAAATGTTACGATTGAAACGGATCAACAGCGAGATTGTCGACAATATTACATCAGTCAAAAAAGAAAACGAAGTTTTAAAAACGAATATCACGAGTCTGGAGAACACATTAAAACAGCTTGATCTTGAAAATGTAACTAAATCTATTAATGTACCAAAAGTAGATGATGGAAATGCAAAAAAATGTATGGAAACGATTTTCCAAAATGCATTCGATAATATTTCCAAATCGAAAAGTGGAAACAAAAGGATTCCACAATACCGATTCTAACGTCGGTTTCAAGGATATCTTGTTTGTTTTTTGCTCATCGCGTATGTCCCCATAGATAAATTTTGAATAATAGAATGCTTTATAAACAGACTGAGGCGCCACCACTGACGGGAGAGTCGGTAAATATCTAACCAGGATTGCAGTTCCTGCTGGGTCAAATAATTATAACTTGACATTTTCCAACAGACTGTGGAACCACCACTGACGGGAGAGTCTGTAAGTATCTAACCAGAATTTCAGTTCCTGCTTGTCAGATAATAACTTAATGATTTCCAAAAGACTATCGAACCACCACTGACAGGCGAGACTGTAAGTATCTAACCAGAACTGCTTTTTCTGTTTGTTCAGATAATAATAACTTCATGATTTCCACAGACTGTGGAACCACCACTGACGGGAGAATCAGTGAGTATCTATCAAGAATTTCATTGCCTCCAAGGATGAGATTGTAGTACCTCGATGTTTTTCCTAAAGACTAAGAAGCCAATAGATCTTACTCCTGAGACTGATCCTCAGTTGCTTTACGATGAAATGTTACGATTGAAACGGATCAACAGCGAGATTGTCGACAATATTACATCAGTCAAAAAAGAAAACGAAGTTTTAAAAACGAATATCACGAGTCTGGAGAACACATTAAAACAGCTTGATCTTGAAAATGTAACTAAATCTATTAATGTACCAAAAGTAGATGATGGAAATGCAAAAAAATGTATGGACACGATTTTCCAAAATGCATTCGATAATATTTCCAAATCGAAAAGTGGAAACAAAAGGATTCCACAATACCGATTCTAACGTCGGTTTCAAGGATATCTTGTTTGTTTTTTGCTCATAGCGTATGTCCCCATAGATAAATTTTGAATAATAGAATGCTTTATAAACAGACTGAGGCGCCACCACTGACGGGAGAGTCGGTAAATATCTAACCAGGATTGCAGTTCCTGCTGGGTCAAATAATTATAACTTGACATTTTCCAACAGACTGTGGAACCACCACTGACGGGAGAGTCTGTAAGTATCTAACCAGAATTTCAGTTCCTGCTTGTCAGATAATAACTCAATGATTTCCAAAAGACTATCGAACCACCACTGACTGGCCAGACTGTAAGTATCTAACCAGAACTGCTTTTTCAGCTTGTTCAGATAATAATAACTTCATGATTTCCACAGACTGTGGAACCACCACTGACGGGAGAATCAGTGAGTATCTATCAAGAATTACATTGCCTCCAAGGATGAGATTGTAGTACCTCGATGTTTTTCCTAAAGACTAAGAAGCCAATAGATCTTACTCCTGAGACTGATCCTCAGTTGCTTTACGATGAAATGTTACGATTGAAACGGATCAACAGCGAGATTGTCGACAATATTACATCAATCAAAAAAGAAAACGAAGTTTTAAAAACGAATATCACGAGTCTGGAGAACACATTAAAACAGCTTGATCTTGAAAATGTAACTAAATCTATTAATGTACCAAAAGTAGATGATGGAAATGCAAAAAAATGTATGGAAACGATTTTCCAAAATGCATTCGATAATATTTCCAAATCGAAAAGTGGAAACAAAAGGATTCCACAATACCGATTCTAACGTCGGTTTCAAGGATATCTTGTTTGTTTTTTGCTCATAGCGTATGTCCCCATAGATAAATTTTGAATAATAGAATGCTTTATAAACAGACTGAGGCGCCACCACTGACGGCAGAGTCGGTAAATATCTAACCAGGATTGCAGTTCCTGCTGGGTCAAATAATTATAACTTGACATTTTCCAACAGACTGTGGAACCACCACTGACGGGAGAGTCTGTAAGTATCTAACCAGAATTTCAGTTCCTGCTTGTCAGATAATAACTTAATGATTTCCAAAAGACTATCGAACCACCACTGACAGGCCAGACTGTAAGTATCTAACCAGAACTGCTTTTTCTGCTTGTTCAGATAATAATAACTTCATGATTTCCACAGACTGTGGAACCACCACTGACGGGAGAATCAGTGAGTATCTATCAAGAATTTCATTGCCTCCAAGGATGAGATTGTAGTACCTCGATGTTTTTCCTAAAGACTAAGAAGCCAATAGATCTTACTCCTGAGACTGATCCTCAGTTGCTTTACGATGAAATGTTACGATTGAAACGGATCAACAGCGAGATTGTCGACAATATTACATCAGTCAAAAAAGAAAACGAAGTTTTAAAAACGAATATCACGAGTCTGGAGAACACATTAAAACAGCTTGATCTTGAAAATGTAACTAAATCTATTAATGTACCAAAAGTAGATGATGGAAATGCAAAAAAATGTATGGACACGATTTTCCAAAATGCATTCGATAATATTTCCAAATCGAAAAGTGGAAACAAAAGGATTCCACAATACCGATTCTAACGTCGGTTTCAAGGATATCTTGTTTGTTTTTTGCTCATAGCGTATGTCCCCATAGATAAATTTTGAATAATAGAATGCTTTATAAACAGACTGAGGCGCCACCACTGACGGGAGAGTCGGTAAATATCTATCCAGGATTGCAGTTCCTGCTGGGTCAAATAATTATAACTTGACATTTTCCAACAGACTGTGGAACCACCACTGACGGGAGAGTCTGTAAGTATCTAACCAGAATTTCAGTTCCTGCTTGTCAGATAATAACTCAATGATTTCCAAAAGACTATCGAACCACCACTGACTGGCCAGACTGTAAGTATCTAACCAGAACTGCTTTTTCAGCTTGTTCAGATAATAATAACTTCATGATTTCCACAGACTGTGGAACCACCACTGACGGGAGAATCAGTGAGTATCTATCAAGAATTTCATTGCCTCCAAGGATGAGATTTTAGTACCTCGATGTTTTTCCTAAAGACTAAGAAGCCAATAGATCTTACTCCTGAGACTGATCCTCAGTTGCTTTACGATGAAATGTTACGATTGAAACGGATCAACAGCGAGATTGTCGACAATATTACATCAGTCAAAAAAGAAAACGAAGTTTTAAAAACGAATATCACGAGTCTGGAGAACACATTAAAACAGCTTGATCTTGAAAATGTAACTAAATCTATTAATGTACCAAAAGTAGATGATGGAAATGCAAAAAAATGTATGGAAACGATTTTCCAAAATGCATTCGATAATATTTCCATATCGAAAAGTGGAAACAAAAGGATTCCACAATACCGATTCTAACGTCGGTTTCAAGGATATCTTGTTTGTTTTTTGCTCATAGCGTATGTCCCCATAGATAAATTTTGAATAATAGAATGCTTTATAAACAGACTGAGGCGCCACCACTGACGGGAGAGTCGGTAAATATCTAACCAGGATTGCAGTTCCTGCTGGGTTAAATAATTATAACTTGACATTTTCCAACAGACTGTGGAACCACCACTGACGGGAGAGTCTGTAAGTATCTAACCAGAATTTCAGTTCCTGCTTGTCAGATAATAACTTAATGATTTCCAAAAGACTATCGAACCACCACTGACAGGCGAGACTGTAAGTATCTAACCAGAACTGCTTTTTCTGCTTGTTCAGATAATAATAACTTCATGATTCCCACAGACTGTGGAACCACCACTGACGGGAGAATCAGTAAGTATCTATCCAGAATTTCATTGCCTCCAAGGATGAGATTGTAGTACCTCGATGTTTTTCCTAAAGACTAAGAAGCCAATAGATCTTACTCCTGAGACTGATCCTCAGTTGCTTTACGATGAAATGTTACGATTGAAACGGATCAACAGCGAGATTGTCGACAATATTACATCAGTCAAAAAAGAAAACGAAGTTTTAAAAACGAATATCACGAGTCTGGAGAACACATTAAAACAGCTTGATCTTGAAAATGTAACTAAATCTATTAATGTACTAAAAGTAGATGATGGAAATGCAAAAAAATGTATGGAAACGATTTTCCAAAATGCATTCGATAATATTTCCAAATCGAAAAGTGGAAACAAAAGGATTCCACAATACCGATTCTAACGTCGGTTTCAAGGATATCTTGTTTGTTTTTTGCTCATAGCGTATGTCCCCATAGATAAATTTTGAATAATAGAATGCTTTATAAACAGACTGAGGCGCCACCACTGACGGGAGAGTCGGTAAATATCTAACCAGGATTGCAGTTCCTGCTGGGTCAAATAATTATAACTTGACATTTTCCAACAGACTGTGGAACCACCACTGACGGGAGAGTCTGTAAGTATCTAACCAGAATTTCAGTTCCTGCTTGTCAGATAATAACTTAATGATTTCCAAAAGACTATCGAACCACTACTGACAGGCCAGACTGTAAGTATCTAACCAGAACTGCTTTTTCTGTTTGTTCAGATAATAATAACTTCATGATTTCCACAGACTGTGGAACCACCACTGACGGGAGAATCAGTGAGTATCTATCAAGAATTTCATTGCCTCCAAGGATGAGATTGTAGTACCTCGATGTTTTTCCTAAAGACTAAGAAGCCAATAGATCTTACTCCTGAGACTGATCCTCAGTTGCTTTACGATGAAATGTTACGATTGAAACGGATCAACAGCGAGATTGTCGACAATATTACATCAGTCAAAAAAGAAAACGAGGTTTTAAAAACGAATATCACGAGTCTGGAGAACACATTAAAACAGCTTGATCTTGAAAATGTAACTAAATCTATTAATGTACCAAAAGTAGATGATGGAAATGCAAAAAAATGTATGGAAACGATTTTCCAAAATGCATTCGATAATATTTCCAAATCGAAAAGTGGAAACAAAAGGATTCCACAATACCGATTCTAACGTCGGTTTCAAGGATATCTTGTTTGTTTTTTGCTCATAGCGTATGTCCCCATAGATAAATTTTGAATAATAGAATGCTTTATAAACAGACTGAGGCGCCACCACTGACGGGAGAGTCGGTAAATATCTAACCAGGATTGCAGTTCCTGCTGGGTCAAATAATTATAACTTGACATTTTCCAACAGACTGTGGAACCACCACTGACGGGAGAGTCTGTAAGTATCTAACCAGAATTTCAGTTCCTGCTTGTCAGATAATAACTTAATGATTTCCAAAAGACTATCGAACCACCACTGACAGGCCAGACTGTAAGTATCTAACCAGAACTGCTTTTTCTGCTTGTTCAGATAATAATAACTTCATGATTTCCACAGACTGTGGAACCACCACTGACGGGAGAATCAGTGAGTATCTATCAAGAATTTCATTGCCTCCAAGGATGAGATTGTAGTACCTCGATGTTTTTCCTAAAGACTAAGAAGCCAATAGATCTTACTCCTGAGACTGATCCTCAGTTGCTTTACGATGAAATGTTACGATTGAAACGGATCAACAGCGAGATTGTCGACAATATTACATCAGTCAAAAAAGAAAACGAAGTTTTAAAAACGAATATCACGAGTCTGGAGAACACATTAAAACAGCTTGATCTTGAAAATGTAACTAAATCTATTAATGTACCAAAAGTAGATGATGGAAATGCAAAAAAATGTATGGACACGATTTTCCAAAATGCATTCGATAATATTTCCAAATCGAAAAGTGGAAACAAAAGGATTCCACAATACCGATTCTAACGTCGGTTTCAAGGATATCTTGTTTGTTTTTTGCTCATAGCGTATGTCCCCATAGATAAATTTTGAATAATAGAATGCTTTATAAACAGACTGAGGCGCCACCACTGACGGGAGAGTCGGTAAATATCTATCCAGGATTGCAGTTCCTGCTGGGTCAAATAATTATAACTTGACATTTTCCAACAGACTGTGGAACCACCACTGACGGGAGAGTCTGTAAGTATCTAACCAGAATTTCAGTTCCTGCTTGTCAGATAATAACTCAATGATTTCCAAAAGACTATCGAACCACCACTGACTGGCCAGACTGTAAGTATCTAACCAGAACTGCTTTTTCAGCTTGTTCAGATAATAATAACTTCATGATTTCCACAGACTGTGGAACCACCACTGACGGGAGAATCAGTGAGTATCTATCAAGAATTTCATTGCCTCCAAGGATGAGATTTTAGTACCTCGATGTTTTTCCTAAAGACTAAGAAGCCAATAGATCTTACTCCTGAGACTGATCCTCAGTTGCTTTACGATGAAATGTTACGATTGAAACGGATCAACAGCGAGATTGTCGACAATATTACATCAGTCAAAAAAGAAAACGAAGTTTTAAAAACGAATATCACGAGTCTGGAGAACACATTAAAACAGCTTGATCTTGAAAATGTAACTAAATCTATTAATGTACCAAAAGTAGATGATGGAAATGCAAAAAAATGTATGGAAACGATTTTCCAAAATGCATTCGATAATATTTCCATATCGAAAAGTGGAAACAAAAGGATTCCACAATACCGATTCTAACGTCGGTTTCAAGGATATCTTGTTTGTTTTTTGCTCATAGCGTATGTCCCCATAGATAAATTTTGAATAATAGAATGCTTTATAAACAGACTGAGGCGCCACCACTGACGGGAGAGTCGGTAAATATCTAACCAGGATTGCAGTTCCTGCTGGGTTAAATAATTATAACTTGACATTTTCCAACAGACTGTGGAACCACCACTGACGGGAGAGTCTGTAAGTATCTAACCAGAATTTCAGTTCCTGCTTGTCAGATAATAACTTAATGATTTCCAAAAGACTATCGAACCACCACTGACAGGCGAGACTGTAAGTATCTAACCAGAACTGCTTTTTCTGCTTGTTCAGATAATAATAACTTCATGATTCCCACAGACTGTGGAACCACCACTGACGGGAGAATCAGTAAGTATCTATCCAGAATTTCATTGCCTCCAAGGATGAGATTGTAGTACCTCGATGTTTTTCCTAAAGACTAAGAAGCCAATAGATCTTACTCCTGAGACTGATCCTCAGTTGCTTTACGATGAAATGTTACGATTGAAACGGATCAACAGCGAGATTGTCGACAATATTACATCAGTCAAAAAAGAAAACGAAGTTTTAAAAACGAATATCACGAGTCTGGAGAACACATTAAAACAGCTTGATCTTGAAAATGTAACTAAATCTATTAATGTACTAAAAGTAGATGATGGAAATGCAAAAAAATGTATGGAAACGATTTTCCAAAATGCATTCGATAATATTTCCAAATCGAAAAGTGGAAACAAAAGGATTCCACAATACCGATTCTAACGTCGGTTTCAAGGATATCTTGTTTGTTTTTTGCTCATAGCGTATGTCCCCATAGATAAATTTTGAATAATAGAATGCTTTATAAACAGACTGAGGCGCCACCACTGACGGGAGAGTCGGTAAATATCTAACCAGGATTGCAGTTCCTGCTGGGTCAAATAATTATAACTTGACATTTTCCAACAGACTGTGGAACCACCACTGACGGGAGAGTCTGTAAGTATCTAACCAGAATTTCAGTTCCTGCTTGTCAGATAATAACTTAATGATTTCCAAAAGACTATCGAACCACTACTGACAGGCCAGACTGTAAGTATCTAACCAGAACTGCTTTTTCTGTTTGTTCAGATAATAATAACTTCATGATTTCCACAGACTGTGGAACCACCACTGACGGGAGAATCAGTGAGTATCTATCAAGAATTTCATTGCCTCCAAGGATGAGATTGTAGTACCTCGATGTTTTTCCTAAAGACTAAGAAGCCAATAGATCTTACTCCTGAGACTGATCCTCAGTTGCTTTACGATGAAATGTTACGATTGAAACGGATCAACAGCGAGATTGTCGACAATATTACATCAGTCAAAAAAGAAAACGAGGTTTTAAAAACGAATATCACGAGTCTGGAGAACACATTAAAACAGCTTGATCTTGAAAATGTAACTAAATCTATTAATGTACCAAAAGTAGATGATGGAAATGCAAAAAAATGTATGGAAACGATTTTCCAAAATGCATTCGATAATATTTCCAAATCGAAAAGTGGAAACAAAAGGATTCCACAATACCGATTCTAACGTCGGTTTCAAGGATATCTTGTTTGTTTTTTGCTCATAGCGTATGTCCCCATAGATAAATTTTGAATAATAGAATGCTTTATAAACAGACTGAGGCGCCACCACTGACGGGAGAGTCGGTAAATATCTAACCAGGATTGCAGTTCCTGCTGGGTCAAATAATTATAACTTGACATTTTCCAACAGACTGTGGAACCACCACTGACGGGAGAGTCTGTAAGTATCTAACCAGAATTTCAGTTCCTGCTTGTCAGATAATAACTTAATGATTTCCAAAAGACTATCGAACCACCACTGACAGGCCAGACTGTAAGTATCTAACCAGAACTGCTTTTTCTGCTTGTTCAGATAATAATAACTTCATGATTTTCACAGATTGTGGAACCACCACTGACGGGAGAATCAGTGAGTATCTATCAAGAATTTCATTGCCTCCAAGGATGAGATTGTAGTACCTCGATGTTTTTCCTAAAGACTAAGAAGCCAATAGATCTTACTCCTGAGACTGATCCTCAGTTGCTTTACGATGAAATGTTACGATTGAAACGGATCAACAGCGAGATTGTCGACAATATTACATCAGTCAAAAAAGAAAACGAAGTTTTAAAAACGAATATCACGAGTCTGGAGAACACATTAAAACAGCTTGATCTTGAAAATGTAACTAAATCTATTAATGTACCAAAAGTAGATGATGGAAATGCAAAAAAATGTATGGAAACGATTTTCCAAAATGCATTCGATAATATTTCCATATCGAAAAGTGGAAACAAAAGGATTCCACAATACCGATTCTAACGTCGGTTTCAAGGATATCTTGTTTGTTTTTTGCTCATAGCGTATGTCCCCATAGATAAATTTTGAATAATAGAATGCTTTATAAACAGACTGAGGCGCCACCACTGACGGGAGAGTCGGTAAATATCTAACCAGGATTGCAGTTCCTGCTGGGTTAAATAATTATAACTTGACATTTTCCAACAGACTGTGGAACCACCACTGACGGGAGAGTCTGTAAGTATCTAACCAGAATTTCAGTTCCTGCTTGTCAGATAATAACTTAATGATTTCCAAAAGACTATCGAACCACCACTGACTGGCCAGACTGTAAGTATCTAACCAGAACTGCTTTTTCTGCTTGTTCAGATAATAATAACTTCATGATTTCCACAGACTGTGGAACCACCACTGACGGGAGAATCAGTGAGTATCTATCAAGAATTTCATTGCCTCCAAGGATGAGATTGTAGTACCTCGATGTTTTTCCTAAAGACTAAGAAGCCAATAGATCTTACTCCTGAGACTGATCCTCAGTTGCTTTACGATGAAATGTTACGATTGAAACGGATCAACAGCGAGATTGTCGACAATATTACATCAGTCAAAAAAGAAAACGAAGTTTTAAAAACGAATATCACGAGTCTGGAGAACACATTAAAACAGCTTGATCTTGAAAATGTAACTAAATCTATTAATGTACCAAAAGTAGATGATGGAAATGCAAAAAAATGTATGGAAACGATTTTCCAAAATGCATTCGATAATATTTCCATATCGAAAAGTGGAAACAAAAGGATTCCACAATACCGATTCTAACGTCGGTTTCAAGGATATCTTGTTTGTTTTTTGCTCATAGCGTATGTCCCCATAGATAAATTTTGAATAATAGAATGCTTTATAAACAGACTGAGGCGCCACCACTGACGGGAGAGTCGGTAAATATCTAACCAGGATTGCAGTTCCTGCTGGGTTAAATAATTATAACTTGACATTTTCCAACAGACTGTGGAACCACCACTGACGGGAGAGTCTGTAAGTATCTAACCAGAATTTCAGTTCCTGCTTGTCAGATAATAACTTAATGATTTCCAAAAGACTATCGAACCACCACTGACAGGCGAGACTGTAAGTATCTAACCAGAACTGCTTTTTCTGCTTGTTCAGATAATAATAACTTCATGATTTCCACAGACTGTGGAACCACCACTGACGGGAGAATCAGTGAGTATCTATCAAGAATTTCATTGCCTCCAAGGATGAGATTGTAGTACCTCGATGTTTTTCCTAAAGACTAAGAAGCCAATAGATCTTACTCCTGAGACTGATCCTCAGTTGCTTTACGATGAAATGTTACGATTGAAACGGATCAACAGCGAGATTGTCGACAATATTACATCAGTCAAAAAAGAAAACGAAGTTTTAAAAACGAATATCACGAGTCTGGAGAACACATTAAAACAGCTTGATCTTGAAAATGTAACTAAATCTATTAATGTACCAAAAGTAGATGATGGAAATGCAAAAAAATGTATGGAAACGATTTTCCAAAATGCATTCGATAATATTTCCAAATCGAAAAGTGGAAACAAAAGGATTCCACAATACCGATTCTAACGTCGGTTTCAAGGATATCTTGTTTGTTTTTTGCTCATAGCGTATGTCCCCATAGATAAATTTTGAATAATAGAATGCTTTATAAACAGACTGAGGCGCCACCACTGACGGGAGAGTCGGTAAATATCTAACCAGGATTGCAGTTCCTGCTGGGTCAAATAATTATAACTTGACATTTTCCAACAGACTGTGGAACCACCACTGACGGGAGAGTCTGTAAGTATCTAACCAGAATTTCAGTTCCTGCTTGTCAGATAATAACTTAATGATTTCCAAAAGACTATCGAACCACCACTGACAGGCCAGACTGTAAGTATCTAACCAGAACTGCTTTTTCTGCTTGTTCAGATAATAATAACTTCATGATTTCCACAGACTGTGGAACCACCACTGACGGGAGAATCAGTGAGTATCTATCAAGAATTTCATTGCCTCCAAGGATGAGATTGTAGTACCTCGATGTTTTTCCTAAAGACTAAGAAGCCAATAGATCTTACTCCTGAGACTGATCCTCAGTTGCTTTACGATGAAATGTTACGATTGAAACGGATCAACAGCGAGATTGTCGACAATATTACATCAGTCAAAAAAGAAAACGAAGTTTTAAAAACGAATATCACGAGTCTGGAGAACACATTAAAACAGCTTGATCTTGAAAATGTAACTAAATCTATTAATGTACCAAAAGTAGATGATGGAAATGCAAAAAAATGTATGGAAACGATTTTCCAAAATGCATTCGATAATATTTCCAAATCGAAAAGTGGAAACAAAAGGATTCCACAATACCGATTCTAACGTCGGTTTCAAGGATATCTTGTTTGTTTTTTGCTCATAGCGTATGTCCCCATAGATAAATTTTGAATAATAGAATGCTTTATAAACAGACTGAGGCGCCACCACTGACGGGAGAGTCGGTAAATATCTAACCAGGATTGCAGTTCCTGCTGGGTCAAATAATTATAACTTGACATTTTCCAACAGACTGTGGAACCACCACTGACGGGAGAGTCTGTAAGTATCTAACCAGAATTTCAGTTCCTGCTTGTCAGATAATAACTTAATGATTTCCAAAAGACTATCGAACCACCACTGACAGGCCAGACTGTAAGTATCTAACCAGAACTGCTTTTTCTGCTTGTTCAGATAATAATAACTTCATGATTTCCACAGACTGTGGAACCACCACTGACGGGAGAATCAGTGAGTATCTATCAAGAATTTCATTGCCTCCAAGGATGAGATTGTAGTACCTCGATGTTTTTCCTAAAGACTAAGAAGCCAATAGATCTTACTCCTGAGACTGATCCTCAGTTGCTTTACGATGAAATGTTACGATTGAAACGGATCAACAGCGAGATTGTCGACAATATTACATCAGTCAAAAAAGAAAACGAAGTTTTAAAAACGAATATCACGAGTCTGGAGAACACATTAAAACAGCTTGATCTTGAAAATGTAACTAAATCTATTAATGTACCAAAAGTAGATGATGGAAATGCAAAAAAATGTATGGAAACGATTTTCCAAAATGCATTCGATAATATTTCCAAATCGAAAAGTGGAAACAAAAGGATTCCACAATACCGATTCTAACGTCGGTTTCAAGGATATCTTGTTTGTTTTTTGCTCATAGCGTATGTAACCATAGATAAATTTTGAATAATAGAATGCTTTATAAACAGACTGAGGCGCCACCACTGACGGGAGAGTCGGTAAATATCTAACCAGGATTGCAGTTCCTGCTGGGTTAAATAATTATAACTTGACATTTTCCAACAGACTGTGGAACCACCACTGACGGGAGAGTCTGTAAGTATCTAACCAGAATTTCAGTTCCTGCTTGTCAGATAATAACTTAATGATTTCCAAAAGACTATCGAACCACCACTGACTGGCCAGACTGTAAGTATCTAACCAGAACTGCTTTTTCTGCTTGTTCAGATAATAATAACTTCATGATTTCCACAGACTGTGGAACCACCACTGACGGGAGAATCAGTGAGTATCTATCAAGAATTTCATTGCCTCCAAGGATGAGATTTTAGTACCTCGATGTTTTTCCTAAAGACTAAGAAGCCAATAGATCTTACTCCTGAGACTGATCCTCAGTTGCTTTACGATGAAATGTTACGATTGAAACGAATCAACAGCGAGATTGTCGACAATATTACATCAGTCAAAAAAGAAAACGAAGTTTTAAAAACGAATATCACGAGTCTGGAGAACACATTAAAACAGCTTGATCTTGAAAATGTAACTAAATCTATTAATGTACCAAAAGTAGATGATGGAAATGCAAAAAAATGTATGGAAACGATTTTCCAAAATGCATTCGATAATATTTCCAAATCGAAAAGTGGAAACAAAAGGATTCCACAATACCGATTCTAACGTCGGTTTCAAGGATATCTTGTTTGTTTTTTGCTCATAGCGTATGTAACCATAGATAAATTTTGAATAATAGAATGCTTTATAAACAGACTGAGGCGCCACCACTGACAGGAGAGTCGGTAAATATCTAACCAGGATTGCAGTTCCTGCTGGGTCAAATAATTATAACTTGACATTTTCCAACAGACTGTGGAACCACCACTGACGGGAGAGTCTGTAAGTATCTAACCAGAATTTCAGTTCCTGCTTGTCAGATAATAACTTAATGATTTCCAAAAGACTATCGAACCACCACTGACAGGCGAGACTGTAAGTATCTAACCAGAACTGCTTTTTCTGCTTGTTCAGATAATAATAACTTCATGATTTCCACAGACTGTGGAACCACCACTGACGGGAGAATCAGTGAGTATCTATCAAGAATTTCATTGCCTCCAAGGATGAGATTGTAGTACCTCGATGTTTTTCCTAAAGACTAAGAAGCCAATAGATCTTACTCCTGAGACTGATCCTCAGTTGCTTTACGATGAAATGTTACGATTGAAACGGATCAACAGCGAGATTGTCGACAATATTACATCAGTCAAAAAAGAAAACGAAGTTTTAAAAACGAATATCACGAGTCTGGAGAACACATTAAAACAGCTTGATCTTGAAAATGTAACTAAATCTATTAATGTACCAAAAGTAGATGATGGAAATGCAAAAAAATGTATGGAAACGATTTTCCAAAATGCATTCGATAATATTTCCAAATCGAAAAGTGGAAACAAAAGGATTCCACAATACCGATTCTAACGTCGGTTTCAAGGATATCTTGTTTGTTTTTTGCTCATAGCGTATGTCCCCATAGATAAATTTTGAATAATAGAATGCTTTATAAACAGACTGAGGCGCCACCACTGACGGGAGAGTCGGTAAATATCTAACCAGGATTGCAGTTCCTGCTGGGTCAAATAATTATAACTTGACATTTTCCAACAGACTGTGGAACCACCACTGACGGGAGAGTCTGTAAGTATCTAACCAGAATTTCAGTTCCTGCTTGTCAGATAATAACTTAATGATTTCCAAAAGACTATCGAACCACCACTGACAGGCCAGACTGTAAGTATCTAACCAGAACTGCTTTTTCTGCTTGTTCAGATAATAATAACTTCATGATTTCCACAGACTGTGGAACCACCACTGACGGGAGAATCAGTGAGTATCTATCAAGAATTTCATTGCCTCCAAGGATGAGATTGTAGTACCTCGATGTATTTCCTAAAGACTAAGAAGCCAATAGATCTTACTCCTGAGACTGATCCTCAGTTGCTTTACGATGAAATGTTACGATTGAAACGGATCAACAGCGAGATTGTCGACAATATTACATCAGTCAAAAAAGAAAACGAAGTTTTAAAAACGAATATCACGAGTCTGGAGAACACATTAAAACAGCTTGATCTTGAAAATGTAACTAAATCTATTAATGTACCAAAAGTAGATGATGGAAATGCAAAAAAATGTATGGAAACGATTTTCCAAAATGCATTCGATAATATTTCCAAATCGAAAAGTGGAAACAAAAGGATTCCACAATACCGATTCTAACGTCGGTTTCAAGGATATCTTGTTTGTTTTTTGCTCATAGCGTTTGTCCCCATAGATAAATTTTGAATAATAGAATGCTTTATAAACAGACTGAGGCGCCACCACTGACAGGAGAGTCGGTAAATATCTAACCAGGATTGCAGTTCCTGCTGGGTCAAATAATTATAACTTGACATTTTCCAACAGACTGTGGAACCACCACTGACGGGAGAGTCTGTAAGTATCTAACCAGAATTTCAGTTCCTGCTTGTCAGATAATAACTTAATGATTTCCAAAAGACTATCGAACCACCACTGACAGGCGAGACTGTAAGTATCTAACCAGAACTGCTTTTTCTGCTTGTTCAGATAATAATAACTTCATGATTTCCACAGACTGTGGAACCACCACTGACGGGAGAATCAGTGAGTATCTATCAAGAATTTCATTGCCTCCAAGGATGAGATTTTAGTACCTCGATGTTTTTCCTAAAGACTAAGAAGCCAATAGATCTTACTCCTGAGACTGATCCTCAGTTGCTTTACGATGAAATGTTACGATTGAAACGGATCAACAGCGAGATTGTCGACAATATTACATCAGTCAAAAAAGAAAACGAAGTTTTAAAAACGAATATCACGAGTCTGGAGAACACATTAAAACAGCTTGATCTTGAAAATGTAACTAAATCTATTAATGTACCAAAAGTAGATGATGGAAATGCAAAAAAATGTATGGAAACGATTTTCCAAAATGCATTCGATAATATTTCCAAATCGAAAAGTGGAAACAAAAGGATTCCACAATACCGATTCTAACGTCGGTTTCAAGGATATCTTGTTTGTTTTTTGCTCATAGCGTTTGTCCCCATAGATAAATTTTGAATAATAGAATGCTTTATAAACAGACTGAGGCGCCACCACTGACAGGAGAGTCGGTAAATATCTAACCAGGATTGCAGTTCCTGCTGGGTCAAATAATTATAACTTGACATTTTCCAACAGACTGTGGAACCACCACTGACGGGAGAGTCTGTAAGTATCTAACCAGAATTTCAGTTCCTGCTTGTCAGATAATAACTTAATGATTTCCAAAAGACTATCGAACCACCACTGACAGGCGAGACTGTAAGTATCTAACCAGAACTGCTTTTTCTGCTTGTTCAGATAATAATAACTTCATGATTCCCACAGACTGTGGAACCACCACTGACGGGAGAATCAGTGAGTATCTATCCAGAATTACATTGCCTCCAAGGATGAAATTGTAGTACCTCGATGTTTTTCCTAAAGACTAAGAAGCCAATAGATCTTACTCCTGAGACTGATCCTCAGTTGCTTTACGATGAAATGTTACGATTGAAACGGATCAACAGCGAGATTGTCGACAATATTACATCAGTCAAAAAAGAAAACGAAGTTTTAAAAACGAATATCACGAGTCTGGAGAACACATTAAAACAGCTTGATCTTGAAAATGTAACTAAATCTATTAATGTACCAAAAGTAGATGATGGAAATGCAAAAAAATGTATGGAAACGATTTTCCAAAATGCATTCGATAATATTTCCAAATCGAAAAGTGGAAACAAAAGGATTCCACAATACCGATTCTAACGTCGGTTTCAAGGATATCTTGTTTGTTTTTTGCTCATAGCGTTTGTCCCCATAGATAAATTTTGAATAATAGAATGCTTTATAAACAGACTGAGGCGCCACCACTGACAGGAGAGTCGGTAAATATCTAACCAGGATTGCAGTTCCTGCTGGGTCAAATAATTATAACTTGACATTTTCCAACAGACTGTGGAACCACCACTGACGGGAGAGTCTGTAAGTATCTAACCAGAATTTCAGTTCCTGCTTGTCAGATAATAACTTAATGATTTCCAAAAGACTATCGAACCACCACTGACAGGCGAGACTGTAAGTATCTAACCAGAACTGCTTTTTCTGCTTGTTCAGATAATAATAACTTCATGATTCCCACAGACTGTGGAACCACCACTGACGGGAGAATCAGTGAGTATCTATCCAGAATTACATTGCCTCCAAGGATGAAATTGTAGTACCTCGATGTTTTTCCTAAAGACTAAGAAGCCAATAGATCTTACTCCTGAGACTGATCCTCAGTTGCTTTACGATGAAATGTTACGATTGAAACGGATCAACAGCGAGATTGTCGACAATATTACATCAGTCAAAAAAGAAAACGAAGTTTTAAAAACGAATATCACGAGTCTGGAGAACACATTAAAACAGCTTGATCTTGAAAATGTAACTAAATCTATTAATGTACCAAAAGTAGATGATGGAAATGCAAAAAAATGTATGGAAACGATTTTCCAAAATGCATTCGATAATATTTCCAAATCGAAAAGTGGAAACAAAAGGATTCCACAATACCGATTCTAACGTCGGTTTCAAGGATATCTTGTTTGTTTTTTGCTCATAGCGTTTGTCCCCATAGATAAATTTTGAATAATAGAATGCTTTATAAACAGACTGAGGCGCCACCACTGACAGGAGAGTCGGTAAATATCTAACCAGGATTGCAGTTCCTGCTGGGTCAAATAATTATAACTTGACATTTTCCAACAGACTGTGGAACCACCACTGACGGGAGAGTCTGTAAGTATCTAACCAGAATTTCAGTTCCTGCTTGTCAGATAATAACTTAATGATTTCCAAAAGACTATCGAACCACCACTGACAGGCGAGACTGTAAGTATCTAACCAGAACTGCTTTTTCTGCTTGTTCAGATAATAATAACTTCATGATTCCCACAGACTGTGGAACCACCACTGACGGGAGAATCAGTGAGTATCTATCCAGAATTACATTGCCTCCAAGGATGAAATTGTAGTACCTCGATGTTTTTCCTAAAGACTAAGAAGCCAATAGATCTTACTCCTGAGACTGATCCTCAGTTGCTTTACGATGAAATGTTACGATTGAAACGGATCAACAGCGAGATTGTCGACAATATTACATCAGTCAAAAAAGAAAACGAAGTTTTAAAAACGAATATCACGAGTCTGGAGAACACATTAAAACAGCTTGATCTTGAAAATGTAACTAAATCTATTAATGTACCAAAAGTAGATGATGGAAATGCAAAAAAATGTATGGAAACGATTTTCCAAAATGCATTCGATAATATTTCCAAATCGAAAAGTGGAAACAAAAGGATTCCACAATACCGATTCTAACGTCGGTTTCAAGGATATCTTGTTTGTTTTTTGCTCATAGCGTTTGTCCCCATAGATAAATTTTGAATAATAGAATGCTTTATAAACAGACTGAGGCGCCACCACTGACAGGAGAGTCGGTAAATATCTAACCAGGATTGCAGTTCCTGCTGGGTCAAATAATTATAACTTGACATTTTCCAACAGACTGTGGAACCACCACTGACGGGAGAGTCTGTAAGTATCTAACCAGAATTTCAGTTCCTGCTTGTCAGATAATAACTTAATGATTTCCAAAAGACTATCGAACCACCACTGACAGGCGAGACTGTAAGTATCTAACCAGAACTGCTTTTTCTGCTTGTTCAGATAATAATAACTTCATGATTCCCACAGACTGTGGAACCACCACTGACGGGAGAATCAGTGAGTATCTATCCAGAATTACATTGCCTCCAAGGATGAAATTGTAGTACCTCGATGTTTTTCCTAAAGACTAAGAAGCCAATAGATCTTACTCCTGAGACTGATCCTCAGTTGCTTTACGATGAAATGTTACGATTGAAACGGATCAACAGCGAGATTGTCGACAATATTACATCAGTCAAAAAAGAAAACGAAGTTTTAAAAACGAATATCACGAGTCTGGAGAACACATTAAAACAGCTTGATCTTGAAAATGTAACTAAATCTATTAATGTACCAAAAGTAGATGATGGAAATGCAAAAAAATGTATGGAAACGATTTTCCAAAATGCATTCGATAATATTTCCAAATCGAAAAGTGGAAACAAAAGGATTCCACAATACCGATTCTAACGTCGGTTTCAAGGATATCTTGTTTGTTTTTTGCTCATAGCGTTTGTCCCCATAGATAAATTTTGAATAATAGAATGCTTTATAAACAGACTGAGGCGCCACCACTGACAGGAGAGTCGGTAAATATCTAACCAGGATTGCAGTTCCTGCTGGGTCAAATAATTATAACTTGACATTTTCCAACAGACTGTGGAACCACCACTGACGGGAGAGTCTGTAAGTATCTAACCAGAATTTCAGTTCCTGCTTGTCAGATAATAACTTAATGATTTCCAAAAGACTATCGAACCAACACTGACAGGCGAGACTGTAAGTATCTAACCAGAACTGCTTTTTCTGCTTGTTCAGATAATAATAACTTCATGATTCCCACAGACTGTGGAACCACCACTGACGGGAGAATCAGTAAGTATCTATCCAGAATTACATTGCCTCCAAGGATGAGATTGTAGTACCTCGATGTTTTTCCTAAAGACTAAGAAGCCAATAGATCTTACTCCTGAGACTGATCCTCAGTTGCTTTACGATGAAATGTTACGATTGAAACGGATCAACAGCGAGATTGTCGACAATATTACATCAGTCAAAAAAGAAAACGAAGTTTTAAAAACGAATATCACGAGTCTGGAGAACACATTAAAACAGCTTGATCTTGAAAATGTAACTAAATCTATTAATGTACCAAAAGTAGATGATGGAAATGCAAAAAAATGATTTGAAACGATGTTCCAAAATGCATTCGATAATATTTCCATATCGAAAAGCGGAAACAAAAGGATTCCGTAATACACATTCTAACGTCGGTTTCAAGGATATCTTGTTTGTGCTTTGCTCATCGCGTTTGTCTCCATAGATACATTTTGAATAATAGAATGCTTTATAAACAGACTGAGGCGCCACCACTGACAGGAGAGTCGGTAAATATCTAACCAGGATTGCAGTTCTTGCTGGGTCAAATAATTATAACTTGACATTTTCCAACAGACTGTGGAACCACCACTGACGGGAGAGTCTGTAAGTATCTAACCAGAATTTCAGTTCCTGCTTGTCAGATAATAACTTAATGATTTCCAAAAGACTATCGAACCACCACTGACAGGCGAGACTGTAAGTATCTAACCAGAACTGCTTTTTCTGCTTGTTCAGATAATAATAACTTCATGATTTCCACAGACTGTGGAACCACCACTGACGGGAGAATCAGTAAGTATCTATCCAGAATTACATTGCCTCCAAGGATGAGATTGTAGTACCTCGATGTTTTTCCTAAAGACTAAGAAGCCAATAGATCTTACTCCTGAGACTGATCCTCAGTTGCTTTACGATGAAATGTTACGATTGAAACGGATCAACAGCGAGATTGTCGACAATATTACATCAGTCAAAAAAGAAAACGAAGTTTTAAAAACGAATATCACGAGTCTGGAGAACACATTAAAACAGCTTGATCTTGAAAATGTAACTAAATCTATTAATGTACCAAAAGTAGATGATGGAAATGCAAAAAAATGTATGGAAACGATTTTCCAAAATGCATTCGATAATATTTCCATATCGAAAAGTGGAAACAAAAGGATTCCGTAATACCGATTCTAACGTCGGTTTCAAGAATATCTTGTTTGTGCTTTGCTCATCGCGTTTGTCCCCATAGATACATTTTGAATAATAGAATGCTTTATAAACAGACTGTGGGACCACCACTAACGGGAGAGTCTGTAAGTATCTAACCAGAATTACAGTCCCTTATTAGTCAGATAATAATTAAATGATTTCCAACAGACTATCGAACCACAACTGACAGGCAAGTCTGTAAGTGTCTAACCAGAATTGCATTTCCTGCTTGGTCAAATAATAATAACTTAACATTCTCCAACAGACTGTGGGACCGCCATTAACGGGAGAGTCTGTAAGTATCTAAACAGAATTACAGCTCATGCTTAGTCAGATAATAACTTAATGATTTCCAACAGACTGTGGAACCACCACTGACGGGAGAGTCTGTAAGTATCTAACCAGAATTACAATTCCAGCTTATTCAGATAATAACTTAATGATTTCCAAGACTATCCAACCACCACTGGCAGGAGAGTCTGTGAGTATCTATCCAGAATTACATTGCCTCCAAGGATGAGATTTTAGCACCTCGATGTTTTTCCTAAAGACTAAGAAGCCAATAGATCTTACTCCTGAGACTGATCCCCAGTTACTCTACGATGAAATGCTACGATTAAAACGGATCAACAGCGAGCTTGCCGACAATATTACATCAGCCAAAACAGAAAACGAAGTTTTAAAAACGAATATCACGAGTCTGGAGAACACATTAAAACAGCTTGATCTTGAAAATGTAACTAAATCTATTAATGTACCAAAAGTAGATGATGGAAATGCAAAAAAATGTATGGAAACGATGTTCCAAAATGCATTCGATAATATTTCCATATCGAAAAGTGGAAACAAAAGGATTCCGTAATACCGATTCTAACGTCGGTTTCAAGGATATCTTGTTTGTTTTTTGCTCCTCGCGTTTGTCCCATAGGTAAATTTTGAATAATAGAATGCTTTATAAACAGACTGTGGGACCACCATTAACGGGAGAGTCTGTAAGTATCTAACCAGAATTACAGTTCCTGCTTAGTCAGATAATAACTTAATGATTTCCAGCAGACTGTGGAACCACCACTGACGGGAGAGTCTGTAAGTATCTAACCACAATTGTTCTTTCTGCTTGTTGAGATAATAATAACTTAACATTCTCCAACAGACTGGGGGACCACCATTAACGGGAGAGTCTGTAAGTATCTAACCTGAAATACAGTTCATGCTTAGTCAGATAATAACTTAATGATTTCCAACAGACTGTGGAACCACCACTGACGGGAGAGTCTGTAAGTATCTAACCAGAATTGTTCTTTCTGCTTGTTGAGATAATAATAACTTAACATACTCCAACAGACTGTGGGACCACCATTAACGGGAGACTCTGTAAGTATCTAACCTGAGTTACAGTTCCTGCTTAGTCAGATAATAACTTAATGATTTCCAACAGACTGTGGAACCACCACTGACGGGAGAGTCTGTAAGTATCTAACCAGAATTGTTCTTTCTGCTTGTTGAGATAATAATAACTTAACATTTTCCAACAGGCTGCGAACACAACACTGACGGGAGAGTCGGTAAGTATCTAGTCAGAATTGCATTTTCTGCTTCGTCAAATAATAGTAATTTAATGATTTCCAACAGACTATAGAACCACCTCTGACGGGAGAGTCTGTAATTATTTAACCAGAATTGCAATTCCAGCTTATTCAGATAATAACTTAATGATTTCCAAGACTATCGAACCACCACTGGCAGGAGAGTCTGTGAGTATCTATCCAGAATTGCATTGCCTCCAAGGATGAGATTGTAGTACCTCGATGTTTTTCCTAAAGACTAAGAAGCCAATAGATCTTACTCCTGAGACTGATCCTCAGTTACTTTACGATGAAATGCTACGATTAAAACGGATCAACAGCGAGCTTGTCGACAATATTACATCAGTCAAAACAGAAAACGAAGTTTTAAAAACGAATATCACGAGTCTGGAGAACACATTAAAACAGCTTGATCTTGAAAATGTAACTAAATCCATTAAAGTACCAAAAGTAGATGATGGAAATGCAAAAAAATTTATGGAAACAATGTTCCAAAATGCATTCGTTAATATTTCCATATCGAAAAGTCGAAACAAAAGGATTCCGCAATCCCGATTCTAATGTCGGTTTTAAGGATATCTTGTTTGTTTTTTGCTCCTCGCGTTTGTCCCCATAGATAAATTTTGAATAATAGAATGCTTTATAAACAGACTGTGGGACCACCACTAACGGGAGAGTCTGTAAGTATCTAACCAGAATTACAGTCCCTTGTTAGTCAGATAATAATTTAATGATTTCCAACAGACTATCGAACCACAACTGACAGGCGAGTCTGTAAGTGTCTAACCAGAATTGCATTTCCTGCTTGGTCAAATAATAATAACTTAACATTCTCCAACAGACTGTGGGACCGCCATTAACGGGAGAGTCTGTAAGTATCTAACCTGAATTACAGTTCCTGCTTAGTCAGATAATAACTTAATGATTTCCAGCAGACTGTGGAACCACCACTGACGGGAGAGTCTGTAAGTATCTAACCAGAATTGTTCTTTCTGCTTGTTGAGATAATAATAACTTAACATTCTCCAACAGACTGTGGGACCACCATTAACGGGAGAGTCTGTAAGTATATAACCAGAATTACAGTTCCTGCTTAGTCAGATAATAACTTAATGATTTTGAACAGACTGTCGAACCACAACTGACAGGCGAGTCTGTAAGTGTCTAGCCAGAATTGCATTTCCTGCTTGGTCGAATAATAATAACTTGACATTCTCCAACAGACTGTGGGACCACAACTAACAGGCGAGTCTGTAAGTGTCTAGCCAGAATTGCATTTCCTGCTAGGTCAAATAATAATAACTTAACATTCTCCAACAGACTGTGGGACCGCCACTGGCGGGAGAGTCGGTAAGTATCTAACCAGAATTACAGCTCATGCTTAGTCAGATAATAACTTAATGATTTCCAACAGACTGTGGAACCACCACTGACGGGAGAGTCTGTAAGTATCTAACCAGAAATATAATTCCAGCTTACTCAGATAATAACTTAATGATTTCCAAGACTATCCAACCACCACTGGCAGGAGAGTCTGTGAGTATCTATCCAGAATTACATTGCCTCCAAGGATGAGATTTTAGCACCTCGATGATTTTCCTAAAGACTAAGAAGCCAATAGATCTTACTCCTGAGACTGATCCCCAGTTACTCTACGATGAAATGCTACGATTAAAACGGATCAACAGCGAGCTTGCCGACAATATTACATCAGTCAAAACAGAAAACGAAGTTTTAAAAACGAATATCACGAGTCTGGAGAACACATTAAAACAGCTTGATCTTGAAAATGTAACTAAATCCATTAATGTACCAAAAGTAGATGATGGAAATGCAAAAAAATGTATGGAAACGATGTTCCAAAATGCATTCGATAATATTTCCATATCGAAAAGTGGAAACAAAAGGATTCCGTAATACCGATTCTAACGTCGGTTTCAAGGATATCTTGTTTGTTTTTTGCTCCTCGCGTTTGTCCCATAGGTAAATTTTGAATAATAGAATGCTTTATAAACAGACTGTGGGACCACCATTAACGGGAGAGTCTGTAAGTATCTAACCAGAATTACAGTTCCTGCTTAGTCAGATAATAACTTAATGATTTCCAGCAGACTGTGGAACCACCACTGACGGGAGAGTCTGTAAGTATCTAACCACAATTGTTCTTTCTGCTTGTTGAGATAATAATAACTTAACATTCTCCAACAGACTGGGGGACCACCATTAACGGGAGAGTCTGTAAGTATCTAACCTGAAATACAGTTCATGCTTAGTCAGATAATAACTTAATGATTTCCAACAGACTGTGGAACCACCACTGACGGGAGAGTCTGTAAGTATCTAACCAGAATTGTTCTTTCTGCTTGTTGAGATAATAATAACTTAACATTCTCCAACAGACTGTGGGACCACCATTAACGGGAGACTCTGTAAGTATCTAACCTGAGTTACAGTTCCTGCTTAGTCAGATAATAACTTAATGATTTCCAACAGACTGTGGAACCACCACTGACGGGAGAGTCTGTAAGTATCTAACCAGAATTGTTCTTTCTGCTTGTTGAGATAATAATAACTTAACATTTTCCAACAGGCTGCGAACACAACACTGACGGGAGAGTCGGTAAGTATCTAGTCAGAATTGCATTTCCTGCTTCGTCAAATAATAGTAATTTAATGATTTCCAACAGACTATAGAACCACCTCTGACGGGAGAGTCTGTAAGTATTTAACCAGAATTACAATTCCAGCTTATTCAGATAATAACTTAATGATTTCCAAGACTATCGAACCACCACTGGCAGGAGAGTCTGTGAGTATCTATCCAGAATTGCATTGCCTCCAAGGATGAGATTGTAGTACCTCGATGTTTTTCCTAAAGACTAAGAAGCCAATAGATCTTACTCCTGAGACTGATCCTCAGTTACTTTACGATGAAATGCTACGATTAAAACGGATCAACAGCGAGCTTGTCGACAATATTACATCAGTCAAAACAGAAAACGAAGTTTTAAAAACGAATATCACGAGTCTGGAGAACACATTAAAACAGCTTGATCTTGAAAATGTAACTAAATCCATTAATGTACCAAAAGTAGATGATGGAAATGCAAAAAAATTTATGGAAACAATGTTCCAAAATGCATTCGTTAATATTTCCATATCGAAAAGTCGAAACAAAAGGATTCCGCAATCCCGATTCTAATGTCGGTTTTAAGGATATCTTGTTTGTTTTTTGCTCCTCGCGTTTGTCCCCATAGATAAATTTTGAATAATAGAATGCTTTATAAACAGACTGTGGGACCACCACTAACGGGAGAGTCTGTAAGTATCTAACCAGAATTACAGTCCCTTATTAGTCAGATAATAATTAAATGATTTCCAACAGACTATCGAACCACAACTGACAGGCGAGTCTGTAAGTGTCTAACCAGAATTGCATTTCCTGCTTGGTCAAATAATAATAACTTAACATTCTCCAACAGACTGTGGGACCGCCATTAACGGGAGAGTCTGTAAGTATCTAACCTGAAATACAGTTCATGCTTAGTCAGATAATAACTTAATGATTTCCAACAGACTGTGGAACCACCACTGACGGGAGAGTCTGTAAGTATCTAACCAGAATTGTTCTTTCTGCTTGTTGAGATAATAATAACTTAACATTCTCCAACAGACTGTGGGACCACCATTAACGGGAGACTCTGTAAGTATCTAACCTGAGTTACAGTTCCTGCTTAGTCAGATAATAACTTAATGATTTCCAACAGACTGTGGAACCACCACTGACGGGAGAGTCTGTAAGTATCTAACCAGAATTGTTCTTTCTGCTTGTTGAGATAATAATAACTTAACATTTTCCAACAGGCTGCGAACACAACACTGACGGGAGAGTCGGTAAGTATCTAGTCAGAATTGCATTTCCTGCTTCGTCAAATAATAGTAATTTAATGATTTCCAACAGACTATAGAACCACCTCTGACGGGAGAGTCTGTAAGTATTTAACCAGAATTACAATTCCAGCTTATTCAGATAATAACTTAATGATTTCCAAGACTATCGAACCACCACTGGCAGGAGAGTCTGTGAGTATCTATCCAGAATTGCATTGCCTCCAAGGATGAGATTGTAGTACCTCGATGTTTTTCCTAAAGACTAAGAAGCCAATAGATCTTACTCCTGAGACTGATCCTCAGTTACTTTACGATGAAATGCTACGATTAAAACGGATCAACAGCGAGCTTGTCGACAATATTACATCAGTCAAAACAGAAAACGAAGTTTTAAAAACGAATATCACGAGTCTGGAGAACACATTAAAACAGCTTGATCTTGAAAATGTAACTAAATCCATTAATGTACCAAAAGTAGATGATGGAAATGCAAAAAAATTTATGGAAACAATGTTCCAAAATGCATTCGTTAATATTTCCATATCGAAAAGTCGAAACAAAAGGATTCCGCAATCCCGATTCTAATGTCGGTTTTAAGGATATCTTGTTTGTTTTTTGCTCCTCGCGTTTGTCCCCATAGATAAATTTTGAATAATAGAATGCTTTATAAACAGACTGTGGGACCACCACTAACGGGAGAGTCTGTAAGTATCTAACCAGAATTACAGTCCCTTATTAGTCAGATAATAATTAAATGATTTCCAACAGACTATCGAACCACAACTGACAGGCGAGTCTGTAAGTGTCTAACCAGAATTGCATTTCCTGCTTGGTCAAATAATAATAACTTAACATTCTCCAACAGACTGTGGGACCGCCATTAACGGGAGAGTCTGTAAGTATCTAACCTGAATTACAGTTCCTGCTTAGTCAGATAATAACTTAATGATTTCCAGCAGACTGTGGAACCACCACTGACGGGAGAGTCTGTAAGTATCTAACCAGAATTGTTCTTTCTGCTTGTTGAGATAATAATAACTTAACATTCTCCAACAGACTGTGGGACCACCATTAACGGGAGAGTCTGTAAGTATCTAACCAGAATTACAGTTCCTGCTTAGTCAGATAATAACTTAATGATTTTGAACAGACTATCGAACCACAACTGACAGGCGAGTCTGTAAGTGTCTAGCCAGAATTGCATTTCCTGCTTGGTCAAATAATAATAACTTGACATTCTTCAACAGACTGTGGGACCACAACTGACAGGCGAGTCTGTAAGTGTCTAGCCAGAATTGCATTTCCTGCTAGGTCAAATAATAATAACTTAACATTCTCCAACAGACTGTGGGACCGCCATTAACGGGAGAGTCTGTAAGTATCTAAACAGAATTACAGCTCATGCTTAGTCAGATAATAACTTAATGATTTCCAACAGACTGTGGAACCACCACTGACGGGAGAGTCTGTAAGTATCTAACCAGAATTACAATTCCAGCTTATTCAGATAATAACTTAATGATTTCCAAGACTATCCAACCACCACTGGCAGGAGAGTCTGTGAGTATCTATCCAGAATTACATTGCCTCCAAGGATGAGATTTTAGCACCTCGATGATTTTCCTAAAGACTAAGAAGCCAATAGATCTTACTCCTGAGACTGATCCCCAGTTACTCTACGATGAAATGCTACGATTAAAACGGATCAACAGCGAGCTTGCCGACAATATTACATCAGTCAAAACAGAAAACGAAGTTTTAAAAACGAATATCACGAGTCTGGAGAACACATTAAAACAGCTTGATCTTGAAAATGTAACTAAATCCATTAATGTACCAAAAGTAGATGATGGAAATGCAAAAAAATGTATGGAAACGATGTTCCAAAATGCATTCGATAATATTTCCATATCGAAAAGTGGAAACAAAAGGATTCCGTAATACCGATTCTAACGTCGGTTTCAAGGATATCTTGTTTGTTTTTTGCTCCTCGCGTTTGTCCCATAGGTAAATTTTGAATAATAGAATGCTTTATAAACAGACTGTGGGACCACCATTAACGGGAGAGTCTGTAAGTATATAACCAGAATTACAGTTCCTGCTTAGTCAGATAATAACTTAATGATTTTGAACAGACTATCGAACCACAACTGACAGGCGAGTCTGTAAGTGTCTAGCCAGAATTGCATTTCCTGCTTGGTCAAATAATAATAACTTGACATTCTCCAACAGACTGTGGGACCACAACTGACAGGCGAGTCTGTAAGTGTCTAACCAGAATTGCATTTCCTGCTTGGTCAAATAATAATAACTTAACATTCTCCAACAGACTGTGGGACCACCATTAACGGGAGAGTCTGTAAGTATCTAACCTGAATTACAGTTCCTTATTAGTCAGATAATAACTTAATGATTTTGAACAGACTATCGAACCACAACTGCCAAGCGAGTCTGTAAGTGTCTAGCCAGAAATGCATTTATTGCTTGGTCAAATAATAATAACTTGACATTCTCCAACAGACTGTGGGACCACAACTGACAGGCGAGTCTGTAAGTGTCTAGCCAGAATTGCATTTCCTGCTTGGTCAAATAATAATAACTTAACATTCTCCAACAGACTGTGGGACCACCATTAACGGGAGAGTCTGTAAGTATCTAACCAGAATTACAGTTCCTGCTTAGTCAGATAATAACTTAATGATTTCCAACAGACTGTGGAACCACCACTGACGGGAGAGTCTGTAAGTATCTAACCAGAATTGCTCTTTCTGCTTGTTGATAATAATAACTTAACATTCTCCAACAGACTGTGGGACCACCATTAACGGAAGAGTCTGTAAGTATCTAACCTGAATTACAGTTCCTACTTAGTCAGATAATAACTTAATGATTTCCAACAGACTGTGGAACCACCACTGACGGGAGAGTCTGTAAGTATCTAACCAGAATTGTTCTTTCTGCTTGTTGAGATAATAACAACTTAACATTCTCCAACAGACTGTGGGACCACCATTAACGGGAGAGTCTGTAAGTATCTAACCGGAAATACAGTTCATGCTTAGTCAGATAATAACTTAATGATTTCCAACAGACTGTGGAACCACCACTGACGGGAGAGTCTGTAAGTATCTAACCAGAATTGTTCTTTCTGCTTGTTGAGATAATAATAACTTAACATTTTCCAACAGGCTGCGAACACAACACTGACGGGAGAGTCGGTAAGTATCTAGTCAGGATTGCATTTCCTGCTTCGTCAAAAAATAGTAATTTAATGATTTCCAACAGACTATAGAACCACCACTGCCGGGCGAGTCTGTAAGTATCTAACCAGAATTACAATTCCAGCTTATTCAGATAATAACTTAATGATTTCCAAGACTATCGAACCACCACTGGCAGAAGAGTCTGTGAGTATCTATCCAGAATTGCATTGCCTCCAAGGATGAGATTGTAGTACCTCGATGTTTTTCCTAAAGACTAAGAAGCCAATAGATCTTACTCCTGAGACTGATCCTCAGTTACTTTACGATGAAATGCTACGATTAAAACGGATCAACAGCGAGCTTGTCGACAATATTACATCAGTCAAAACAGAAAACGAAGTTTTAAAAACGAATATCACGAGTCTGGAGAACACATTAAAACAGCTTGATCTTGAAAATGTAACTAAATCAATTAATGTACCAAAAGTAGATGATGGAAATGCAAAAAAATTTATGGAAACAATGTTCCAAAATGCATTCGTTAATATTTCCATATCGAAAAGTCGAAACAAAAGGATTCCGCAATCCCGATTCTAATGTCGGTTTTAAGGATATCTTGTTTGTTTTTTGCTCCTCGCGTTCGTCCCCATAGATAAATTTTGAATAATAGAATGCTTTATAAACAGACTGTGGGACCACCACTAACGGGAGAGTCTGTAAGTAACTAACCAGAATTACAGTCTCTTCTTAGTCAGATAATAATTTAATGATTTCCAACAGACTATCGAACCACAACTGACAGGCGAGTCTGTAAGTGTCTAACCAGAATTGCATTTCCTGCTTGGTCAAATAATAATAACTTAACATTCTCCAACAGACTGTGGGACCGCCATTAACGGGAGAGTCTGTAAGTATCTAACCTGAATTACAGTTCCTGCTTAGTCAGATAATAACTTAATGATTTCCAGCAGACTGTGGAACCACCACTGACGGGAGAGTCTGTAAGTATCTAACCAGAATTGTTCTTTCTGCTTGTTGAGATAATAATAACTTTACATTCTCCAACAGACTGTGGGACCACCATTAACGGGAGAGTCTGTAAGTATCTAACCAGAATTACAGTTCCTGCTTAGTCAGATAATAACTTAATGATTTTGAACAGACTATCGAACCAAAACTGACAGGCGAGTCTGTAAGTGTCTAGCCAGAATTGCATTTCCTGCTTGGTCAAATAATAGTAACTTGACATTCTCCAACAGACTGTGGGACCACAACTGACAGGCGAGTCTGTAAGTGTCTAGCCAGAATTGCATTTCCTGCTTGGTCAAATAATAATAACTTAACATTCTCCAACAGACTGTGGGACCACCATTAACGGGAGAGTCTGTAAGTATCTAACCAGAATTACAGTTCCTGCTTAGTCAGATAATAACTTAATGATTTCCAACAGACTGTGGAACCACCACTGACGGGAGAGTCTGTAAGTATCTAACCAGAATTGCTCTTTCTGCTTGTTGATAATAATAACTTAACATTCTCCAACAGACTGTGGGACCACCATTAACGGAAGAGTCTGTAAGTATCTAACCTGAATTACAGTTCCTACTTAGTCAGATAATAACTTAATGATTTCCAACAGACTGTGGAACCACCACTGACGGGAGAGTCTGTAAGTATCTAACCAGAATTGTTCTTTCTGCTTGTTGAGATAATAACAACTTAACATTCTCCAACAGACTGTGGGACCACCATTAACGGGAGAGTCTGTAAGTATCTAACCGGAAATACAGTTCATGCTTAGTCAGATAATAACTTAATGATTTCCAACAGACTGTGGAACCACCACTGACGGGAGAGTCTGTAAGTATCTAACCAGAATTGTTCTTTCTGCTTGTTGAGATAATAATAACTTAACATTTTCCAACAGGCTGCGAACACAACACTGACGGGAGAGTCGGTAAGTATCTAGTCAGGATTGCATTTCCTGCTTCGTCAAAAAATAGTAATTTAATGATTTCCAACAGACTATAGAACCACCACTGCCGGGCGAGTCTGTAAGTATCTAACCAGAATTACAATTCCAGCTTATTCAGATAATAACTTAATGATTTCCAAGACTATCGAACCACCACTGGCAGAAGAGTCTGTGAGTATCTATCCAGAATTGCATTGCCTCCAAGGATGAGATTGTAGTACCTCGATGTTTTTCCTAAAGACTAAGAAGCCAATAGATCTTACTCCTGAGACTGATCCTCAGTTACTTTACGATGAAATGCTACGATTAAAACGGATCAACAGCGAGCTTGTCGACAATATTACATCAGTCAAAACAGAAAACGAAGTTTTAAAAACGAATATCACGAGTCTGGAGAACACATTAAAACAGCTTGATCTTGAAAATGTAACTAAATCAATTAATGTACCAAAAGTAGATGATGGAAATGCAAAAAAATTTATGGAAACAATGTTCCAAAATGCATTCGTTAATATTTCCATATCGAAAAGTCGAAACAAAAGGATTCCGCAATCCCGATTCTAATGTCGGTTTTAAGGATATCTTGTTTGTTTTTTGCTCCTCGCGTTCGTCCCCATAGATAAATTTTGAATAATAGAATGCTTTATAAACAGACTGTGGGACCACCACTAACGGGAGAGTCTGTAAGTAACTAACCAGAATTACAGTCTCTTCGTAGTCAGATAATAATTTAATGATTTCCAACAGACTATCGAACCACAACTGACAGGCGAGTCTGTAAGTGTCTAACCAGAATTGCATTTCCTGCTTGGTCAAATAATAATAACTTAACATTCTCCAACAGACTGTGGGACCGCCATTAACGGGAGAGTCTGTAAGTATCTAACCTGAATTACAGTTCCTGCTTAGTCAGATAATAACTTAATGATTTCCAGCAGACTGTGGAACCACCACTGACGGGAGAGTCTGTAAGTATCTAACCAGAATTGTTCTTTCTGCTTGTTGAGATAATAATAACTTTACATTCTCCAACAGACTGTGGGACCACCATTAACGGGAGAGTCTGTAAGTATCTAACCAGAATTACAGTTCCTGCTTAGTCAGATAATAACTTAATGATTTTGAACAGACTATCGAACCACAACTGACAGGCGAGTCTGTAAGTGTCTAGCCAGAATTGCATTTCCTGCTTGGTCAAATAATAATAACTTGACATTCTCCAACAGACTGTGGGACCACAACTGACAGGCGAGTCTGTAAGTGTCTAGCCAGAATTGCATTTCTTGCTAGGTCAAATAATAATAACTTAACATTCTCCAACAGACTGTGGGACCGCCATTAACGGGAGAGCCTGTAAGTATCTAACCAGAATTACAGTTCATGCTTAGTCAGATAATAACTTAATGATTTCCAACAGACTGTGGAACCACCACTGACGGGAGAGTCTGTAAGTATCTAACCAGACTTATTCTTTCTGCTTGTTGAGATAATAATAACTTAACATTCTCCAACAGACTGTGGGACCACCATTAACGGGAGAGTCTGTAAGTATCTAACCAGAATTGTTCTTTCTGCTTGTTGAGATAATAATAACTTAACATTTTCCAACAGGCTGCGAACACAACACTGACGGGAGAGTCGGTAAGTATCTAGTCAGGATTGCATTTCCTGCTTCGTCAAAAAATAGTAATTTAATGATTTCCAACAGACTATAGAACCACCACTGCCGGGCGAGTCTGTAAGTATCTAACCAGAATTACAATTCCAGCTTATTCAGATAATAACTTAATGATTTCCAAGACTATCGAACCACCACTGGCAGGAGAGTCTGTGAGTATCTATCCAGAATTGCATTGCCTCCAAGGATGAGATTGTAGTACCTCGATGTTTTTCCTAAAGACTAAAAAGCCAATAGATCTTACTCCTGAGACTGATCCTCAGTTACTTTACGATGAAATGCTACGATTAAAACGGATCAACAGCGAGCTTGTCGACAATATTACATCAGTCAAAACAGAAAACGAAGTTTTAAAAACGAATATCACGAGTCTGGAGAACACATTAAAACAGCTTGATCTTGAAAATGTAACTAAATCCATTAATGTACCAAAAGTAGATGATGGAAATGCAAAAAAATTTATGGAAACAATGTTCCAAAATGCATTCGTTAATATTTCCATATCGAAAAGTCGAAACAAAAGGATTCCGCAATCCCGGTTCTAATGTCGGTTTCAGAGATATCTTGTTTGTTTTTTGCTCCTCGCGTTTGTCCTCATAGATAAATTTTTAATAATAGAATGCTTTATAAACAGACTGTGGGACCACCACTAACGGGAGAGTCTGTAAGTGTCTAACCAGAATTGCATTTCCTGCTTGGTCAAATAATAATAACTTAACATTCTGGAACAGACTGTGGGACCGCCATTAACGGGAGAGTCTGTAAGTATCTAACCTGAATTACAGTTCCTGCTTAGTCAGATAATAACTTAATGATTTCCAGCAGACTGTGGAACCACCACTGACGGGAGAGTCTGTAAGTATCTAACCAGAATTGTTCTTTTTGCTTGTTGAGATAATAATAACTTAACATTCTCCAACAGACTGTGGGACCACCATTAACGGGAGACTCTGTAAGTATCTAACCAGAATTACAGTTCCTGCTTAGTCAGATAATAACTTAATGATTTCCAACAGACTGTGGAACCACCACTGACGGGAGAGTCTGTAAGTATCTAACCAGAATTGTTCTTTCTGCTTGTTGAGATAATAATAACTTAACATTTTCCAACAGGCTGCGAACACAACACTGACGGGAGAGTTGGTAAGTATCTAGTCAGGATTGCATTTCCTGCTTCGTCAAAAAATAGTAATTTAATGATTTCCAACAGACTATAGAACCACCACTGCCGGGCGAGTCTGTAAGTATCTAACCAGAATTACAATTCCAGCTTATTCAGATAATAATTTAATGATTTCCAAGACTATCGAACCACCACTGGCAGGAGAGTCTGTGAGTATCTATCCAGAATTGCATTGCCTCCAAGGATGAGATTGTAGTACCTCGATGTTTTTCCTAAAGACTAAGAAGCCAATAGAACTTACTCCTGAGACTGATCCTCAGTTACTTTACGATGAAATGCTACGATTGAAACGGATCAACAGCGAGCTTGCCGACAATATTACATCAGTCAAAACAGAAAACGAAGTTTTAAAAACGAATATCACGAGTCTGGAGAACACATTAAAACAGCTTGATCTTGAAAATGTAACTAAATCCATTAATGTACCAAAAGTAGATGATGGAAATGCAAAAAAATTTATGGAAACAATGTTCCAAAATGCATTGGCTAATATTTCCATATCGAAAAGTCGAAACAAAAGGATTCCGCAATCCCGATTCTAATGTCGGTTTTAAGGATATCTTGTTTGTTTTTTGCTCCTCGCGTTTGTCCCCATAGATAAATTTTGAATAATAGAATGCTTTATAAACAGACTGTGGGACCACCACTAACGGGAGAGTCTGTAAGTGTCTAACCAGAATTGCATTTCCTGCTTGGTCAAATAATAATAACTTAACATTCTGGAACAGACTGTGGGACCGCCATTAACGGGAGAGTCTGTAAGTATCTAACCTGAATTACAGTTCCTGCTTAGTCAGATAATAACTTAATGATTTCCAGCAGACTGTGGAACCACCACTGACGGGAGAGTCTGTAAGTATCTAACCAGAATTGTTCTTTCTGCTTGTTGAGATAATAATAACTTAACATTCTCCAACAGACTGTGGGACCACCATTAACGGGAGAGTCTGTAAGTATCTAACCAGAATTACAGTTCCTGCTTGGTCAAATAATAATAACTTGACATTCTCCAACAGACTGTGGGACCACAACTGACAGGCGAGTCTGTAAGTGTCTAGCCAGAATTGCATTTCCTGCTTGGTCAAATAATAATAACTTAACATTCTCCAACAGACTGTGGGACCACAACTGACAGGCGAGTCTGTAAGTGTCTAGCCAGAATTGCATTTCCTGCTTGGTCAAATAATAATAACTTGACATTCTCCAACAGACTGTGGGACCACAACTGACAGGCGAGTCTGTAAGTGTCTAGCCAGAATTGCATTTCCTGCTTGGTCACATAATAATAACTTAACATTCTCCAACAGACTGTGGGACCGCCATTAACGGGAGAGTCTGTAAGTATCTAACCGGAATTACAGTTCCTGCTTAGTCAGATAATAACTTAATGATTTCCAACAGACTGTGGAACCACCACTGACGGGAGAGTCTGTAAGTATCTAACCAGAATTGTTCTTTCTGCTTGTTGAGATAATAATAACTTAACATTTTCCAACAGGCTGCGAACACAACACTGACGGGAGAGTCGGTATGTATCTAGTCAGGATTGCATTTCCTGCTTCGTCAAAAAATAGTAATTTAATGATTTCCAACAGACTATAGAACCACCAGTGGCAGGAGAGTCTGTGAGTATCTATCCAGAATTACAATTCCAGCTTATTCAGATAATATCTTTATGATTTCCAAGACTATCGAACCACCACTGGCAGGAGAGTCTGTGAGTATCTATCCAGAATTACATAGCCTCCAAGGATGAGATTGTAGTACCTCGATGTTTTTCCTAAAGACTAAGAAGCCAATAGATCTTACTCCTGAGACTGATCCCCAGTTACTTTACGATGAAATGCTACGATTGAAACGGATCAACAGCGAGCTTGCCGACAATATTACATCAGTCAAAACAGAAAACGAAGTTTTAAAAACGAATATCACGAGTCTGGAGAACACATTAAAACAGCTTGATCTTGAAAATGTAACTAAATCTATTAATGTACCAAAAGTAGATGATGGAAATGCAAAAAAATTTATGGAAATGATGTTCCAAAAGGCATTCGATAATATTTCCATATCGAAAAGTGGAAACAAAAGGATTCCGTAATACCGATTCTAACGTCGGTTTCAAGGATATCTTGTTTGTTTTTTGCTCCTCGCGTTTGTCTCATAGATAAATTTTGAATAATAGAATGCTTTACAAACAGACTGTGGGACCACCACTAACGGGAGAGTCTGTAAGTAGCTAACCTGAATTACAGTTCATGCTTAGTCAGATAATAACTTAATGGTTTCCAACAGACTGTGGAACCACCACTGACGGGAGAGTCTGTAAGTATCTAACCAGAATTGTTCTTTCTGCTTGTTGAGATAATAATAACTTAACATTCTCCAACAGACTGTGGGACCACCACTGGCGGGAGAGTCGGTAAGTATCTAGTCAGAATTGCATTTCCTGCTTCGTCAAATAATAGTAATTTAATGATTTCCAACAGACTATAGAACCACCTCTGACGGGAGATTCTGTAAGTATCTAACCAGAATTACAATTCCAGCTTATTGAGATAATAACTTAATGATTTCCTAGACTATCGAACCACCACTGGCAGGAGAGTCTGTGAGTATCTATCCAGAATTGCATTGCCTCCAAGGATGAGATTGTAGTACCTCGATGTTTTTCCTAAAGACTAAAAAGCCAATAGATCTTACTCCTGAGACTGATCCTCAGTTACTTTACGATGAAATGCTACGATTAAAACGGATCAACAGCGAGCTTGTCGACAATATTACATCAGTCGAAACAGAAAACGAAGTGTTAAAAACGAATATCACGAGTCTGGAGAATACATTAAAACAGCTTGATCTTGAAAATGTAACTAAATCCATTAATGTACCAAAAGTAGATGGTGGAAATGCAAAAAAAATGTATGGAAACAATGTTCCAAAATGCACTCGTTAATATTTCCATATCGAAAAGTCGAAACAAAAGGATTCCGCAATCCCGATTCTAATGTCGGTTTCAAGGATATCTTGTTTGTTTTTTGCTCCTCGCGTTTGTCCCCATAGATAAATTTTTAATAATAGAATGCTTTGTAAACAGACTGTGGAACCACCACTGACGGGAGAGTCTGTAAGTATCTAACCAGAATTGTTCTTTCTGCTTGTTGAGATAATAATAACTTAACATTCTCCAACAGACTGTGGGACCGCCATTAACGGGAGAGTCTGTAAGTATCTAACCTGAATTACAGTTCCAGCTTAGTCAGATAATAACTTAATGATTTCCAGCAGACTGTGGAACCACCACTGACGGGAGAGTCTGTAAGTATCTAACCAGAATTGTTCTTTCTGCTTGTTCAAATAATAATAACTTAACATTTTCTAACAGGCTGGGAACACAACACTGACGGGAGAGTCGGTATGTATCTAGTCAGGATTGCATTTCCTGCTTCGTCAAAAAATAGTTATTTAATGATTTCCAACAGACTATAGAACCACCACTGGCGGGCGAGTCTGTAAGTATCTAACCAGCATTGCTCTTTCTGCTTGTTCAGATAATAACTTGACATTTTCCAACAGACTGTGAAAACACCACTGACGGGAGAGTCTGTAAGTATCTAACCAGAATTACAATTCCAGCTTATTCAGATAATAACTTAATGATTTCCTAGACTATCGAACCACCACTGGCAGGAGAGTCTGTGAGTATCTATCCAGAATTGCATTGCCTCCAAGGATGAGATTGTAGTACCTCGATGTTTTTCCTAAAGACTAAGAAGCCAATAGATCTTACTCCTGAGACTGATCCTCAGTTACTTTACGATGAAATGCTACGATTAAAACGGATCAACAGCGAGCTTGTCGACAATATTACATCAGTCGAAACAGAAAACGAAGTGTTAAAAACGAATATCACGAGTCTGGAGAATACATTAAAACAGCTTGATCTTGAAAATGTAACTAAATCCATTAATGTACCAAAAGTAGATGATGGAAATGCAAAAAAATGTATGGAAACAATGTTCCAAAATGCACTCGTTAATATTTCCATATCGAAAAGTCGAAACAAAAGGATTCCGCAATCCCGATTCTAATGTCGGTTTCAAGGATATCTTGTTTGTTTTTTGCTCCTCGCGTTTGTCCCCATAGATAAATTTTTAATAATAGAATGCTTTATAAACAGACTGTGGAACCACCACTGACGGGAGAGTCTGTAAGTATCTAACCAGAATTGTTCTTTCTGCTTGTTGAGATAATAATAACTTAACATTCTCCAACAGACTGTGGGACCACCATTAACGGGAGACTCTGTAAGAATCTAACCTGAATTACAGTTCCTGCTTAGTCATATAATAACTTAATGATTTCCAACAGACTGTGGAACCACCACTGACGGGACAGTCTGTAAGTATCTAACCAGAATTGTTCTTTCTGCTTGTTGAGATAATAATAACTTAACATTTTCCAACAGGCTGCGAACACAACACTGACGGGAGAGTCGGTAAGTAACTAGTCAGAATTGCATTTCCTGCTTCGTCAAATAATAGTAATTTAATGATTTCCAACAGACTATAGAACAACCACTGACGGGAGAGTCTGTAAGTATCTAACCAGAATTACAATTCCAGCTTATTCAGATAATAACTTAATGATTTCCAAGACTATCGAACCACCACTGGCAGAAGAGTCTGTGAGTATCTATCCAGAATTGCATTGCCTCCAAGGATGAGATTGTAGTACCTCGATGTTTTTCCTAAAGACTAAGAAGCCAATAGATCTTACTCCTGAGACTGATCCCCAGTTACTTTACGATGAAATGCTACGATTGAAACGGATCAACAGCGAGCTTGCCGACAATATTACATCAGTCAAAACAGAAAACGAAGTTTTAAAAACGAATATCACGAGTCTGGAGAACACATTAAAACAGCTTGATCTTGAAAATGTAACTAAATATATTAATGTACCAAAAGTAGATGATGGAAATGTAAAAAAATGTATGGAAACGATGTTCCAAAATGCATTCGATAATATTTCCATATCAAAAAGTGAAAACAAAAGGATTCTGTAATACCGATTTTAAAATCGGGCCATGAGCAAGCGTTTGCCCCCTTAGATAAATTTTTAATAATGAAATGCTTTATAAACAGACTGAGGCGCCTCCACTGATAGGAGAGTCGGTAAGTATCAAACCAGGATTGCATTTCCTGCTTGGTCCAATAATAATAACTTGATATTTTGCAACAGACTGTGGAACCACCACTAACGGGAGAGTCGGTAAGAATCTTACCAGAATTGCATTCCGTGCTGGGTAAGATAATACTAACTTAATGATTTTTAACAGACAATCGAACCACCTCCGACGGGAGAGTCTGTAAGTATTTAACCAGAATTACTTTTTCTGCTTGTTCAGATAATAATAACTTAATGATTTCCTACAGACTGTGGAAACACCACTTACAGGAGAGTCTGTAAGTGCATTATCAAAATTATTTTTCCTGCTTTGCCAGATAATAACTTATTAATTTCCACAGACTGTGGAACCACCTTTGACAGGAGAGTCTGTAAGTATCTTACCGGAATTACATTTCCTGCTTGTTCAGATAATAATAACTTAATGGTTTCCAATAGACCATGGAACCACCCTTTTCGGGGAAGTCTGTAAATATCTAACCAGAAACGTCATTTTTTTCATGGATTAGATTATAATAGTTTAGTGACTTCCAACAGACTGTGGAACCTTCACCGCCTATAGAGCTTGTATGTATCTAGCCTCAATTAAAAACATTTCCTCTGTTTATTAGTTTATATTAACTCGATGCTTGAAACAAATTGGCAGTTGATTTACAAAGAATTGGAAAAATTACTAGAAGCCCACCGTGACATAGACAGCAATATTAAGGCTCTAACAGACGAAAACAAGGATTTAAAAAACAAGCTTACCGATCTGCAGAACAAATTAGAACAAATTGATCAAGAAAATGTAAGTAAAACGTTCGCTGTACCACAAATAGACAACAATGCACAACATTACATGGAAACAATGTCAAATAATGCTTTAGATATTTCCATTTCTGTTGTGTAAATAAGAAAATTAGATCCGGGAAAGAGATGAATCAGTTTAATTCTACTAAATAATTTTCCAACAGAGCGTGGCACCACCACTGACGGAACTTTCCGTAAGTTCCTAACCAGAATTACATTTCCTACAGGAAGCATTTAAAAGTTACTCCATACTTTTCCATCAGACTGTGGAACCACCACAGACGGCACTTTCTGTAAGAACCTAACCAGAACTAAATTTCCTACCTGGACCATTTAAACATTACTCCTTACTTTTCCAACAGACTGCGGAACCACCACAGGCGGCACTTTCCGTAAGAACCTAACCAGAATTTCATTTTTTACATGAAACATTTAAACGATACTCCATACTTTTCCAACAGACTATGGAACCACCACCGACTATAGACCCTGTATGTATCTAGTCTCAATTACAAACATTTCCACTGTTTATCAGTTTATATTAACTCGATGCTTGAAACAAATTAACAGTTGATTTACAAAGAATTGGAAAAATTACTAGAAGCCCACCGTGACATAGACAGCAATATTAAGGCTCTAACAGAGGAAAACAAGGATTTAAAAAACAAGCTTAGCGATCTGCAGAACAAATTAGAACAAATTGATCAAGAAAATGTAAGTAAAACGTTTGCTGTACCACAAATAAACAATGCACAACACTACATGGAAACATTATGCCATAATGCCTTAGATATTTCCATTTCTGTTGTGTAAATAAGAAAAACAGATCCGGTAAAGAGATGGATGAGCTTAATTGTACTAAATAATTTTCCAACAGAGCGTAGCACCATCATTGACGGAACTTTCAGTAAGAACTTAACCAGAATTTCATTTTCTACATGAAGCGTTTAAACGTTACTCCATACTTTTCCATCAGACTGTGGAACCACCACAGACGGCACTTTCTGTAAGAACCTAACCAGAATTAAATTTCCTACCTGAATCATTTAAACATTACTCCTTACTTTTCCAACAGACTGCGGAACCACCACAGGCGGCACTTTCAGTAAGAACCTAACCAGAATTTCATTTTCTACATGAAACATTTAAACGTTACTCCATACTTTTCCAACAGACTGTGGAACCACCACAGACGGCACTTTCCGTAAGAACCTAACCAGAATTTCATTTTCTACATGAAGCATTTAAACGTTACTCCATACTTTTCCAACAGACTGTGGAACCACCACAGACGGCACTTTCCGTAAGAACCTAATCAGAATTTCATTTTCTACATGAAGCATTTAAACGTTACTCCATACTTTTCCAACAGACTGCGGAACCACCACAGACGGCACTTTCCGTAAGTATCTAACCAGAATTACATTTCCTACATGGATAATTTAAACGTTACTCCATACTTTCCAAAAGACTGTGGAATCACCACAGACGACACTTTCCGTAAGATCCTAACCAGAATTACATTCCCTACATGGAGCATTTAAAGGTTACTTCTTACTTTTTTAATAGACTGTGGTACCACCACCGACTATGAACCCTGTATGTATCTGACCTCAAAAGCATTTCCACCGTTTATCAGTTTATATTAACTCGATGCTTGAAACAAATTAACAGTTCATTTCCGAACAATTGGAAAAATTAAAAGAAACCAACCGTGAAATAATCAGGATTATGAAGGAACTAAAAGACGAAAACAAGGATTTAAAAACCAATCTTACAGAACTGCGAAACGAACTTAAACAGGAAAATGTAATTAAAACGTTTGCTGTACCACAAATAAACAATGCACAACACTACATGGAAACATTATGCCATAATGCCTTAGATATTTCCATTTCTGTTGTGTAAATAAGAAAAAGAGATCCGGGAAAGAGATGGATCAGCTTAATTGTACTAAATAATTTTCCAACAGAGCATGGCACCACCACTGACGGAACTTTCCGTAAGCACCTAACCAAAATTGCATTTCCTACATGGATCATTTAAACGTTACTCCATACTTTCCAACAGACTGTGGAACCACCACAGACGGCACTTTCCGTAAGAACCTAACCAGAATTAAATTTCCTACCTGAATCATTTAAACATTACTCCTTACTTTTCCAACAGACTGCGGAACCACCACAGGAGGCACTTTCCGTAAGAACCTAACCAGAATTTCATTTTCTACATGAAGCATTTAAACGTTACTCCATACTTTCCAACAGACTGTGGAACCACCACAGACGGCACTTTCCGTAAGAACCTAACCAGAATTAGATTTCCTACCTGGATCATTTAAACATTACTCCTTGCTTTTCCAACAGACTGCGGAACCACCACAGGAGGCACTTTCCGTAAGAACCTAACCAGAATTTCATTTTCTACATGAAGCATTTAAACGTTACTCCATACTTTCCAACAGACTGTGGAACCACCACAGACGGCACTTTCCGTAAGAACCTAACCAGAATTAAATTTCCTACCTGGATCATTTAAACATTACTCCTTACTTTTCCAACAGACTGCGGAACCACCACAGGAGGCACTTTCCGTAAGAACCTAACCAGAATTTCATTTTCTACATGAAACATTTAAACGTTACTCCATACTTTTCCAACAGACTGTGGATCCACCACAGACAGCAGTTTCCGTAAGAACCTAACCAGAATTTCATTTTCTACATGAAGCATTTAAACGTTACTCCACACTTTTCCAACAGACTGTGGAACCACCACAGACGGCACTTTCCGTAAGAACCTAACCAGAATTAAATTTCCTACCTGGATCATTTAAACATTACTCCTTACTTTTCCAACAGACTGCGGAACCACCACAGGAGGCACTTTCCGTAAGAACCTAACCAGAATTTCATTTTCTACATGAAACATTTAAACGTTACTCCATACTTTCCAACAGACTGTGGAACCACCACAGACGGCACTTTCCGTAAGAACCTAACCAGAATTAAATTTCCTACCTGGATCATTTAAACATTACTCCTTGCTTTTCCAACAGACTGCGGAACCACCACAGGAGGCACTTTCCGTAAGAGCCTAACCAGAATTTAATTTTCTACATGAAACATTTAAGCGTTATTCCATACTTTTCCAACAGACAGTGGAACCACCACAGACGACACTTTCCGTAAGAACCTAACCAGAATTACATTCCCCTCATGGAGCATTTAAAAGTTACTTCTTACTTTTTTAATAGACTGTGGTACCACCACCGACTATAAACCCTGTATGTATCTAGCATCAAAAGAATTCCACCGTTTATCAGTTTATATTAACTCGATTCTTGAAACAAATTAACAGTTCATTTTCGAAGAATTGGAAAAATTAAAAGAAGCCAACCGTGAAATACTCAGGATTTTGAAGGAACTAAGAGACGAAAACAAGGATTTAAAAACCAATCTTAAAGAAGTGCGAAACGAATTTAAACAGAAAAATGTAATTAAAACTTTTGCTTTACCGCAAATAAACAACAATGCACAACACTACATGGAAACAATATGCCACAATGCCCTAGATATTTCCATTTCTGTTGTGCAAATAAAGTAACCGATCCAGGGAGGAGATGGATCAGATTAATTGTACTAAATTATTTTCCAACAGACTGTGGCACCACCACTGACAGGAGAATCAGTAAGTATCTAACCAGAATTGCATTTCCTGCTTGGCAAATAATAGTAATTTAATGATTTCCAACAGACTATAGAACCACCACTGACGGGAAAGTCTGTAAGTATCTAACCAGAATTTCAGTTCCTGCTTGTCAGATAATAACTTAATTATTTCCAAAAGACTATCAAACCACCACTGGCAGGAGAGTCCGTAAGTATCTAACCAGAATTGCATTTCCTATAAAGATTAGTTTGGATTTACTCAACGGTTTTGAGTAGGGAACAGCTTGCTATTGTTCTTAGTATGCCATCTTAGCTCTAATATAAAAACATTTAAAAAAAATTGTGTTTTTCAAAGGGCGTAGTGATAATTATTCTGCCTCTACAAAATTAGTTTAACAATTGGGAGATGAAGCGAAACTACCTGTGAACAACATCATGCGAAGCATTCGCATAATTCTGACATTCTCTTTTGCATTCGCATTTTTTCTTTTTTTTTTTTTGCGAATTTATAAATTGGGCAAACTGCTTTCACACTAATTTCTCAGTTATGTCTGTGAACATATTTGCTCAATTTCTTACGCAACTGTAAGAAGTTCGGCAAAATCGAACAAATCCGAAAAGCAGCAAAACTATGTTTCATAGAACTAGCAGATCAGACGATCGTTTCGAAACCCGCTATGGTTTCTCATCACTGATCTTTGTGATAGCTCCCTCATTTCAACAATCTACTACCCTATTCCACCAAAGTTCACACAGTACCATTTTTTTTTTTTAAAAATCGCAGATATCCCATTAATGGTCAATCAAAACGACATACGTATTATGGCTGTGTATTGCCAATTTTATTAAACCAGATTATTTTTAAATTAAATTAAACGACAGTATACGATAGCTTATGAATATGCCAATTGTTGAAATGAGGGAACTATCACAAAGATCACTGATGAGTAACTGTAACAGGTTCCAAAATGGTCGTCTGATCTGCTAGTTCTATGAACTTTTTCTGACATCTCACATCATTGTTCATTTAATGCCTATTAATTTTTGATAATAAATACATTTGTTTATAGTATTTACCGTCTTATTTTTACTTTGTTAAACTTAAATAAAAATGTTATCTGTTAAATTTGTACACAAAACTAAAAATTTAGACGATCTCGACGAATCCTGATCGTCTGGCAACCCTACACATAATTTGAAGTTTAACTTCCACAAGTACTTTAAATTTCACAAGTGAAGCAGAAATTCAATAGTCCAACTTTTGCATGCCCCAAAAATTCAAATTTGGCATAAATATCCTATTACAATTGAAATTTGGTTTAAAAAAAACGAAAACCAAAAAATATAAAAATTCAAAACTCTTCCCATGGTAAAATCCTAGATCCGCCACTGATGTAAATATTGTGAGTGTGACGTCAATATCAGGCGCTACCGTCGCTTCCGACATACACTAATTCCGATCCGGATCAACAAGCAGTCGTAGCGGTCAATAACAGATTTACTTCCTCATAATGCTCATCTCACAGACTTCGACCTTCCCAAAACTAATGGGCGTTTGTTGAATTGTTCATTGATTTTTGCTTATTGAAATATAGACTAATACCTTCTGGAGCGAAAGAAATATTTGTTTTATTTCAATACGTTTAACCCTTCTGTTGGAACCACTTTTGTTTGTCACATTACTATCACCACGGTCCAGCCAGACCGTCATATATTTATACTGCATTTACTTGAATTTTCAATGAAAACTGTACGAAAACACTTCATATTATGTAGAATAATGTACTTATATGTACATTTATTGAAAAAAATATGTTTTTAATTTTTAAAAAATTTCACGTTTTGAAACAACAATGAAGAAAATAATCTAACAATATATATACAAGTGAAAATCTGTTTGTATGTCCGTCTATACTTCCTGAATGACATAAAAGTTTATATAATATTGCTTGACCTTACTATTGGCTTGGTAAAAGTTTGTAATTACAAGTGGGCGGGATACCTCCCATACAAACCTTATATCTTTTTTAGTATAACATTCATGGTACAGTACTGCAGTTTACTGCGTCTTGCGTGCAAGGACGCTGACTGACAATACCATACTACAGTAAAAATGTGGATGCGGGTGAAAAAAGGGGTGTGGCATCTACCATTTAACCTGGATATTTATTATGGTATATCTCAAGCACCATTTTTTGTCTGGAAAAAAAAATTTTGTGTGATAATTTTTGGGCAAGTGGGCACGGCAGCTCACATACAAAGAAAATAATTTAAACGGTATATCTGAGGATGATAAATGTTTTCTTTTCTATAATCATTTCTGGTTTCTAATTTTCAATTACAATTCCAGTGGTCGTTTGTGTAATGGTGTGTGTTGATTCAAAACTTTTGTTTTCATAGTAAAATAAGTTTATATTTCAAAAAGAAAGGATGATAATGTTTATATGCATACAAACAAAACGTTACTAACGACTAAGTAAAGCAAAAATATCGGAAAAACTATGAGAAAATGCATACGGTCTGGCCAGACCGTGGTGGTGCCAGCATGACTAAAATTTTGAAAACACCACAATATCGTCCCCTTCATACCTCAGGAGTCCGATTTTTTATAAATCTATTTAGAAATAGTCATTTAAGGATATCTCATATTTTGGATATCATAGTGATATTACAAATAATACAAAAATGTCAACAAAGTTGAAAAAGGTCTGGCCAGAGCGTGGTGCCAATATAAGGGTTAAATTCTATGCGCCTAAAAATCCTTTAGGTTTTATAGACGATAGAATGCGGCAATGAACGCCACAAATTTTTGCACTTTTCTACCCACTAATTTTTTTTCATTGAACATTATTTGTTATTATTACTAACATTTGATCACTTACTTTTCAAATCTTACATTTTTTTGGGTATGAGGGATATTTTCTTCAAAGATTATTTCTCGATATTTCAAAGAATTAATCCATATTTGTTTATTTCTGGGGTTAATTTCTAGAAAAATTTGTGTTTGGGTGGTTTTGGCCTTAGAGAATATTTTTCATTTAAAGCCCAGACGTGATAGAGGAAACCTGTTTACAAGGTCAGTATCATAATCACCGAGCAACTCTTAAAAATGTATTTATTCGACATTTAAAATTTTCTGTTCCGTGTTATTGGCAACCTTTTCAAAGTCTGGTTTTAGACAACGAGAATAGTTACATGAAACTTTTAAAGTTGTAGGGAAGAAAGGAGAAACGACAGGGGATAGGCAAAATCGCTCGAACAGCATTTTATAAAACTATTTGACGTTTCTCTTTACCGTCACCACTGGTAAAGTATCCAGGCAAGAGGATAGTTAAACGAATTATGTAACATAAAACTGTATCCTTTTTGTTCTTTTACATATTTAGGAAGTTTAGGGATGAAACTTTTTTGCATTCTGCCTAATGGTAGTTCATTGACTTTTGATAAAACAACTTTTATTCTTAGGGACTGTTTACAGTAGCGCAAGTATGACCGTCATGGCCACGACCATCGTATATACACTTGTACGAATTCTGTAATTTTGGCTTCATTTTTGCTTTGAGCTTGCGTTCTTATTCATGATTTAGTGCAACAAAAAATATATGCGATATGCAATAAAAATTTGAATGATGCAAGACCATTTGCAATTTATCGTGAATAGGGCCAACATGTTTTTTCCCCTCTTACTAAAATGTAAAACATATCGAACTTATTGTACGACATTTAAAGATATTTGCATTGAAGCTCTTTATTGTCTTTTATTTGAAAAATAAATCAAAATAAAATTCTGAAGTCCCTTCTCCAAAAATATTTTATTTTAAGACCAGCGATTATAAGGGCTGAAATATTTATCATATCTGGAGCTGCAGTCATACAAAAAAAACTCACATGAGAACTTAGTGCTTAGAAACGCCTTCCAAATCGCGCAGTCGCTGTTTTTAATATATTGCTTGAATAAACACCACACCTCATTTTATATTTAAAACTTCACTTTTTTTTAGTTTTATAAACTTTTATGAATAAAAACTGCGGAAATGATTACGAGCACACACAGTAAAATAATAAATGTATTTCACCAAATACAATTGACATAAAAATGAAAGTAAATAGAATGGAGAACGATTGCAAAAAAGCGTATGTTTTTGTATGCGGCTATGTGTAGTGATGATTCGATACAATTAAATACGAATAAATACTCGATACTTTTCATTTGATTTAAATACTTTTTTTACTCGATACCAAACCATAAATATTTTACTTGGTATAAAATGAAACGGGTCAGTATCGGAACTCGATAATGTTGGCAAACTTTTATTTACAAATTTGAAATATTACTATTCAATATTTAACATTGTGAGCCATATTTTAATATATTACAGCAATTATATTTCAAAATGGTATTGCGACATTTTCATATCATAATAGTATCGTATCTGTTCACGTACTTTTCCATCAAAAACTTTCAGGGAGAGATTAAAAGAAAGATTGAGAAAAAAATTGTCACAAAGAGAAACTATCATAAAAAGTACGTGCACAGAAAGCTATCAAAAACTTTCAACTAAACTGCTGACCCGTTGTTAATTTTAGGCACGAAAAAATATTGTGCAGATTATAATTTAATTGAATTAATTTAAAGAGTAATTTGTTAAAATCATTTCGTGTGGCACACTCGCATTCACAAATATTTGCATTTTCAACATCATAAATTCACTTTAACAAATTTAACACAACCAAAATTATTGCTGACATTTTTATATTTGACAGTTGTTATTTTTTTCGATAGTAAAAATTTTACTTTCAGAAACTTTCAATTACTTTTTTCTCTCTCACATTCTTACGCTCTCGTTGAAAGTTTTGCGACGTACGTTAATACTTTTTTGTACGTGAACAAACCTAATATTCGTGTTGCAGAATTATTCATACTCATATTGCAGTATTCAGTGTGGCCAACTTCTGTTTTTCAAAATCCGCTAGAATGAAGAATAAAACGCGTATTTTCTTTTAAAAAAAAGCGCTAAATTTTTCCCTTATAAAAGTGTTAAATATAAATTTTTTCATATATCAAAAAGAAAGTTAATTAAATACATGTATTTTTAAAGTTTTTAATTCACAGCATTTCTAAAATCACAAGAAAAATAAGAAAATGGAAAAATAGTATTTTATACACTTTGATCACAAAAAACTAACTTGTGTATTAACTAACACAAGGCAGAAGTGAAACTTCTTGTGAACTAAACGAAACACAAGCAAATAACAAGCAAATGCAATTTTTCAATCGCTAAATTTTTTACTTCATTGGCTTGTGTTTTTTAATTTCATTTGCTTGTGTTTCGTTTAGTTCACTTCTACCTTATGTTCGTTAATACACAACCAATTTTTTTTGGGGAATTATTGCTAGAACAAAAATTGCAACTCTGTACCGGTAATGTCGATGACAATTGTAGCGAACTCTTTTTGTGTGCGACATCTTCATGTAATTCTTTGGACATTTGCGCCATCTGTATGTGAAATGTATAACTGTCATAAACTTTAAGATGGCGACACAAAAATATAAATTCTCTTCAGGCTTCTTCTGGCCATAACACACACTTAAGTCTGAATTCAGAAGCATTATAAATACTAGTGCTGTTTATTTACGTCATCAGATATTTTGTAGTTTAGTGTTTTAATCAATTTTTTCTATGAAGTAAAGAATTTATTGAATTGAGTGACGTTTACGAACTTTGGTTTTAAATAAGTTAGGATTATTGAGGAAATGGATTGTTTAGCGAACCATTTAGTACCTTTTAAAATCTTTTTCGTGTCGTCTCTTCCTGCACTTTCTTGGTCGGGAGAAATCGCTTTTTAAAAAAGTGTGCTATTTGAAAGTATTATATTTTAAATGAATTTTGTAAAAATTTCGTAAATATAGACGAATATAACGCCGAGTGTCAGACAAGTCAAAACGATCGCGCGTCGCTTCGGCTTCTCTTTCGGCTGTCCAGCTCCACCTGACTGTAATCTGTAAATTTACAAATTACGGTCATAGAGAAATATATTTTAAATGTTAAAACCCGATTTGCCAAAACTTTAAAAGCGTATTTCTCAAAACATCATTGAAATTTAAATATGTACTTCTACACAACAATGTAAACCCTTCCTCAATTTGTAACTTTATTTTTACGAAAAAAGTCTAATTTTTGAGAAAATCAATTTTGGCGATCCACTATTTTGTGAATTGCTGATCAAACAAAATAATCGTAGTATGTCTTGGGGCAACAGTCATAATTAATCTAAAGGTATTTTTGTATAGACGTTCCAGTGAGCCCTATTCGTGCACGACAATTAATGAGGATTTTCAAAACGTCTTTCATGAAGCAGCATAAAAGCCTTGTATACAATTTCTTTTTAAATTAATACACAATTTTTTCTTGTACTTGAAGTCTTTAAATATATGTCAAAGGAATTTCGGAGTTAAAAAACAAATTTTTGTTAATTTAACATCATATAAAAGTGATAAAATTTTGGAACGAGAAAGTGCAGGCCCCCTTAAAATAAAACTCAACGAGAGTAATTTTATGCCTACGGCTTTTTCGTTTGTATAAAATGTTTATAGGGTAACGGCACTAGTGATCGGTCAATTAAGTTTTTTCAAACTTTGTAACAACACAAATTCTAAACCATTTAAAATATCTAAGTACAATAAGATCATATACATTCCTAAACTTAATCTTAATTTATTTACAAAGAAAAAATTAAAACTTATTGCCTATTTATGTTTTTGGTGTTTTTCTTGAAATAGTGGTGCTATTCTAGTTATCGGCCACTTCTTTTTAGTGATTGGCCAAAAAATCTCTAATTATCGGCCACTTCTTCTCAGTGATCGGCCAAAAAATCTCTAGTTACCGGCCATTATCAAAATAATATGTAGAAAAAAATAAAAAGATTTATTTTTATAATAGAAACGAGGAAAAACTAATTTAAAACAATTCATTTGATATAAAAAGAAAACAAAATACTCATTAGCATAACATAACACAAAAAACATAAAAATTACTTACTTCAAAACAATTTAAAATTTTTCATTAAAATATTTTATTTTAGGTACATAGGTAATGTAGCCAATAGGGAATCAAAACTAGAGATTTGCTTACATAAATTGGTGGATGAAAATTTGTTTTGGTATATTTAGATATGTGTGCCTTCATTTTTAAACTTAATTTCGTAACACTTCTGCCCATTGCTTTGGCTGCCATCTTGAAAAATACATATGTTGTCGTATGTTGTAGCAGCTTTCCTAGTACGTAATGTGTTTTTTTTAGACTTTTTAGACCTCCCGCTAGTTACAGAATTAGCTTTTTGAGCCATTTTATATTCTTAAAATATTCCAAAAAGTATTAAAACTTTTTGTGGGAGTATATTAACTTAATATTTCAATAACCGAATAATTTTATCCGGCCGATGACTAAAATTTATCATTATTTTTAATTTTTTGCGTCGGCGCTGTGCTTCTCATATACCCAGAAAAATGTAACCATTATTCTTATTTTTAGTAAAAATAGATAAAAGTGGCCGATCACTTTAGAGTGGCCGATCATTAGGACATTCATCCCAGCAGAGTTTTTAGTGATCGGCCACCATGACCGATTATTGAAATTAAGTAAATTTTTGGCTTTAGTGTCCGGCCACCCTGTTAAAACTTCAGGATTAGTTATTTATAATAATTTTCAATATTATTAATATATTCAGTGTACATTTGCATTTAAATTTAATTCAAACATACTTTTTATTCACAACGCCAAGTTATGAAAAAAATTATGTGTCTGCAAGCACTCACAGTAGAAGTGAAACTATGTTGTTTATTAGAAAATTGTTAGAAAACATTTATAAAACATTCTGTTGAAGTTTTTGCAGTCCTCTTCTCTCTGTTGTTATTGCTTTTCCTCTGTTGAAACTCTCTGCACTTATCGGCACAAACACGACTTAGTACACGTATATAACATATGAAAGAAAAGTTCAGTTATATGCAATCAAGCCGAGACTTCTATATCGAATCCGACTAAAGCAAATGCGATAAAACTGCAAGAAATCGCCTCTCTGCTTGATTGTATGTAGCCGAATAACAACTGCATAACTTTGTTTCTTAATGATTTTGATTGAGTGCAACAAAAACAAATCGTGACCGTTGTTGTTGAAGCTTTTGCTCTCTTCCTCTTTCTACATTTATCTGCACAGTCAAGTTCTCTCTAAAGCACATTAAGACTGCAAGAAGTTTACTCTCTGCATGATTGTACGTAGTCGATCCCCATATGACTTCGCTCGCTAAACACTAACAAAAGTATAAGTTCGTTTTTTATTAGTTTCATATGAGTGCAACAACAACGCGACTTCCGTTGGAACATTTTCGATTTACCTTCGCTAAAGAAGTTTCAAGACAAAAGTTGAAATTTTGTTGCACTCTGTTTGCATAAGAAATAACTTAAAAAGTTAAAATCAATGGACTTTGATGAAAAATTACTAGAGGAAATGAGAAATTACAAATGTTTTTATGAACTTTTATAAAAGTATAATTTTTTTAGTAAATCCGCGATGTTTATGGAAAACAAATGATTTTCAAAGAAAACACGTTTGTCTACTTTTCGATATCCACCGGAAATTGTCTTCTTCTTTTCTTTCTTTATTACGGAGTAGTATTTTTAGTACTTAGTACTTAAAAATACGTTCATTATACAGAGGTGTATTGATCATTGCACATAATATTTTCCGCAGAGTTGTATTAATTGTCATTTACACTTGCAATCAAGGTGAATTTATATAAGGTGGTAGCAGCAGTACAACAAGTTTACCACGACAACAACAGCAGGGCGTTGTTGTTGCGGCGATAATGGCGGAGCAGTCTGAATGTCAAAATCAGCTGACAAAAGCAGTAGTACAACACAAAAATTACAAAGCATCTTTGTTGTTGCGGCCATTATGGCGGTCGAAAAAAAGTAAACAAACAATCAAAACTTAAACAAACTTTTGACAACCACACTTCCTCACCAGGATAAAAAAAACGGCTCCATAAAAAGGAAGAAGAAGAATGAGTTGCTGGTAACTCCACCTTATATAAATTCACCTTGCTTTCAATGATAGAATGCCGGAATGTAATAGTTCGTTTACATATAGAGTTTATCTCATAGTGATTAGCGTAATCGCGAAAACCGTTTATACAGGGAGATTAACTTGTAAAGAGATTATTTTGACATTTCATCTACTTATTTTTGTTATATTTGACATTTCTTTTCCAGTGTTGGTAAAAGTAAATTTTGTTTTATTTGACGTTTTTTTAGCGTTGATGAAAGTTATCCAATTAAACAGAGTAGCTCACACGAAAAATTCGAGATTTACTTATAAACACGCATTTTGCCAGATAAAATTTCGCGCATTTTCGTACGAGATTACGGTGATAAGTTCGCCAATGGGGAGAATCACGTTTATGCAAACGTAGTATTAGCCAAAAAGATAAAATGTGGCAAGAAGTTGGAAATACATTAAATTTAATTGGCTGATTGTCGTCGCCGTCACAATTTTATTTACTCGAGCATATTTTACAGCTGCTGATCAATAACTTCTCACCATCGTACTACGTAATTGTATTTTAAGCTTCACTCTGTTAGTTCTAAGTTAGTTCTACCTGCATAAGTCCGCAAACCAATTTTTACCACACTAAACCCTTCGGAGAATTCTGAAAGAAAGATAGGCGTTATTACTAAAGTAGCCATAAGTATTGAAATGAAAAATATTTAATATTAATTCCCCGTTTTCCTTTTTCTTTATAGGTTGGCATAACTATTTTTCAAAAAGCCGAATGTTATATTAAGTGCATTTACGAGGATAAGGGTTGGGTATCTAACAATGCTATGGTTGAGAAACAACTTAAAAAATATTTCTTTAAAAATTACAAAGTAATGTACCGGAAAGCTATCCGTTTATGCGACATAAATTTTGAAGGTGATGACCATTGTGGAAATGTGTATCGGTTTATGATGTGCATGTTGCGGAAGAAAAAAAAAGAAGAAGAGCGATCACTTTCTTCAATATAAAAATTTATTTAATTTATATTATTGTGCACTGACTTTTCACAAAAGAATAACTTAAGTTAAAATTACAGCTTTCTGCCCTATTTAAAAAAAATGCAAAAAATCAAAAAATTGTATAAAAACAATTGTAAAAATGTTTACAAAAATTTTATTTTTATGTAGATATTATTTTTGTTATTTTTTTGTCGTTCTAGGTATATGTTTAAAAAAATATGTCAAATAATTCCAGAGGCTACAAATTATTCAAGTTTTATATAGGATTTTCTTTCAAAGTGTATGACAAAAATTAAATTATATACGAAAGTGTACGTTATATTTAAAGTAGAAACCGATGTAGTAGTTTTGCCAATTTAGTGTTTTTTCGCATTAGATCTAGTTACTATTGATGAAAGTGAAGCATTATTTTTTGTTACAAATGTGTTAGAAGGAAAACATTTAAAATTTTTATTTGTTTAGTATTTAATGTATCTTTTGTAATAAATAAACGAAACTGTTAATAAAAAATCCATAAAAAACTGTATTCATTTTAAATGTTTTAAAATTAAAAAAAAAAAAATAACAGTATATAACACTGTGCAACAATTTTAGGGTAATGGAATCTAACGGGGAAGCAACCAACACAAGTCGATACTACTGGCCTAGACCAACAAAACCCTAAGAGGGTTTTGAAAAATTAGTTCGTTTTTAAATGTTATAGCCTTTCAAAATTGAGCTGTTTTAGTGCATTTTTCAAATCTATTTTCCGTTTATAATAAAAACAACCATTGGAAAACACAAATAGTATTGGTTATTTTTTACAAAAGTCATGTAATAGATAGTTTAAATGCCTTAATATGGAAAACTCATAATGTTAAAATTGTTAATAACATTTTTTGTTCTTATTGCGCTTAAGAAAGTGATAAAAAAATAAGCACTTACTCATTAAAAAATAATAGTCGGTAAGGCCCCAGTAACTGGGGCTATTTTTTTGCGGAAGAAATCTCTTTGTGAAAAAACAAATATCAAAAGAGAACCAAACTATTCGTTGGTGTTGGTTTTGTTAATTGTGTATGCAGATAATTCGTTAGATAATTCTGAGATGCTGTTACTCATGTCTTCTCTCTCTCTCAGTTATTATATACTCACGCTTATGAAATGATTTTTACGACGATGAATGCAGTGCTTTGTTCAATGAGCGAATTTTAAAAAACTTCCGACGCTAATATTTTGGAATAGGCTTAACCGATTTTCAATCTGATAATTTTTGGCTAACCTACTCACCAAATTCTTTGATATTGAATTTATATATAATATGATAGTGTAGCACTTCTGGATTTTCTGGAATAAAATTGTAGTTACACTAATAAATGTATAGATGCTGCAAGAGGCAAACCATGGCAGAAGAATTAAGAAGGTAGATGCAGTTTGACAAGTAAGAGGAACTTTGACAATTGGGAAAATATTTGTTTTGATACAATTCTTCTTTTTGCAACAGCGTTGTATTTTCATGGTTCAATTTTTAAGTGACAATTTATAACAAAATAATTGTGCATAGTATTACATGCACATAAGGAGAATTAGTTGCTGCTTTTTATATTATTTTTTAACTCTTAACATGTTGAAGGTATTTGCAAATAAAGAAAACAAATTTAAATAACATTATTTATGCTTTTTTTTTAATATAAAGAAAATTTATTATTTAGTCCTAAGTAGAAAAAGTAGTATTAATAATTTACTATTCTCTCTTTTGTATACATTTCAAAAAATTCATCTCTAATTTTTTAAAAAATGCATCTACCTCTATATACACTGGTGGTCACAAAAACCGCGCCACCCACCAATTTGAAGAAAATCGTTTAAAATGGGACCTAAACCTGATTTTGTTTTAGTGAATGTAATTTTTTTTTTCGGGAACAAAATGAACAAAATTGCGAAAGAAACATCATACATACACACAAATTTTATTACTTTTTAATTAAAACAAAAATATGGAAGAAATTTCTCCATAAAATTGTGGCCATATTTTTGGGCATTCACAGCCCCCTTAATATAACATAAGGGACCCCGGATATAGTAGGAAAAATCCATTCCATCCATATGACTTTGTGGGAATTTAACTATTTTCGCTACACAGTTAACCTTGTATTGCTCTATATCTGAGCGACGCTCGTACCGAAGATTAAATAAGCATAGAAAATTGAGTTTAGTTTGCCCGATCATATAAGTTTTCTCGAGTCTGCCAGAGTTGTTGTAGTTTTTAGTCCATGCCAGGCGATTTGTTTCCATCCATTTCGTCAAAAATGACTTTTTGGGTGATCGTCTGCCATACAGACCGAACTTTCGTTTCTTTCTGCGTAAGGTTTCGAAATTTACATTCACGTTGTAATTGCTCTTTAGGTCAGTTCTTATTGTGACTGCGCTTTTGAACCGATAATTTATGGTTCTCTTTCAGGTTATGCCATTATGCCAGAATTGCAATATAATAGTGGTAAACAAAGAAAAATTGTTTTCGCCTCATCACAAAATTTTACTTAAAGTAAAGTTTACCCATACAACCTGTTGAGCTCGTGAGCACACAAAGAGACTCACATTTTTAGTAAAGATAAATCAAAAAGTTGATATAGAAAAGCCTACTGCACAAACACAATAGTCACTTTCAGCCAGAACCAGATAGGCTATAAGTGGCTGTTAACACGGGCGCAAGCATTTACGTCTGTGTGAAAAAGAGAGGTAGAAATTGGCAGGCGAGTTCCTATCTCTTTCTTACTACCTATTTTAGCTTTAAACCTATTTAGGTTGGGTAGGTTAGGTTAGGTTTAAATGGCTGCCAGCGGGTGCCATCACGCTTGGGCCAAAAAGGCTCATTGTGATACCATAGGGAGCTAGGTCCCTATCCCTCTATTTCAAGACATTTGAACGCTTTTTAAAAAGTTAAGTATGTGTCTAATTCTGGTCGAAGACAAAGTTGTCGAGATGTTTTTTCTGTAAGTGAATAAGACCAGTGGCATTCGTATAGAACATGTGTTAAAGTTTCCTGTTCTTCCTTGTTACCACAGCTTCTGCAGTGATTTCTATATGGAAGGCCCAGTCTTTCTGCGTGTCTTCCAATGGGACAATGCCCTGTTATCACACAAGTCACTGTGTTTATATGTTGGCTGTCTATTCGTAGAAAATCATTCAGACATCGACTATCCAGCTTTGGCCAGGTAAGTCTCGTTATTTTGTTGATTGGTTCTAACGCCCACCTTTCGCTTGCTTAATACTAACTAAGTCGACTGTTGTTTTGGTAAAATACTAAAATGTGAGGCCTAAGTTTTTACCGAAGATACTGTCCGATTTGAAAAAATTGTAGGAGCACTGTGCTAATAGACACCCTGTATACCAACCACTACGCCACGACGACCACCATCTTATCAAATAATCATAATTAAAAAAAGTGATGTATTCATAATTTTTCTTCTGTTTTTTTTTAAGGAGACATTCCAGTTTAAAATTTGAAAACCATTGCTTTTTGATTTTTGGGTTTTTTTTAGTTTCAAAAGTACTCTCCTAAAATATTAGTAAAAAATTCGGGGGCGAATCTAATTACGAATCTGACATCGGATTTTCAAATATCAAATATGGCCGACTATCTTTCAAGTTCATCGGATTCGCTTGAAACTCGTTCGAGGTCGCTGATTACAAATTTGACATTAAATTCGTAATCAGTGATCCCAAAAATCGCCTAGTAACGAATTTCGAAGCGAATGCTATCAATTTTTTAAAATTCTTTCGCCATTTTCAAAATCTGTTGCCAGATTCGTTATCAGCCATCCCGAATACCCCCGAGTAACGGGTTTCAAGCTAATCAGATCAATTTTTAAAAAATCGTTTGCCATATTGTATTCATCATTTTGAATTTTGAAAAACTGACATCCGCTTCGTAATCAGCATACTTTTTTCTATCAGAATTGTCAACAAAAAATCGACGAAACTCACATAGCTCAAACCAACAGAAGGGGCGAAGAAAATTCTAAAATAGTTGACTGAATTTTAAGGCCTTCAGTGTGCACCAGGAATGGAAATTTGCACAAAAACTTGGAAAATCCAAAATGCGTTTGATTCGTTATTATATTCCTAAAAAAAGAAAGAGAAAATTTTACTTTTTTATGGTTTAGCGTACAGAAAAATGTCTAGCGAAGAAAATCTTTTTCAGTTTATGTTTTTATCATTTTTAGGAAGCTCGGAATCCATAGTTTAAAAAAACTAAATTGTGTATTAACGAACACAAGGCAGAAGTGAAACTTCTTGTGAACTAAACGAAACAAGCAAATAACAAGCAAATGAAATTTTTCAATTGCTAAATTTTTTACTTCATTGGCTTGTGTTTTTTAATTTCATTTACTTGTGTTTCGTTTAGTTCACAAGAAGTTTCACTTCTGCCTTGTGTTCGTTAATAAACAACCAATTTTTTTTTTTGGGATTAACGCTAGAACAAAAATTGCAACTCTGTACCGGTAAAGTCGATGACAATTGTAGCGAACTCTTTTTGTGTGCGACATCTTCATGTAATTCCTTGGACATTTGCGCCATCTGTGTGTGAAACTGTCATAAACTTTAAGATCGCGATGCTACACATTGTTCTTTCTGCCGTAGGCGTGTGTGTGTAATTAATATGTTATATTGAATTAAAACTATTTATGAATCGTTTATTATATAGTTTGCTCGTGAATTCAGTTACAGTTGCTCGACAAAATTATGTCGCATTGCAAACTTGCGCGCTACGTCACATCCGGTTGGTTTTACTCTAGGACAAGAGAAAAGAAGTTTCACTTCAAAAAATTCCCAAATATTCTATTTTATCCAATTTTAAACTAGAATATCCCCTTAATGATGCAGTTGGTTGATAATTTTCTATATGGTAGAAATTTACTGTAACCGGCGTGAAATTTACTGTAAGTGGCGTGAAAATGTAATTGCTACATATCATGGAGAAAGAGACGTTTGACGCTTATATTTGTTTTAACTCGCTATATTGTATGTACGTGGCAACTTATATTAAAATTAAACTATAAAGAAATGGGATACAAAGGGATCGCTTTTGCTATTTTTGTAGTTTTGGCTAGATCTACGCTCTGTGTAAGTATATTTAAAAAGTAAAATTAACCTTTTTATAGCTATTTGGATAATCTTGTCTTTAAAATTAATTATAAAAAGTACAACGCTCAATGTTGTTATCTTGCTGGTGGCCACATTCGAAATTTTCGATTCGTATCAGATTTTATGAAAATCTTATCATGAATCATCTATGATTGAGGGGACAACAAATTCTTTGAAAAATTAAAAAAAAAAAAATAGATCGCACAGTTGTTTAAATTCATATGAAGGGAGGAAAAAAATGTTGGCATAAAGTATTCTTAGACCAATGAAAACGAAATTGTGAATATGGAAATTAGTGGCCGGATAGCTGTCATGCCTACCTCCCATACAAGTGAAAAGTATACAACAATCTAAAAATTATTTCCGAAGTGATTTTATTTATTTATTTTTCATTTCACTGATTCCACTTTTGACTGGCTTCCGGGCCAGGCGGTTTGCCTCTCTTTGTTCCAATGCCTGATAACCCAAATTAAAGCAACGCTGCACAGTTGCCTGGAATCCCAAAAATCTGGCAAAAACATGAAAATTATGTTGGATTTTCGTTGTTCGTCTGATTGGGTGCGTTTCCCGGGTGAAAATCAGAAAACTGATTTCGAAGTGATTAATAAAAAATCAGTAATCAATGTTTGTGTCTTAGAAACGGCATGATGCATTAATTTTAAAATTTTTGAAAATCATTACATTCGAGTTTGTGAAATTTTTTAATTTCCTTCTAAAAATATATTTATATAATATTTGGATGATTTCGATCTTGTGTCGAGTTTGTCAACTGTCAAAGTTTTGAGAAATCATGCTGACCTAATAATATGACGAATAATTACAAAAATAATTTAAATAAAACTGACTAAAAAGTATAAAATAATTTATCCTAGCCCCATACAAATTTATAACCCCAAACAGATTCATAACCCCATAAAGATTGTCCTGAAAATATATAATTGCGAATTTTAGTAGTTCTGAAAATATTTGCATGCTTTAAAACGAAAAGCGTGGGACGCTTATGGATAGAGGCTTAAGTAAACTATTCATCTATCAATTTCATATTGCATGCGATCCACGTTTTTTGTTTTAAATCATGCAAATATTTTCAGACCTACTAAAATTCATAACTACATATTTTCAAGACAATCTGTTTGGGGTTATGAATCTGTATGGTGTTATAAATATGCATGGGGCAAGAAGAAATTATTTTATACTTTTTAGTCAGTTTTAAAATAGTGGTATATTAAAAAAAAAATTTTATTTAAATTATTATTTTTTTCATGTGTGAAATTTTTTACTGCCAATCCAACAACTATATAGCCCTAAGCCCTTGTAAATTTTCCGTGTTGCACTGTGTAATCGATAACAATATAACAAAAGTAGCACAGTTTTATTTTTCTTTGAAATTATATCACATAAAAAGAATTTATTGTACGAAAGTGTACTGAAAACCTTGCTTATGTACTGACGTATTTTCGTATTTCAAAAATGTACTGAAAAATTTACGATCGTACCGCAAACCCCATCACTAACATATACCGTCATACGACGCAATTGTGTTAAGTTCCCTTGAATGAGCAGACAAAGAGTCTATATTGCACGGTTGCCACTTTGGTTCAATTCTACTAAAACTGGTACATTTTTTTCTATTTTTCTGCGTTTGGTACATTGGTACATGTTTTTGAAATTTGGTACATTCTGTAGGCAAAGTTAGCTTTTATAGTAATTAAGAATTGTAAACTTATGTTCAAAATATTTTTTGTTGAAAAAGTTAAAAATAAATAATATATAAAACTATTTTTAAAATACAAAATATATTTCAATTAGTGTGTTACTTTTTATTAAGGATGTAGTCTGGTGTTCCGTTCTAATTTTTAAGATTATTTCGGGAGTTTTTTATTACAACAAAATAAAATGCGATCAGTTCATTTTTTTATTTGTTATTATTGACATCTTAAACTGTACAAAAAAATTGGTTTGGAGTTTATTTAACGATATTTTTGTAGTGTTTTTGACGTCCAAAGTGGGCACCTAAAAAAAGGTGGGGGGCTGGCCCAGGTACTTGAAGTCTTCTTAAACCAAAATTTAAATACATTATTGATCTGTAGGTTTGTCATTCTAGCAGGTAGTAGATTTAAACATTTGGAATAAAAAATAACAAAATGGAGGACATCCAAATTATTTTTTTTTAAATCACGTTATTTTTGTTGAAAATCGTTGTAAAAAATAGGAAATAATGATTAAAAATAAACAATTCTACTACCAGCGAGAGCCATTGGCGTGTAAAATAACATATTAAAATTTAAGCCCAATTGGTTCTATAGAATTCTCTCAGACCCCTAAGCCGGTCAAAAAAACGTTGTGTCGAGAAAAACGCTTTTTAAGTTTTAACAACAGATAAAGTTTTCACATCAGGTGCTCTCGACTATGAGCTATAACTTCGTTACTATTTTGAGGTTTGGTCTGAAATTTTCACAGTATACTTTCAATATATTGTACTTTCGAAATATATTTAAAAAAAAAATTGATTTTTTGAAACTCGAGCACCAGACTACATCCTTAATAAATAACATTTAATAATTTTTATTATATTGGTACATTTTCCCCCATTTAGTAAATTTTTTTTGTAAATATTGGTACAAAATAAAATGAGTAAGTGGCTACCGTGCTATATTGTAAAAAGCAGTGTGGCCAACTTTTGGTTTTCAAAATCCGCTAAAATGAAGATTAAAACTCGTGTTTTCTTTAAAAAAGCGTTAAATTTTTTTCCTTTTAAAAGTGCGAGAAAACTCAACACATTTAAACTTTTTCACTAGTACAGGCAATGAAAATTTCTTCGATTTTTCAAAGATATTTTAAATTGAAAAAACGTACTGAGCGCTAAATCACTTTTTTCCGCGTTTTAATTTTCAAAAAACACTAAAATCAGCGGGAAAAGTGCTGAGTTGACCACACTATTAAAGAGGTCACAATTCGCCAGTGTGGCCAACTTTTGTTTTTCAAAATCTGCTAAAATGAAGAATAAAACGAGTATTTTCTTAAAAAAAAGCGTTAAATTTTTTTCCTTATAAAAGTGCGAGAAAACTCAATACATTTAAATTTTTTCACTAATACAAGCACACATCTGATATTTCGATTTTTCGAAGATATTTTAAATTGAAAAAACGCACTGAGCGCTAAATCACTTTTTTTCCGTGTTTTAATTTTCAAAAAGCACTAAAATCAGCGGGAAAAGCGCTGAGTTGGCCACACTGCAATTCGCTCTTGCTGAAATCGAAACACAACATCGTAGAAGCCAGAAACGAGGTCCAATCAACAAAGAGTCTAGAATGTAGAGAGGTCGCATTTCGCTCTTCGTGTTGCTGAAACATTTAATTTGACACAGCAGAGTCTAGTTAACCGACCGATAGACCGAACCGCAACCGTTCACGATGTAGAAAACTAAACCAACCGAACAAAATGTATGAGTGAATGAGTTCGGTGTGTTTGATGACAGAAGGAATATTTGGCATTTCATTTCCTTTTTGTATCGGTTATTTAACAGCTGGAGTATTTTGATGGTGATTTTACATATGTATATTTTTTGCATTTGTAAAGCAGAATAGAATATGTATTTGCATTTTTGGTTTTGCTTGAATTTTTTCTATTAGTTTTTTATATACATATTTATATAGAACATATGTATGTACAATTATTAGATTTCATTTTTCATTCATTAATTTTCTTCCATATAAAATAAAATATTCAAATAAAATTTAGTATATTTAAATGAAATACTATAGGGTTTTCAATATATATATCTATATAACATGTAAACAAACAAGGAAGAATGAAGGAGTTACCAAGATTTAACTCTTTCATTCATAAAAATATCCAGGCGCGCAGAATATCTCTCTTATTAACAAATAGATGTAGGCAAAATGCATATGAGGGAAAAATATAAAATCTGCTCAATATGGTAACACTATTTTTTTGGCTCTATGTTTAACAACATCAAAACATAGTGATTTCGATGGCTTTAAAAGAGATTTAAAAAAATATATATCAAAATATTTTTCCAATTTTAACATATAATAACGCCACAAGTATGCTTTCACTAATTCAAGAAAGATTGTCTGCGGAGAGCTGCGATTTTTAAAGTTTTTTACATTTTTCCGTGAAACCAATAATAAAAATTAAACCAATAACAGTCCACAAGGCCTTATTCATGGCACCGACATAATCGAGCACTTCAGTTTGCCAATTGGAGCCCTATCTGTGGAAGCCTTAGAGTCGCGCTACAAAGATATAAGAAAATTTTGATAACATTTTACACGAAAAACTTCCCCTGAAGCATCAAATCGTGATCTGATGGTTTCTCTTCTCATGTTATCAGAGCAAATCACAAAGATAAAAAATACAAAATTACCTTTTAGATGAAATTTTGTCGGGAGAGCAGTATCAAGTATTGAATATCGAATAATATTAATGATAGCGACTAAGTGAAAAAATGTCTTGCACTTTCTTAATAGCATTTGGGGCGACTGAGCTCGAATCTGAAGACTATTTAGCTCCATCATTTCAGGTTCTTGATAAGGTGTGTATACGAAAAAAACTGGTCACAGTAAACATGTTGTAAGCATTAATTCAAATATGACAGTTACAGCAAATGAATGAAGAATTTTCCGTTTTACATTTCTGCTTCATTATTTTTTCTGATTTTTTTACATTACGCAAAATGAGTTCATCGAACTCGAGCACGCGCGTTATAATTGTGCGTAAAAAATCAAGATTTTCCACATATGTCACATAAAGACATTGCCAAAAGTTTAAAAAATGCAAATTCTACGGTAACTTTAATGCTTAAAAACTTTAGTGAACGACTAACTACCAAAAGGAAAACTGGAAGTGGGCGATTGAAGGGGTTCATCTCGAAGGAAAAAGCAAAGAAAGTGAAAAACTTATTTCAAAGAAATCCAGGCTTTTCCATCAGAGATGTTGCTAAAAAAAAAGTCCATATGTCACCCGGATATGTTCAAAAAGTACGCAGAGTAAAAGGACTTAAGACGTATAAAGTTCCGCTAGCCCCGAACTGGAATGACAAAAAAAAAATGCAACTGCAAAAACTCGCGCACGAAATCTGTACGGCAAAATTGTACATAATTTTGATTGCATGATCATGGACGACGAAACGTATGTCAAAGCAGACTTTATCAATTTCCTGGTCAACAATTTTACACTTCAGAAAAGAGAGGTGATGTTGCGTCTAAATTTAAGCTAAAGAAATTGGACAAGTTTGCGAAGAAATATTTGGTTTGGCAAGCAATTTGCCAAAGCGGCATAAGGAGTGCAGTTTTTGTCACTACTGGTACCATCAACCAAAAAATTAACGTAGAAGAGTGCTTACAAAAACGTCTACTGCCAATGGTACGTCTTCTGGCCAGATTTAGCAATTTGCCATAAAGGCAAAACGGCAATGACGTGGTATAAAGAGAAAGGGGTACAAATTGTTCCAAAAGATGCCAATCCCCCCAAATTGCCCAAAACTTCGGCCGATAGAAAAATATTGGGCTATAATGAAAAGAAAATTGCTAAAAACGAAGCAAGTGGTTAAAAATGAGAAACAGCTGCAGAAAGAGTGGACTACTGTGTCATCTCAAATGTCCCGAAGTGATGTGCAACGTTTAATGGCTGGAGTTAAGTCAAAGTTGCGATCTTTCGCATACGCACCAACCAAATAAATAAAGTTTTTATTTTTCTTAAAATTACTATTATAATCTTTCAATTGATGTGTGAGTTTCTGTTTTTGTTTAAAAAATATAATTTTTATAACAAGATAATGCCGACCAGTTTTTTTCGTATACATTGCCTTGTAACGGTACATGAAATCATGAAAGTGGCTTTATTAAGACTGTACCAGGACATTTTTAATTTATGTTTTATCGTTTTTGGTGTCTATAGAAAAGTTGTTTAGAAGAAAAAAAAGCGAATTTTTTGTGAACACAAGAATCCTCCATTTAAGTTCCACACTCGGAATTTTGGGAATTTTTTAAATGTTATGTGGCAGCTTTATTATATTGAAGGATAAGAAAACTGCTTTTGTTCTGTTTCATTCATATGGAACTTCTATTTCTGGCATTTCAGCAATTTTCTTTTTAACGAGATTATAATGACAGGCTTTTTGGTCGAAATTTTCATACGCAAATAGTTAGCTATTTCATACTTTTTTCCCAACGTTTCGGCGCAAATTTTAGGCCTTCTTCAGGGGATTTTTATTTATTTTTCTGTTTTTTGAGAAAATTTACATATTTTTAAAAAACTATAATTATTACAAAGATATCATAACATTTTAACACTTACAGTAAATACTATTTGTAAAACATTCAGTCAAGTAATTAAATTAGATAAAATAAAATATAGTCCTTAATTAACATTTCATTTTTCATTGAACAAGGAAGCTCTTATAGATCTATACACCAAATTCCGTCATTATGCAACAGATATTTAAAAAGTTATTGCAATTTAAGTGTTTGATTTATATGGGAGGTGGGCGTGGTAGTAATCCAATTAGTATAATTTTTAGCATACGACTTTGCTTTAATTAGACTATCTCGACTACTAAATATTATTAATATCAAACAACGTTTACTATTTTTGGCCGCGGTTTATATGAGATCGTTACACTATTTTTACGCATATTTAAATACTGTATTAAGTAAATATAAAATTATATTGTGGTCAGTTAATATTAACTCATCTCTTTTCTAATAGGATGAAGTGACACCAGTGGCGGGAGACTCTGTAAGTATTTTACCGAAATAACATTTGCTTAATGGATCAGGTTATAATAACTCAACCCTTTCCAACAGAGTGCGGCACCACCAGTGGCAGGTGAACCTGTAAGTATTTCACCGAAATAACATTTACTTAATGAATCAGTTTATAATAACTCAACCCTTTCCAACAGAGTGCGGCACCACCAGTGGCAGGTGAAGCTGTAAGTATTTCACTGAAATAATATTTTCTTCATGGATCAGTTTATATTGACTCAACCATGGCAGAAGAATTAAGAAGGTAGATGCATTTTGACAAGTAAGAGGAACTTTGACAATTGGGAAAATATTTGTTTTGATACTATTTTTGTTTTGCAACAGAATTGTATTTTCATGGTTCAATTTTTAAGTGAGAATTTATAAGAAAATAATTTGCTTAGTATTACATGTACATAGGGAGAATTAGTTGCTGCTTTTTATATTATTTTTTAACTCTTAACATGGTCAAGGTATTTGCTAATAAATAAAACAAATTTAAACATTATTTATACTTTTTTTTTATAAATAAAATTTATAATTTAATACTAAGTAATAAAAGTAGTATTAATAATCTACTACTAACTCTCTCTTTTGCACCCATTTCAAAAAATGCATCTCTAAAATGATTCTCTCACTTGTCAATATTTCAAAATGGCCACTTTTTGAAAAAATGCATCTACCTCTAAATACTTCTACCATGGATTCAACGCTTTTTAACAGAGCGCAGCACCACCAGTGGCAGGTGAATCTGTAAGTATTTGACCGAAATAACTTTTGCTTCATGGATCAGTTTATAATAACTCAACGCATTTCAACAGAGTGTGGCACCACCAGTGGCAGGAGAATCTGTAAGTATTTCACTGAAACAATATTTGCTTCATTGATCAGTTTATATTGACTCAACGCTTTCCAACAGAGTGTGGCACCACCTGTGGCAGGAGAATCTGTAAGTATTTCACCGAAATAACATTTGCTTCATGAATCAGTTTATATTGACTCAACGCTTTCCAACAGAGTGTGGCACCACCAGTGGCAGGAGAATCTGTAAGTTTTTCACTGAAACAACATGTGCTTCATGGATCAGTTTATATTAACTCAAAGCTTCCCCACAGAGTGCGGCACCACCAGTGGCAGGAGAATCTGTAAGTATTTCACCGAAATAACATTTGCTTCATAACTCAACGTTTTTCAATAGAGTGTAGCACCGCCAGTGGCAGGTGAATCTGTAAGTATTTCTCCGAAATAACATTCGCTTAATATATCAGTTTATATTGACTCAACGCTTTCCAACAGAGTGTGGCACCACCAGTGGCAGGAGAATCTGTAAGTTTTTCACTGAAACAACATGTGCTTCATGGATCAGTTTATATTAACTCAACGCTTCCCCACAGAGTGCGGCACCACCAGTGGCAGGAGAATCTGTAAGTATTTCACCGAAATAACATTTGCTTCATGGATCAGTTTATAATAACTCAACGCTTTTCAACAGAGTGGCGCACCACCAGTGGCAGGAGAATCTGTAAGTAATTCTTCTAAATAACATTTGCTTCATTAATCAGTTTATATTGACTCAACACTTTTCAACAGAGTGTGGCACCACCAGTGGCAGGAGAATCTGTAAGTATTTCACCGAAATAACATTTGCTACATGGATCAGTTTATAATAACTCAACGCTTTTCAACAGAGTGGGGCACCACCAGTGGCAGGAGAATCTGTAAATATCCCACCTAAATAAGATTTACATCATGGATTAGTTTATACTTACTCAATGCTTTCCAACAGTCTGTGGCACCACCACTGATAGGAACGTCTGTATGTGGTTTAACTAAAGTTATTTGCTTCGTGAATCAGTTTTTATTAACTCTGTGCTTTTCCAACAGAAAAACCCAAAACTGGATCCATTATGGATTCTCAGTGAAATAAAAAGATTAAAAGAAGAGAACGAAAAATTTTCATCAACTCTTAATGGTCTGAAAGTCGAAAACAAGGATTTAAAAGACAATGTTTCGAGTTTGCAGGCTAAGATAGAAGAGAAGTTACGCCAAAAGGTAATTCATATTCACATAAAATAAACAGTAATCGTGCAAAATAATGTATGAAATTTAACAATTTACTAAAATAAATTGTTGAATTCCATCTGCTGAGTAAATTAAGATATGCTATATTAAAAGAAACAAATGAATTCAACTACCTACGAATTTAAACAAAGCATTCAAAGACATTTCTAATCGCACAATATTAAGGGAAATTAATCTTAAAAATATTTCCTGATAAAAGGTACCAGTTACATAAAAGTCGCGTTCTTTTTTTAGGTCACGTTTGCTGCACTACAAGAGTTTATTGTTCTCTTGTCGATTTATTAGAATAGGACTGACAATAACCCTTAAGAGGGCGCGCCACGGCAATTTTGCCGCAAACTTTTTAATTTGTGTTTTTCAAATACTAAGTAGTAAATACTAGTAGCCGGCCGCTGCCACTCAAGTGACTTTGTTAGTTTTGAGTTGCAGCTTGTTTTTTTTTTTCTTTTAATGATTTTATGCTATAAATAAAAAAAAAATTGCAGTCGATACTTTGAAATTGCGGCTAAATTGCAGCGGCGCGCCCTCTCGTGTAACTTTTCAAAGCGCGCCCTCCGAAGGGTTAAGCAATAAACTAGTTCCCATTTAATTTTCCTAAAGAATTGGCAAATGTTGTAAGCTTGACTGTTTTTATTATTTTATATAAAATCTAAATGTTAATTTTCCCATAGTCATAACTTAATATTGTGTGTAATCACCACTTTTCCAAATCGTTTCAAACAGACGGCTGGGTAATGGAATCATTCAGTGATTTTAGATAATTTAAGTTGACTTCTGCCCACGCTGTCTTGATAGCGTCTATCAGTTATTTTTTATCTTCAAATTTTCTTCCGGTTTTCATATAGTTTCACGCCATGCATTCCCAAACAACGTTTTCCATGATGTTGAGGTCCGAAAAATATGGTGGCTATGGCAATAGCTCCAGCTGATTTGGAAGCTAGTCGCGGTAATAACCAATTTTCCTGGGCGGAAGTGGCTCTACAAGTTTTCCCTTTCGGTTTTATGTTTCATAGGCTTCGATTTTTGTTTTCTTAGTGTCAGAAAGAGCCTTCCCTTTGCCAGTTTTGGAAAGTAAATTTATTTAGTACCACGTTTACATAAAAATATATAGTTTAAAGAACAATTTTTTCACAAACTGCTCATGGCCGCTGTAAAACAGAGACTGGCATTATTTTAATGATGCATGTGAATGGTGATTTTCTGGAAGCTTTACAGAAATTAACAGTAGTCTTCGGTAAATGCTCATTTTTGAATCAGTCTTTATTCTGAGAACTATAAATCGAATTGTGGTTTAAAATAAAAATCAAAATTTCTGGCCTGAATCCAATGACGCGGAAAATATTAACTGCCTAGTAAACAGTTGTTATGATGAACCAATAATAACTACGTAACCGCACCAATAAAAATTATCCGATTTAAAAAAATTAATGTTTGTGCTTGGGAGGGACCATAATAGAGCTGTGAAATTTGAAAAACTGAATATTATCTGATTTCAAAAATTTACTTTTCGTTTCGTGACTCCATCCTTGGATATTTATTTTTTTAAAGTAAAAATTAATTGATTTAAGAAAACATTTTTTTTTTGGCTCCACTTGGAAGCCTTTGTGCTTAGCAACTTTGTTTCAGACATTAAATTAGTAGATATCTGTTGTAATAAAGAAATTTCTTAATAGCCCCTGAAGACCCCATTTTTCCGACTTCAGGTCCATATTGTGGGAGAACTAGATGTGATAAAGAAAAACTGAGTACGCAGTCGTGATCAGTGATCCTAAATTATTATAAAACCGTTGGAAAATCTCACGCATAAGGCAAAAGTTGAAAATTTGTTGCACTGTGCTGTCATTACTCCTAATATATCAATCCTTGGATTAAGTATATAAACTCAATATTTTTCAACAGAAATTGAGAGAACAAGCGCAGGGAGCTTCCGTAAATACCTAAAAAATATCTTTGTTCAAAGGATAAGTATACACTAAATCAACGCTTTTCCAACAGACTATGGCACCACTACTGACCGGTGAATCTGTAAGTAACTTACCGAAATTACCTTTGCTTCATGGATCAATATTTATTAATTCAATACTTTACAACAGACTGTGGCATCATCACTGGCGGGAGACTCAGTAAGTATCTTACCAAAAAACATTTTCGCCATAAATTAGTTTATTTTAACTCAACGCTATCAAACAGACTGGGGCACCACCACTGCTGGAAGTAACTGTAAGTATCGACCTAAAATTATATTTGCTCCATGGTTCAGTCTATACTACCTCAACCCTTTCCAACAGACTGTGGCATCACCAGCGGCTGAAGTAACTGTAAGTAATTTATCGAAATTGCATTTGCTTAATGGGTTAATCTATATTATTTCAACGTCATCCAACAGACTGTGGCGCCACTAGCGACGGAAGTAACTGTAAGTAATTTACCGAAATTGTATTTGCTTCATGGATTAATCTACATTACCTCCACGCTTTCTAACAGACTGTGGCACCACCAGTGACGGGAGATCTCGTAAGTATTTTATCGAAAAAATATTCGCTTTATGAATCAGTTTATAGCAACTCAACGCTTATCCAACAGACTGTGGTACCAGCACTGCCGACAGAGTCTGTAAGTGTCTTTCCGAAATAGCTTTTGCTTCATGGATCAGTTTATATTACTTTAACGCTTTCCAACAGACTGTGGCACCACCACCTGTAAGTACCTAAACGACGCACACTGGAGCGCAGCAGAAAAGAATCATTTTTTACTTGTGCGGAAATGTTTTTTTTTTAATTTTGTATTAATAGATATTGGCCTAGTATGTTTTAAAAAAACCGAGAAAATAGTTTTTAAAAAGCCTTGAATGTTTATAAAAGCCATTACGCGTAGTACTAGCTAATTTCAGCTGAAATTGCTCGTAATAGGCTAATAAAAATGTTTGGTTTAGTATTTTTTCTTAAAGTTGCATTATTTAAAAATATATATATTAAAAAAATTTGTTTTTCGCCAATTTGTGTATATTGTTAATTTTTTTCGTAATGCTCAAAATGGGTTCTTTAACCCTTGTGTCAATAACGAACTGCATTCGTTCCAATAATTCTATCACTAGAGCACAATGAGTGGCTTCAGATAAAGCTGCTCTAATCATAGATATATGGTTGGTGTTACATTCAAATTTACAGTCGTACTCTATTACTGGGAAAAACCACTGTTGATGAGCAATTATTCCTTTTTCGAGGTGGGACCCGCTTTACACAATATGTTCCTTCATAGATAGCTAAGTATGGAATCAAAATCTGGTGGATGTGCGATTCGAAAACGTGTTATCCTCTGAAGGGCCAGTTTTACATTGGACTAGCTAGAGAGCAACAAACCAAGGAGAAGTGGTGAAGGACTTGCGCTGTTTGCTTTTCAAAGCTTCTGTACGGTGGATGTTAAAATCAGAATATACCTATGATTACGAATTATAATGCGACCAAAGGTATAGTTAACAACATGGATCAAATGGTGGGCGAATATTAGTGGAAAAGAAGCACTTGCATTTTTTTTTAATTACTGGACGTGGTGGGACTTCCTGCTTACATAAGTTATAGATCAAACAATCCCCAACTGTAACAAGGAGATTCGTATTTTTCTTACCATGGTTGGTTTATTTTTCTTTGATAAAATAATAAATATTGCACTCGTTTTAAACTAAATTAATTATATTTCCAATGATGTATGAAGTGTTTTCAGAGAATATTTTCTATCGAATCTGTTTGCGTCTAAACTACATAAATTGGGTTAAAAATTTTAAGTTTTTTTTTACTTTTTGAAAAAAATTGTCGAACATACAATTGGATTGGAGCCAACGAAAATATTATACATTTGCTTCTGGTGTCTTCTGATTCATACATTTTAAATTCCCGATGGAACTAAAATAAAGTAAAAAGTTACTTAGATAATAAATACTTATTTCACCTTTCGGAGGTCTCGCTCTGAAAAGTTACACGAGAGTATGCGGCAATTTAACCGCAAGGTGAATTTCATAGTATTGACTGCAATTTTTCTTATTTATAGCCAAAAATTGAGATATATTTTAAGCATTAATTTTTTAATGTTTATTCGTCATCGTTTTAACTTTAAAAAATTTTCTGCAAGCTACACTTATATTTTTTTGTTACACAAGAGGGATCGCCGCGGCAATTTAGCCGCAAAAACGAGATACCAATTTTTAAACCCAAATAACAGTTAAACGATGTAATGCAGAAACTTACGGCTAACGATAAATCACGCTGCATCTCAAAACTTACAAAGTCATTTGAGTGGCAGCGGACAACTACTATCATCAGTATTTAAAAAACCCACATTAAACAATTTGCGGCTGATTTGCCGGGGCGCGCCCTCCGAAGGGTTAAGAATACGTAATGATATAACGCTCTTCTTGTTAATGTGTATTTAGGAAAATTAGATAATAAAATTGCAAAGTTGGACATAAAATATTGATATCAATATTTTGAAACAATTTTCTACATAGCAAAAACTACTATTCTATAAAAGAGTGTAGTCCGCCCATTCCATTCCATATACAATAAATACTTATAAACCTATGAAGTGCTAAATCAAATTTGTTTCAATATATGGGCACGGATATCAATTTTCACCATTCGGCATTGTTTTTCTTTCATTTTCAAACTCAGTGACATAATCTACCTCCATAAAGCAAAAATTGCATTTTAACAACGACTCCTACTATTTTTCCCCTAACTTTTGTATGAAGCCGCACCAGTGTGCGACGTATCATTTGCTTCATGAATTATTTTATATCAACACAACACCTTTCCAACAGACTGTGGCACCATCACCGGCAGAATCTGTAAGTATCGAAATAACATTGGCTTCATTGATCAGTTTATATTGACTCGACGCTTTTCAAAAGAGTGTGGCTCCACCAGTGGCAGGAAAATCTGTAAGTATTTCTCCAAAATAACATTTGATTCATGGATCAGGTTATAATAACTCAACGCTTTCCAACAGACTGTGGCACCACCAGTGGCAGGAGAATCTGTAAGTATTTCACAGAAATAACATTAGCTTCATGGATCAATTTATAATAACTAATCGCTTTCCAATAGACTGTGGCACCACCAGTGGCAGGAAAATCTGTAAGTATTTCACCGAAATAACATTTGCTTCATGGATCAGTTTATATTGACGCAACGCTTTCCAACAGAGTGTGGCACAACCAGTGGCAGGAAAATCTGTAAGTATTTCTCCAAAATAACATTTGATTCATGGATCAGTTTGTAATAACTCAACGCTTTCCAATAGACTGTGGCACCACCAGTGGCAGGAGAATCTGTAAGTATTTCACCGAAATAACATTTGCTTCATGGATCAATTTATAATAACTAACCGCTTTCCAATAGACTGTGGCACCACCAGTGGCAGGAAAATCTGTAAGTATTTCACCGAAATAACATTTGCTTCATGGATCAGTTTATATTGACGCAACGCTTTCCAACAGAGTGTGGCACAACCAGTGGCAGGAAAATCTGTAAGTATTTCTCCAAAATAACATTTGATTCATGGATCAGTTTGTAATAACTCAACGCTTTCCAATAGACTGTGGCACCACCAGTGGCAGGAGAATCTGTAAGTATTTCACCGAAATAACATTTGCTTCATGGATCAATTTATAATAACTAACCGCTTTCCAATAGACTGTGGCACCACCAGTGGCAGGTGAATCTGTAAGTATTTCACCGAAATAACATTTGCTTCATGGATCAATTTATAATAACTAACCGCTTTCCAACAGAGTGTGGCAGGAGAATCTGTAAGTATTTCACCGAAATAACAATTGCTTCATGGATCAGGTTATAATAACTCAACGCTTTTCAACAGAGTGTGGCACCACCAGTGGCAAGAGAATCTGTAAGTATTTCACTGAAAAACATTTGCTTCATGGATCAGTTTATATTAACTCAACGCTTCCCAACAGAGTGTGGCACCACCAGTGGCAGGAGAATCTGTAAGTATTTCACAGAAATAACATTTGCTTCATAACTCAAAGTTTTTTAAAAGAGTGTAGCACCACCAGTGGCAGGTGAATCTGTAAGTATTTCACCGAAATAACATTTGCTTAATGACTCAGGTTATAATAACTCAGCGCTTTCCAACAGAGTGCGGCACCACCAGTGGCAGGTGAATCTGTAAGTATTTCACCGAAATAACATTTGCTTAATGGATCAGGTTATAATAACTCAACGCTTTCCAACAGAGTGTGGCACCACCAGTGGCAGGTGAATCTGTAAGTATTTCACCGAAATAACATTTGCTTCATGGATCAGTTTATAATAACTCAACGATTTTCAACAGAGTGTGGCACCACCAGTGGCAAGAGAATCTGTAAGTATTTCACTGAAAAACATTTGCTTCATGGATCAGTTTATATTAACTCAACGCTTCCCAACAGAGTGTGGCACCACCAGTGGCAGGAGAATCTGTAAGTATTTCACAGAAATAACATTTGCTTCATAACTCAACGTTTTTCAATAGAGTGTAGCACCACCAGTGGCAGGTGAATCTGTAAGTATTTCACCGAAATAACATTTGCTTAATGGATCAGGTTATAATAACTCAACGCTTTCCAACAGAGTGTGGCACCACCAGTGGCAGGTGAATCTGTAAGTATTTCACCGAAATAACATTTGCTTCATGGATCAGTTTATAATAACTCAACGCTTTTCAACAGAGTGTGGCACCACCAGTGGCAAGAGAATCTGTAAGTATTTCACTGAAAAACATTTGCTTCATGGATCAGTTTATATTAACTCAACGCTTCCCAACAGAGTGTGGCACCACCAGTGGCAGGAGAATCTGTAAGTATTTCACAGAAATAACATTTGCTTCATAACTCAACGTTTTTCAACAGAGTGCGGCACCACCAGTGGCAGGTGAATCTGTAAGTATTTCACCGAAATAACATTTGCTTAATGGATCAGGTTATAATAACTCAGCGCTTTCCAACAGAGTGCGGCACCACCAGTGGCAGGGGAATCTGTAAGTATTTCACCGAAATAACATTTGCTTAATGGATCAGGTTATAATAACTCAACGCTTTTCACTAGACTGTGGTACCACCATTAACCGAAGATTCTGTAAGTATCTAACCAGAAACCTACCTCCTACCTTGACCAAACTTTAATATCTAAAGGGTTTCCAACAGACTCTAGCTCCACCACAGATGGGAGACTCTGTATGTATCTACTTAATCGCTTTTAAATAAATTTTTTTAATTTTTATTAATTTGATGATTGTGCCAAATCAACAGTTAGTTTACAAGGAGCTATTAAAATTGCAAGAAGCCAACAAAGGAATTCTCAATTCTATTCACAATTTGCAAGTCGAAAATAATAATATAAAAAAAAATGTAACGGTTCTCGAGACTAAAATTGATGATATTCGACCCGGAAAGGTAATTGGTGTACCAAAAATAAACTTTTTCCGTAATAAATTGGTTATTTTCAATTCATAGATTTTCCTGTAGCATTCGTTTAGACGCAGTCACTAAAAGCCTAACAAATTTTAAGTTGAATAATACATATGTCCACAATTTTTTGTATGGCATAGAATATTCTTTTAGGCATTGACAATACCAGTGTTTTCAGCGCTCCCTTCATTAAGTGCTTCCATACCTCCTTAATTTTCAGTTTTAAGCCTGTGCCAATTAAATACGGTTGGCCACATTTATTTTTTTACCATAATTAGTTGTTTACAGGCAGGAAATCCAAGCCAAGCTAAAGAGCTTTTGGAAACATGAATCGAGGCATTATCTTATTAGAAAATCCAGCCTTTGTTTTTTTTATTTCGGTGAAGTTTATGGGGACAACATCTCAATATATGTACATGTTTGTATTAATTTTGATTGGAATAACTGGCCTTACCAGCAGCAGAAAAAGCGCTCAAAACCATTACATTCCACCTCCAAAATTGGTACGGATTTTTTCATAAATCATGTCAGCAGTGTGGCCAACTTAGCGCTTTTCTCGTTGATTTTAGTGCTTTTTAAACAATAAAACGCGATTTGGCGCTCAGCGCGCTTTTTCAATTTAAAATATCTTCGAAAAATCGACGAAAATTTCATTGACTAGAGGTATCAGATGTGTGCCTGTATTAGTGAAAAAGTTTAAATGTATTGAGTTTTCTCGCACTTTTATAAAGAAAAAAATTAAATGCTTTTTTTAAAGAAAATACGCGTTTTATTCTTCATTTTAGCGGATTTTGAAAAACAAGAGTTGGCCACACTGCATGCCAGTAGTATCTGTGTTGTCGAAGAAAGTTACTTTATTCCATCCAGAGGTCCAATATCTGTGTTTTTGGTCCGAAGGTATACTCGTTTCTAGTATTGGGTTTTAACCGCTTTCTTCATTTAATATGTGGTGTTGATGGCGTCGGTAGGTGTGGGATACGCAATATTTGCTGATTAGTTACCGGAAGCAGTGATGGGAATTAGTTCAATAATTATCTATATTATCGACAAGTAATGATATTGTAACCTAACGATAATTGTAACGACTTAACGATAATTTTCGATAATTCCAAAACTTTTCTTCAGTTCATCAAGTTGGTCAATTATTGTAGCCCCAGAAAAAAAGTTCTAAGGACGTTAAATCGCTCGATCTCGTCGGTCATTCCACAATGCCTCTTTTTTTTGCAACAACTTCAATTTAATGCCTACTGTGTGGTACATTGCGCCGTCTAGTTGGAACCACTTGTTCTCTAGGTCCATACCATATAACTGAGGCCACAAAAAATAAAGTAGGGTAGGATTCGAGAGGCTTGGGTCTTCAGCTACATTTTCAGCAGGTACTGCTCGATCGGCAACCGCACCGCTTTGCTTGAATTTCGCTATAATTCGTTCAATTGATCACTTGGTTGGACGATAATTGCGGCCATTAATATTTCATAGCTCGCGAAAGGTTTGGCGAACAGAACACAGATTTTTTAAAATAAATTTTAACGATATAGAAGCGTTGTCGGGTAAAATGGTGACTATAAGAACACAAAGAAGAACAGTGCTGCCACCTGAGACGTCAGTGCAATAACCTAGCATAGTTTGGACATAACTATTAAAAAATTCTTTATTACAGCGCTTGAAAGATTTATTTATTCTGCTGCGCCAATACGAATGTTGCTCACCCGAAAAGAAGTGTTACAATAATAAAAGACTGATGCTATGAAGTTTTTTTTTCTCATTTGCAGATTATTATGGTTACCATAATTAATCTTTGATTTAGCCAATGTTGCCAAAATCTTTGAGGAAAAATATTTTAACCCTTTCGTTGTTTTTGGCGATTATAACATACAAAAAAATTTTCATATTTCACTACTTCTCATTTCAAACCTATCGGGAATTTTAAAAATAAAAAATTATTTTCCAACAGACTGTAGCACCACCAGTGGCAGGAGATTCTGTGAGTATTTCACCGAAATAACATTTGCTTAATGGATCAGGTTATAATAACTCAACGCTTTCCAACAGACTCTGGCACCACCAGTGGCAGGAGAATCTGTAAGTATTTCACCGAAATAACATTTGCTTCATGGATCAATTTATAATAACTAATCGCTTTCCAACAGAGTGCGGCACCACCAGTGGCAGGAGAATCTGTAAGTATTTCACCGAAATAACATTTGCTTCATGGATCAATTTATAATAACTAATCGCCTTCCAACAGAGTGCGGCACCACCAGTGGCAGGTGAATCTGTAAGTATTTCACCGAAATAACATTTGCTTAATGGATCAGGTTATAATAACTCAACGCTTTCCAACAGACTGTGGCACCACCAGTGGCAGGGGAATCTGTAAGTATTTCACCGAAATAACATTTGCTTAATGGATCAGGTTATAATAACTCAACGCTTTTCACTAGACTGTGGTACCACCATTAACCGAAGATTCTGTAAGTATCTAACCAGAAACCTACCTCCTACCTTGACCAAACTTTAATATCTAAAGGGTTTCCAACAGACTCTAGCTCCACCACAGATGGGAGACTCTGTATGTATCTACTTAATCGCATTTAAATATATTTTTTTCATTTTTATTAACTTGATGATTGTACCAAATCAACAGTTAGTTTACAAGGAGCTATTAAAATTGCAAGAAGCCAACAAAGGAATTCTCAATTCTATTCACAATTTGGAAGACGAAAATAAGAGTATAAAAAAAAATGTAACGGTTCTCGAGACTAAAATTGATGATATTCGACCCGGAAAGGTAATTGTGATCATTGGTGTACCAAAAATAAACTTTTTCCGTAATAAATTGGTTATTTTCAATTCATAGATTTTCCTGTAGCATTCGTTTAGACGCAGTCACTAAAAACCTAACAAATTTTAAGTTGAATAATACATATGTTCACAATTTTTTTGTGTGGCATAGAATATTCTTTTAGGCATTGACAATACCAGTGTTTTCAGCGCTCCCTTTACTAATTCCTTAATTTTCAGTTTTAAGTCTACATTTTCAGCAGGTACTGCTCAATCGGCAACCGGCTTTGCTTGAATTTCGAGATAATTCGTTCAATTGATCACTCGAGAAGTGTTGTCGCGGTAAAATTATAACTATGGGAACACAAAGAAGAATGACAGTGCTGCCACCTGAGACGTCAGTGCAATAACCTAGCAAAGTTTGGACATAACTATTGAAAAACCCTTTATTACAGCGCTTGAAAGATTTATTTATTCTGCTGCGCCAATACGAATGTTGCTCACACGAAGAGGAGTGTTACAATAATAAAAGACTGATGCTATTTAACTTTGTCCAAGTTTTTTTATCATTTGCATATTGTTATGGTTACCATGATTAATCTTTGATTTAGCCAATGTTGCCAAAACCTTTAAGGAAAAATATATTAACCCTTTCGTTGTTTTTGGCTATTTTAATGTACAAAAAAATTTTCATATTTCACTACTTCTCATTTCAAACCTATCGGGAATTTAAAAAAAAAAAATTATTTTTTAAATCAAGCATATTTTTTCTCTTTAAAATTTAAGTTAGAGTAAAAACAGTTTTTTTTTGATTTTGAAAGATAGTCCAAATTATAATTGTGTGAGTTTAAGAAGTGAAGATACAAAGTTTAAAATTTTGAGCAAGTATATAAACTTTTTTGTTAATTACAATAGTTTAAAACGAAAGTTACACGCTTAAAGAAATTGTACATAATAGTGTACAAATTCACGCAACTCTAATGTACACTAAATAATTTGGTTACTATAGTGTACAAAAGATGTGAAAGGTTGATGATTTTTGAATTATTTTCTGCGGGTGTTGAAAAACTTGTGATAGTGTTGATTTATTTTTGAATAACATAGTTCGCCAAACAAAAAGAATAACAAGGTTCAACGTTCATCCAACATACTAACCCTTTGGCACCCACCATTATGGGTCTTTTTTGCCTTTTTCGGAAAAGTTCCTTTTTTGACCAACTATGAGGGTTGATAGAGGGTTAATGTGCTCAAAAAATATGTTGTCCATAAATTTTACTATAGGTCGCTGAAGAACGGAAATCTGTATACTTGATTTTAGTAAAAATAAACCCAAATTCCAAAAATGTTTCAATGAACAAGTGTGTCTTTAGAAGTATTTTCCAAACTAAAAGTTTATTTTACATTGCTCCTTAATTGTTTTTTCCATAAAAAAAAATTAAAAAATTAAAATTTTTTTCTCGATTTTTTTACTCCTTTCATTTAGGTCATTATTATGTACAAAATTCCGAGAGCTCTGCAGCCTTTCCCAAAAACTTCTTGCGACTGTTTTTTTTTTTGGTTTTTATTCTTAACAAAGACCGAATCTACGAGTCGAAAACTACAAAATTTTTTTTTACCGCCAAATAATAAAGTTGATAAGAAAGGGTTAAATAGGTAGTTTCCCTTGGCAACATTAGCGAACGCTGCCCATCAGTGTTGCGATTAACAAATTTATAAAAGTGCCAATATTTGGGACAAAACGTAGCTTTCAATTACAAAGTGTACCTCACAAAAATTGTGTTGTATCAGCATATATAACAACATATTGCTACCTTTCTTTTGCTAAAGACCTGAAAGCTCTATTCCAAAATCGAGTTTTTGATACATTATGATTAAACGTTTCCACCTGTTCTTTTAGATACAGAAACGTTTTTTGATCCTACAAAATTTAAAAAATGTGCATTAGGACCTTAACAAATTAAAGTAGCAATATATGCTTTCATATGTGTGGCGTTGCATAGCCAAAAACTTACCTCGAAAGAAAAAGGCGTACTTTCGTGTCTAGATTTTTAAATTGTACCCTAAAAGGTACAATTGTACCTTCAATTGCAACACATTACGCTCTTATTTGGGCTGTTCTGTTACACTATTTATTAGTTTGTTTTAATTTACTTATTTTCTTACAGGTTGTGACGCCCCCAACGCATCAACCGTCTGTAAGTATCCCATAAAAAAAGAAATTGGGTACTAAATACAATTTTTTCCTGCAGACACTCGCTCCACCCATAGACGTAGTGGCTGTAAGTACATAGTGCAAAATTCGTAATATAATGAAAAATCTATTGTATAATTTATATCTTTATTTCGGCCCAAAATTTTTGATTTGGCTGTAAATTGGTTTACGTGAATGAATAATATAATACTAAGATATTCAACAATAGTTTGATGAAAATATTAACCAAATTTTTTGCATGTAGCGAATGCAGACATCCGTTACATTACTACTTATAACCAAAAAGAAAAAGAAAATTTGCACCGACATAAGCAGAAATGTGGGAATAAATTATTAAACAGTTTTTTTTCATTATATAAAGCGCGGTTCACGCAACGCAGGAAAGTTGCTGTATCTTTTTAACCAGAACACTCAGAATAACAAATAATGCATTAAATGATAAGTTTAATATTGTGTTTTAATACAATAATATTAAAAGGCTTAAATTTCTTTGTTGTGCAAAAAGTTCCGGGTATTCCTTTTAATGGACCCCATCAACCTTTGAACATCCGCTCTGGATACTTTTGCGGCTATTTGGTTCCATTTTAGTAACATTGAATTCACATTTTTGACAATACCTGCATTTTTCTTGAACTTATATTTTGTAATAGCCCAGTATTTTTCGATCGGTCGAAGCTGGGGGCAATTGGGTGGATTCATATATTTGGGCACTACATCTACTTTATTTGTCTGATACCAATCCATGGTTTTCTTAGAGTAGTGGCAACTGGCTAAATCAGGCCAAAACTTCACTGGCGAATGGTGGTGACGAACAAATGGCAATAGTCGTTTCGAAAGGCACTCTTTGATGTAAATATCAGACGTCATAGAAGAGGATGTCACAAATGCCCTGGATTTGAGACCACAGCTGGAAATAGCCTGCCACACCTTTGCTTTCTTTGCAAATTTATCCATTTTTATGTACTTGAATTTTGAGGGTACATTACCACGATTCGTTGCCATAGCTGGAAGCTGTTTAAGACCAAATTTTACGTATGATTGGTCATCCACAATAATGCATCCATTGAATTTGGTCAAAACATTATTATAAAGAAGACCAGCTCGTTTTTTGGCCAGCAAATTCTGTTTGTCTGTTCTATTTGGATATTTTATAGTACGATAGCACTTTAGCCCAGCTTTTATGCGTATTCGTCTAGCAGTACTTTTGCTGGTATTGAATTTTTTTGCACGATCGCTATCCGATAGTCCGGGATTGCTTTTGATGGATCTCAAGATCTTTGCCTTTAATTTTAGGTTGGTGGTTCCCGTTTTGTTCACAACTTTTTTAGCTCTTTCAACACTAAGAGTTTCTTTATATCGTTTCATAACTCTACATACCGTTATTTTGGAGATATTTAACACTTTCGCAATCTTTGAACCAGACCACGACGGATTTTCAATAAATTTGTTCACAATCAATTTTCTATTTGCAGCTTCCATTGTGCACACAATCACCAACTTGCGATCAATTAATATGAAAAATTTATCAGCTAACGGTAACGGTATTGTAAACAAGTCCCACAAAATTTGTTGTTCTTATGACTATGGGCGACGTGGTGACCACAACAAAGCGTGCCAATTTGGCGTGAACCGCGCTTTACATGTATAAAATACTGGCCGAATGGCCAGTTTTTGCTTTTTGATTATATTAATGTATTATTTTTCTTACAGTTAATTATGAAAATGATTCAAGAGGAAAATGTAAGTTGAAACGTAAAAATTAACTTCATAATAACATTGCTAAGAAACTACTACTTGGTTTTGGTGTTGAGTACCTTATACAGGGTGACTCAGAACTACGTACAGATCACATATGGATCAGAATTCGTAAAATCAATCACTGAAAATTATTTTTTTGTCAGATTTTAATGTAAATATGGAAATTAGTAAATTTCTATTAGAAAACACGATTCCCAAATTTTTAGCTCATAAAATTTTTTTTTTTTTACATCTTATTAACATTTAAACTGGTTTACAAATTTCAAGTCTTGAAAAGTACCAAGAACAAAACAAATTTGGGTGGATAAATTGGGACCTCCTGAACACAATATTTTTTTTTTTTTTTTTTCACTTGTAAGAATTTTTGCCGAGCATTAATTTTGTGTGTTTTCGGGGCATGGTTTCACTGAAATCTTTGTGGAGTCCAAACAAGGAGCTCGATCGAAATATACAACAAATCGTTAAAAAAGTAATTGAATACCCTTTCCATCGATATACTGTAGTTATAGTTCCTCAAAGTTCAAAAATTGCCATTCTTTCAAGATTTTTTTCAAATTTTCAGTTTTAAATTCAATTTATTTTTAATTAAATGTCAAAATCAGGAACAATTCTCTTTTTTAATGCATAGTCTATTCAATTACAAACATTTTAAGTGCAAGTTGAACAAGATTGGATGAAAAATAAATTTTTTGTGAATTTTTTGTGAAACAGGGCTGACAACGTGCCCATATTCAAACTTAAGTTTAAAAACTCGTCAAAACTGATAAACAGCAAATTTAGTATGTAAGCAGTGAAATTTAAAATTTTCACAAAAAAATTCATAAAAAATTTATTTTTCATCCAATCTTGATCAACTTTGACTTAAAATGTTTGTAATTAAATACACTAAGAAAAAGAAATGTCCCTGATTTTGACTTATAATTAAAAATAAATTGAATTTAAAATTGAAAATTTGAAAAAAATCTTGAAAAATGGACAATTTTTTAACTTTGAGGAACCATAACTCAGCCATTTATTATTCGATCAAAACAAACAGCATATCGATGGAAAGGGTATTCAATTAATTTTTAACGATTTGTAGTTCATTTTGATCAGGCTCTTTATTTGGACTCCACAAAGATTTGAGTGAAAAAATACCCCGAAAAACACAAAATTATTGCTGGGCAAAAATTCTTACCATAGAAATTTTTTTTTTTTTTTATGTTCAGGAGGTCCCAATTTATCCACCCAAACATGTTTTGTTCTTGGTACTTTTCGGCTGTAAACTAGTGTTATTGATATCAATAATTTTAGGAAGTTTTTTTTTGTTCAATTTAATGTGTTTTGGGATCTGCTCAACCAAATTTATCGAAATTTTCAGGACTACTTCTTTTTTAGTGATAGTTTATGAAGAATTTTTTTCGATCGCCAAATAACGGTAATTTGTTTATAACAATTAGCAAGCAAACATTGTTGTGGAGCATGAAAAAATCTGAAAAAAATCATAAATATTGCTTTCAAAAATATGTGCAAATTTCAAAGTGTGTCCATTTTTTGTTTAGAAGTTATGATTTTTTAAATCAGCACTGCACAACGTTTTGTCGCATTTGGAGTAAGTGCGCTGTCGCTCGCAAAACAAAATTTGCGAACACATTTTCGACTATGCAAATTTCACTATTAATCATTATATTTAAATCGTTTAAATATAGACTCTCCGGTTTATTCTGAAAAAAAAAATTTCTGGATATAGGGTGTATTTTCAACCGCCACTGAGATACAGGGTGTTTAAGAAAATACCTTAGGAAAAATATTTGCCCCCAAATTATGTATCATAACTTCAATAATACTAAGAGTAGAGCAATAAATCTAGGGTTGTTACATAGGAAATTAATAGACCTTCGTTATTGTTACATTTGTAATTAATAACTTTTTGATTTGGAAGCAATTACAACTCAAAATTCAAAAATATATTTTTTCTTCGACTTTTTTTTAGAAAATTTAGGTTTTTACAAAAAGTTGTGTAATAATGTATTTAATTTTGTACGTTCTCTTTATTCTCTGTAATAAGGTACATCAATTTTTTATACCAAGTTCCCAGCCAAGTTGTACTGTTACAAAAAAACAGTGGTTAATGTAGTACTCCTCCTCCACTACATTTTCTTGTACTTTTGTACTGAAACCATAAGAAATTGACTTGTTGTTGTAAATGTTGTTTAAGTTTTGTTAAAACTATATTTTTTCTGAACACTTTAAAATAAAACTGATCTGCATCAGTTTAATAGCCTCATTCAGTTTCCTGCAAAATGTAATGCAGGTCTAGGTTCAAAAGTGTTTTGTAAAACTGATGGGCAAACAAATATGGATCACTGAGAACTGCAGTCACTTTCAATATTTAAGGCTTTTCCTTATGAATCTTTCATTTTGAAAAATTTTTTATTCTAAGAAGAAGAAAATATATTTATGTTTTTGTTTTTCTTTCATATGTTATTGGGAGCATGAATGTATAAACTCGAATTTTTTCGTAATTTGGACATTTCTTGTGAAAAAGTGATTATAAATTTATTCTTTAAAGTATTGCCCATCGTTAGCCACAAGCTTTTCCCACCTTTCTGGTAGCATACGGATTCCGCGTCGAAAGAACTCCTCATCTTTTGAGGCTATCCACGTATCGACCCATTTTTTGAGTTCTTCGAAAGAGCGGAAGTGCTGTTCAGCCAGGCCATGTGTTATCGATCGGAACAAGTAGTAATCAGAAGGAGCAATGTCTGGAGAATACGGCGGGTGGGGTAGCACTTCCAATTTCAGCGTTTCCAAGTATGTTTTTACTTGTCTTGCAACATGCGGCTGAGCATTGTCAAGCTGAAGAATAACTTCGTCGTGTCTATTCTCATAATCTGGCCTCTTATCCTTTAATGCTCAGCTCAAACGCATCAATTGTAGTCGGTAGCGGTCGCCAGTGATCGTTTCATTGGGTTTCAACAGCTCATAATACACGACACCTTTCATATCCCACCAAATACACAGCATGAGCTTGGATCCATGGATGTTCGGCTTTGCCGTTGATGTTGATGCATGTCCGGGCGGTCCCCATGATTTTTTACGCTTTGGGTTATCGTAACGTATCCACTTTGCATCGCCAGTCACAATACGATGCAGAAAATCCTTTCTTTTCTGTCGTTCAATCAGCAGTCCACAGGAGTCATTCCCAATGCTTTTAATCGTTTAGAAATGGTTGATTGATCAACTCCTAAAGATTCTGCAAGTTCTTGTTGCGTTTGACATGAATCTTCTTCGAGTAATGCCTTCAATTCTTCATCTTCGAACTTTTTCGGGCCACCTGAACGTTCCCTGTCTTCAACATCAAAATCACCACTTTTGAAATGGGCATATCACACCTGACACATTCTAACGTCTATAGCACAGTCAGGATAAGCTTCAGTGAGTAAACGATGTGCTTCAGTTGGGGTTTTCTTTAAATGGAAGAAGAAAATTAAAACTACCCGCTAATGTTATTTTGTTGGCACGAAATTCGACATTTTCAGCTATAGTAAAACACTTTTGTAAAATTATGAAAATTATTTCACTTCTTATAGTATTTTTGGCGGTCTTCGAGATTGAATAGCTGTCAATGTGAAAAAAATGGCGCGTATGATAGATATGAAGTTAGTCACAATTACGAGTTTATACATTCATACTCCCAATATTATAAATTTATCTTTTTGTTTCGTTTTTATTAGTTTTTGCACTAGAAGATAATAATAATATTGTATGTCATATCCGATTCGGCTGCCTTTTCTTACTTAACCAGCGACCTTGGTTACTGTTAAAAATATTGGTTACTTCAAAGTCGCTATCACCAAGTCACTGGTGACCAAAAAATCAAGTCTCTAAGGTTGCCAACCCCAATGAAGAACCTGTCTTCACAAGCATAAGAAAAAGTGGCCAAGAAATGTCAAAATTTCAATTTCACCGTTTCTTTTTGATTGCAAAAAGTCCGTTATGGTTGAACTCATGTGAGCACGACAATTCTGCCCATGACATTCATGCTTGTGCTCGTGTGAGTAGTCTTAAACAGTATATGTGTTAGAAATTATGTATGTACATTAAAATGAGCGAAAAAAAATCATGCGCTTGGCTCCCACAATTGATACATTCAGTCCTATTCTTAATATTCTGTTCCCTGTTTTTCGTAAAATTTAGACGAAAATTAGCCTCATAGCTGGAGCGAAATAAAGAAGATAGCGTTGGATAGAAATGGTTGGAAGTCATTTGCTGAGTCCCTATGCTCCTTATATAATCGACAGGACTAAATATATTATGGCACTGAACCTACATTGACCAGTGGGGTATAAACATGCACCTTTTTTCGACCATAGATTTTATCCCACCTTAATGTACCTACATTTACAATTTCTGATGCAAAACTCGAAAGAAAGTGCCACCGTTAATTTAAAACTTTAACCAAATTAAAATTGCGAACTGTGCTGCTTAAAAACTGAGAAGTAATGACAAATGACCGCGTCTGCGTTGCCAACTATTTCATTATAGACGCACTTTAGTAAAAATAGGTAAAAGAAAAATTTATTTTTAAAAGCGATTTTGATGCTCCGATAAGGCAATTACGACATAGTTTTACGAAAGGCCTTTAATTTTAACACACAAACGCTCACAATTTTTGTATAGAAGAGAACAACTCGTTGTTGGAATTGTCTACTCTACAAACGAAATAAGTGACAATAGACATTTGCAGCTAGTAACAGCTGCAAAAAGTGCAGATCAAAAATTACTAAGTGGCCGTTCACACAGTCGCAAGCATGAACGCCTGTCTGAAAGAGTGCGGTAGGAAAGATAGGCGAGTTTACATCTCTTTCTTACTACCCATTTTTTCTACGTCTCTCTTTCAGACAGACGTTCAGGCGCCAGTGTGAAAAGTCACTAAGAACAATATTCCTGTGCAACTCCTAAGCTCAATAGAACGTTATTGTACCAGCAAACAAAAAAAAAAAAAAAATAACACAATCCACAAAGTTAAATTTAACACAAATTGCTGGTCTAGAATTACTAACAATTAAAGTTGAGGTTAACTGAACTTTCGCGGCAACAACAGTCGCTACACTTGCAGCTGCTACACATTCTGTTAGCTAGTTTTCAGTGTTTTTTAACTTTTGACAGTAGTATACTACTTACTACAACTACATCATTTTGTTCAACGCTTAAGCTTCTGCTGCTACAAACTAACGCCACACATAACTGATAAACTTAAATACAAACCGATGATTTGGTAATTCCAATTGAACTCCCAAATTTAAGAGCAAGTAAAATTAATGAGTAAGATCATTGACCAATTAACGCGCAACCTTTAACTAATGGTAGCTCGCACAGAATTGGCTATAGTTAGAGGAAAAACGTATACAGCCAGTCATAACCACGATAGTCCGCAATGCCTGCACAACACAATCCTCTCACAGAATTTTCTATCTTTTATACAAGTGGAAACGTTAAACGGAAATAAAGGCAAGGATTAATTCAGATTCGTTACTTAACACCCAGATATGCCCAATGTCCCATATTCAGTCAAAATTCTAAAGTGTAATACATATAAGGCTTATTTGGGTTAAAAAGCTAACAAAAATCAGGTTTTGAGTCATGTTAAAAAGTATCCCACTTCACTACATCTCTTTAATAAAAAACTGTATCAGAGCTTATAAAGGGTGTTCTTTTACAGCTGTAGAACTTTAAATTGAAATAAAATAATGAGATGACATAATATCAAACTGAAAATTAACTTTATTAGAAAGATATTTTTATGCCATTAGCGTTTGATTATAATTTCGGGCATGTGGTCGTTGCGGCTGGCGCGTACATGTCGTAATCTGCAGGTCCAATTTTCAATCACTTTTTCAAGCAATGAATGTTGTCTTCCAAGGCGTTCAAAGTTTCAGATTTGTTCTCATAAACCAATGACTTCACGTAACCCCAGAGAAAATAATTAAGAGGCGTTAAATCGCACGATCTCGGTGACCAATTAACAGATCCATTTCGAGAAATAACACGGTCGCCAAATATTTCCTTCAATAATTTCGAACGTATGGCGAGTATGATGGTCATTCGGCTTTAATTCTTACACTAACTGGATCTAAAAAAGGCCATAGGCCGAGATCTTTACGTAAAATTTTCGATAAAGTGGATGCACACAGCTCCAATTGCGGCGCTCAATGACGAATCGACTTATTTGGGTGCTCCTCAATACTACTCTCTGCAGCAGCAACTATTTCTTCGGTGCTCACTATATGACATTTCTGCGAATGCGTATTATCATTTAGAGTATACGTGGTTAGTCGAAATAGTCGCTCGGATAGACGATTATGTCGACCGTAAAATGAACGTAGCGCACGGTAATATTTTTTTTTTTTTAACGACGAAGCGGACCCTCCTCCCGCCCAGTACGACCGTGGGGCGCATCCGTGTCCGCACGGATCGGTGACCGATACAACCAGTCCGGACTGCGTTGCGTTAAACGAACAAGATGGGATGAAGCGCGATTGAGATCGTCAAATAAACAGCTACAGATTTGGCTTATCAACAGCTGCATTAAAAATATATTACTAATTTACAAATTTTTTAATAATATAAAGAGGAGTACAAAAATCTACTAACATATAGAGGTTATTAAAATCATTGCACATACAGCGAACAGGATAAAAAAGTGCATAATTTGTTTTGCATATGCTTAACTTGATAGGTATGAAGTTTCTGGAAACGCGATTAGGAACATTTATGCTTATTTCATTTAATAGAAATGGAGAAACGTTCAATCCATTTAATAATTTGAACGTAAAACAAACGTTCAACATGACTCTTCTACTTTCAAGTGAAGGCAAATCAATTAATTTTAAGCCATCTTTGTAAGGAGGAAGATTTTTCAAGGGGTCCCAGTTCAAACTACGTAAAGCAAACAAAAGAAACTGTTTTTGAACAGACTCTAACTTATCTATGTAACATTTGTATTGTGGACACCAAACATTTGAAGCATATTCCAAGATAGGTCGAACTAGTGAAATAAACAAAGTTTTAGTTATAAAAGGATCATTGAATTCCTTAGACCACCTTTTTATAAAACCAAGAACTACTTTTGCCTTATTTATACAAGTATTTATATGCAAATTAAAACGAAGTTTTGGGTCCATAGTTACTCCAAGACCAATACAAATAAACACTCTAGCTAGAGACATAGTTCCAATCCTGTAGTTTGGCGTCAATGGTTCCCTTCGCGAAAAAACTATAAACTTACATTTGTCAAGGTTTAAGGTCATCAGGTTTACAGAACACCAGATAGAAAGAAAAGTTAAGTCGTACTGTATTAAATCTTGAATTGCCGGTGAATAATGTGTAATGAAAAGCTTAACGTCATCCGCAAACATCAAAATCTTAGAATATCGAATAGTAGATGGAAGATGGTCCCAGATGGCTACCTTGGGGAACTCCAGAGGTAACTTCAATATTCTGAGAAATTGCGTCCCTGAAAATAACCTTTTGTCTGCGGTTGCATAAATAGGATTTGATCCAGTCAATAAGGACTTTTGGAAAGCCAGTTCGGTCAAGTTTTATCAGAGAAGTTGAAAATAGGAGGTTTGTTACAGTAGATTTCCCCTGCAAAAAACCATGCTGATTGAAAGAAATAGCCGATTTGACAGAGAAAGCTAGTTGGTCGGTAATTATAGCTTCAAAAAGTTTAGGTATAGCACTTAATTTAGCTATACCCCGATAATTTAACACTTCAGCTTTCGAACCACATTTGTGAAGTGGAATTAAATAGGATTCTTTCCAACAAGCTGGAAAGTAGTCAAGTGTTAGTGATGTATTAAAAATCTCAGCAAGAGGCTTGTAGAGATAGTCAGCAAACAGTTTCAGAATAATACTGGGAATAGTATCTGGTCCAGGTAAAAAAAAAATGTTTTTAAAGAATTATAATGGTATAATACGTTCTCCGGATCAATAGATGGCATGTTGATAGTGGTTAATGATGTAACTGGACCATGATTTTCGAAATTAATTTACACAATTTGCAATCGTTGTTCTGGCGTTAGTCTGTTCATGATGAAATGACAAACCAAACTGATCACAATTGATAATAGCGTTGCCAGATCGGACCAATTTGTGACCGTTTAATCGTTATCGGAAAATGGAACCTCTAGAAAAAACACCCTTTATAAGTTTGAAAGATTATTATTACTTAATGTAAATCCCTGTTTACTAATGAATTATATTTTTCAAACAGGCACTGGACCAGCCAACAGTAAGTTGCAACTAACTCAAAGTTATACATACCATATATCTCATACACTGTAAAAATTATACCTTATTTATATTTCTTTAATAGCATTTAGCTCAATCGCCGCAACAGCAACCAGTAAGTGCAACTAAAACACGTACATTTTAAAAATTGTACTACATCCTAATTTCGTTAATAGGCTTTAATTCTGCCCCTGCAACAGCAACCAGTAAGTGCCACTACAACTGATATATTTCTACCGTTTACTTTAAAAGTTGTACTGCATTTACATTTGTTTAATAGGCTTTTGTTCAACCGTTGCAACATCTATCAGTAAGTGCAACAACAAAGTTGTATTATCTTGTATGTACTTCTAAAAATTTTACTGCATTTAAATTGCTTTAATAGGGTTTAGCTGAACCGCTGCAACTGCAACCAGTAAGAGCAACTGAAACAAAACTATTTCTCTCGCACACTCTAAAACTTTTCTTTCATTTAAAATTATTTTTTTCTAGGCTTTAGCTCAAGCAATACTACAGCAGCCAGTAAGTGTAACAACAATCAAGTTATTTCTCTCGTACACTTTAAATATTGTACTGCATTTGTATTTTTCTAATAGGGATTCAGCCAATCGTAGCCAACAGTAAGCGCGACTCACCCAAAGTTATTTTTCCTACACTGTAAAAATTGTACTACATAATTATTTCTTTTATAGGATTTAGCTCAACCGCTGCAAGAGTCAAAAGTAAGTTCAAATAACACAAAGTTGTATTTTACGTACACTATACAAACACTATACAAACCTTATTTATCTTTCTTTAACCCTTTCAGTAATTCGATACTATACGGTAACACCCATTTTAATCTGGCATAAAACAGATGGAATACAAATTCTACTAATAACATTATATATATTCGTGCCATTAGGAATACTTCATGATTTTTTATTGCCAAAAATTTGAAATTTAGTGCTTATGCTTTTTTTTTTAAAAGAGTTTTGTCTTTAAAGTCAAATCAAAAATCAATGTGCAAAAATTGATCATTAAATCTGTGTGCACTATTTTAATAAAAAATATCTGTAATTTATTGCCAAGTGGAAATATTACTTTTCAAGGATGTTTGCAAAATATAAGATAATATAAAAATCTTAAAATTGAGGAAAAAGTGTTAACCTATTTTTGTCTATAGCTTCAGAAGTTTAATTTTTCAACCTTTAATAACGGACAAACAAGGATATGCTGAGGTTTGAAACTTTTTTTTTAATTTGTTATAGAAGTTGTAGGTAATCATAAATTTAACACAAAAGTTGTCTTCCGTACTCGATTAAAAATATGTACTGAAAGTGTTAATAGACTTTAGCTCAACTGCTTCAACAGTATCCAGTAAGTGCACTTAAAACAATGCTTCTCTCGTACACTGTAAAAATTGTATTACATTTATATTTATTTAATAGGATTTAGCTCAACTGCTTCAACAGCAACCAGTAAGTGCAACTACAAAAAAAAGTTATTTCTTTCGTACACTGTAAAATGTATACCACATTTATATTTTTCTAATAGGATATCGGTCAACCGCTGGCACAAGTAAGTACAAATATAAGACAATTATTTCTCCATTCTATATATTATTTACATTTGTAAAAGAGCGTTTTAAATGACAAAAACTCCAGGTTTGACGTAACTTATTTTACTCCGAAAATATACTTTTTCCAGTTCACCGACTATATTTTATCATATTGGGCTAATTTTTATTTTAAGTGGAAAATAGTTCTTTTACATATGGTGAACCCATTTAATATACATAGGCATACTTAGGCATAGAGCCCCCTAATAGTACTAATTGATAAAAGTAGTATTAATAACATACTACTAACTTTCTTTTGTACGCATTTCAAAAAATGCATCCCTAAAATGTTCCTCTTACTTGTAAAATATTCAAAATGGCTTCGCCTTTTGCAGCAGACATCTTTACGATACGACAAAAATAAACAAACTGCCGAAAGCATGCCAATCAAGCCCTCACACGGCTCCAGCGGCTTGTCCTGCAACCTGAAATATCTAAATCATTTTGATTTTGGTCAAGCAAGTCATCAACATGTCTGTGTATCGTATACACCACATTTTCACTAACACATACAAATGATTGATCGTGTAAGTGCCTGGTTACCCAGCGGTAAATGGAAGCACTAGAATAGCGCTAAACAAGTGCTCTTGATTGCAAGCACTTAAGTGCACTACAAGCACATGTGTTCCATATAAATTTTAACATTGCATGTCCTAGGAAACAAGCACTTGTTTAGTGCAGTACTTTTAGCGCTAAACAAGCGCAAGAAAGAATGCGTTCGATTATCACTTCCGCTCATTCATTCGCTGCTTCGTGCTTACTTTAGTTGAGAAAGAGAGGAAAGAGAAAAAATGTCGAGTATCGATTCATGCATTCATAATTTTTCATTACTGCGTCTTTTTATTTTATTCTTTTGCTTTTCTTTTTGTTTTAAAACAATATATATATATATATATTATATAATTATATTTTTATTTATTTTTTATAAAACAATAAAGTAAAACACACACACTTTTCGTGAAATTTCACAGCCAGTTTACTTCGCTGTTGCGTGAAAACTAACTCGCTTCGTTTCTTGCTCAGTCAATATTTCGTAGCGTCGCGCTGAACGATACTCGTTTTTATTACTCAATAGAAAACTAAATTTGTTGTTCGCATGGTTGATTTGCAATTTCCGGTTGAAATGGTGCATTGGCCAGCACTTTTTAAGCACTTAGTTTTCAAGCACTTGTCTGAAAAACCGCTGCGTATATTGGTGCTCGATGTTCGACGAACACAAAACATTTTTTCCCGTGCTCGATCGACGTGGTTACCTTCAGCTCGTTGCAGAGTTGGTTTTTGCCAAAATATACTCGTTTGTTTAACACTATTTTGTACGTAATGATACTGTTTTGTAAAATAACTCATTGCCACCCTGAATACTCGGCGTACTCGGTGGACAATACACCGAGCCCATCGTGTTCAATGTGTGTAAAATATCTCTCTTCGTGTTCGTTACAACAACAATTTCTTGGTGTTCGCCGAGCATACTCCCAATATACCCACAGTCTAAGGGGAGCATAAGGACTGGCATCAGTCCACACATATATATGCTTGACGTCAAATGATTAACCGTATAAGGTACGCATTAAGCACATGAGATAAACTGCGTGAAGTCGACTTTCTGCATGATTGTATGTAGCCGATCCTCATATGACTTCGCTCGCTAAACACTAACAACAGCATAACTTCGTTTCTTATTAGTTTCATATAAGTGCAACAACAGCGCGATGCAATGTTTTCGATTTACCCTCGCTAAGAGGTTTCCCTCAAAAATGAAAAACTCCAAAAAGTGCAAATATTTGCGAAAATCAAATTTGTATTAAGTTTATCTCAATTCAATATTTACAGTATTTTTTGGGAAGAAGGTAAAACCGTATAACTCCGGTTGAGCTAAAAAAATAAATTTTAAGCTTATACACAGTGCTTTCAAAACTGTTCATAAAGCGCGATGAGTAGCCTATAATGTTGACAAATCGAAAAGTGTCAAGCTCTAAGCACAATTGCGTCGTACGACAGTAAAGCGGTCGACGGTAGCATGTACAGCTGTCGCCGGCCCTTTCCACAGAAGTGCAAACTAATTCTTGAAATCAGATAATATCTTCAGGTTCCAAAAGTCGCGAAAGCTCCGAAATTTCGACCCTTAACTAATAAATCACAAAATACACTGTTATAAACTTAGACGGCTTTAGAGAAGTTGGTCTTCTTCACTGACTATGGAGGGCCACGGCAGAGTTTTATTTTCAGAGGTTTAACCGTGACTAGTCGGGGAAATATCGGCCTGAAGATTATCAACGACCTGTCCATACAATATTCGATGCATTCTCCACAATTAGTGTCCGCATGCCGCTGTAAATGCATCATTTGCACCATCATCCGGATTACTTCAGTTCGCAGTTAGCCACCGAGTCAAATGAACAAGGAACTAGTTCCCGTGCCATTTGAAATGAGGTAATGTGATTAATTTAATTTTAAATTTAAAAAATGCATTATAATGGAACCAATATGAAACAATTTACAGATGATAGCGGGGTAAAAAATCTCCCGACGCAGTTCTTGCGGAAGTTTGTTGGTGGAGCTTAAATGTATCTGAAACAAAACGCATCGACGGGTGGCCGCTGTACAAAAATAATCAGCTACAAATAATAATGGCGGGGCAAAACAAATGAAGTAAATATCGGGAATCCTCCAAGCGATGAAAATGATTCAATTGATTAAGCGTGGTTTTGAAAATATGGAAGTCGCCGACAATTTTTTTCGTTGAGCCACCGCCAAAAATTTCCATTTTGAACCGATTTGAGCCGCTGACGATAATGTTTTAGGCTCGGTGATTTTAAGCCGCCGCCGAGGGTTTTTGTTGCAGCTCTCGCTGCCATTAAAAAGTAGTTGGCGCAACGATTTGGTCTGAAGACTGGAAGTCTGGAGTGCTAGAAAGAAAAACCATGATTAATCCAAACGCTGATTTTGGTAATGAAAATGAAGAAAGACACTATGGTTGGAATCTCTTGCTGCATTATGCATCGCTATATCAAGGAATTTGAAACTGCTTTTAAAGACTTTAATGACTTTTGAGTTGCAGTTTTAATAATGAAACAACAAAAATGAAAATTACTTGATTGTATAAAAAGCAGAAAATAAATTAAAAACGTTACTAGAAATGGTGGTTATACTTTTGCTGAGCAGATTACTTCTAAACGGACTAAAAATCGGTGCCAAAATTACAATGCTTATAGCGGTATGAGATGGAACAGAATTGCAATCATGGCTCTATAATAAGTTTATAGCAACGCTACAAAAACAAAATCGACCGTAAGTATATTTTGTTATTCTATGCATGGTTGGAAATCCCTTTCTTCTTCATTTGACATTAGAATTAGACAAATTAATCAGGAAGAAGAAGACTATTGAGCCATGATGGCAACAGTCTGCTTAGGGCGATGTTATGTAGACGGTCAAATGATCGTCGGTCACGTCACTTTTTACATTTAGTATTTTTCCGTCTTTTTCTACATATGCCTTAGGTTAGGTTAGGTTGGAGTGGCTGTCGAGAGACACACTTAGGCCTGAACGACCCATTGTGATACCACATAGTTGGACCTACAGTTTAACGCCGATTCCGAACGGCGGTGTGGCAATTTTTTATCGGCTTGGTGGTTTTGCCATTACCAACCAATGTGTGTACTTGTACACTATCTTATAATTCTCATACACTTCATATTGATAGTGAATATAAGAAAGTAATGAAAATTAACCACCAGACGAAGACGGGAATCGAACCCGAACCTCCCAGATGAAAGTCTAGTGCACTACCCACTAGACTATCGAGGTCGTCTATATATGCCTTTCTTTCAGATCTTTAAATTTCATATATTTTTATTTAATTCTATTGGGATGAAGACAAAAATGTGAGTAATAAGTTTACTGGTCCATACACATTGACGATAGCAGCTACTCGAACACACGACTACGAAATTCTGTCTGCTTCAACTGTGGCCGTGTAGTCAGCTACTATACACAATAGAAGCGGCACCACCTGCAGTAAACAACATAAGCAAACTCCCTACTCTCCCTGTCGCTTGTCAAATAAGAAATAGATTTAAAATTGGCTACAGCCACAATTGTGGTCGGTGGTCATGTGGTCGTGTCGTCGCCAAAATAATCGTCTCCATAAGAACATGTTGTTTTTATAATTTGACAGATGTAGTCGTGTAGCTGCCTTCGTCAATGCGTTTGGTGCATAACTGTTGCCATTTACCCCAGTAATGCCTAGTGGTGCCATATGGCACCTTGTCGTTGAACCGTTCCTGAGCCAGGATAAAAAATAATTTTTGTCTCAAGTTACTTTCTTGATCTATCTACTTTGGTTCCCGCTTGTCCCTAATAGGGTTGAAGCAGATTTCATTCCATTATCTTTCGTTTTTCATTAAAAGAGTACTATTGCGAATAATTTCGCAAAGTAACACTGATTTGATTTCATGATTCGGCATCGAAAGAGCGATGTTACACGATCAATGTTTTGCTGTCAAACAATGCAATTGTTGTTGCTTTGAAAAATGAACACTGAGCAAAAGAGAGGATGAACACATTTCACGTCAAATTTTTTTGCTGACGGAAAAAACCTACATCACTTCGAATAAAATGGGGTTGCTGCAGATACACTGTTGCATTTTATTGGAAAATACTAATATTTTATGAAAAATACTAGACTTTTTACTAACTTATAAAAACATTTTTTTTCTTTGCCACCCTTTGCGATGTTTGGCTTTAGTTTGTTTGTAAAAATGAGTGCTGTTTAAAAAATTACTTAATAATTATTTTAAAAACATGGTAATTCAATGGCCAAGTAACAAAATAGCGGAGCTTATTTTAATAGTTCGCAAATTTTAAACATTATTTTTCTGTGTTTTTCATATATAAATAAATTTTTTTTTGAATAATTTGTTGCTATTTCCACCAACATTATCTCATATTGTCATTATAATTATTTTCCATCCATTTCCATTCCAATTGTTGAATTTTCATTCACTCTAAAATACAATTAAATACTTTTATGCTGGAAAAACATAGTTGGGGATTAAAGTAGTAAAAAAAACATACAGCAAAAAATTGATGGTTTAACAGGGCATCAAACAAATCGGTGAAAAGAGAGTAAAAACAGAAAACATTGACAGCAAAACATTGACCGTGTAACATCAGCCAAAGGCAAATCATTTGATGACCGTGCTGGTCATATTTTACTCTCCCGCTCTCTCTCTCAAACTTTCATTTTATATTGAAGCAACAACAACTCGTGCCCATGACGTGACCGTGACCGTCTGTATAACAAGGCACTTACTTCGATTTGCTATTACAGTAGAATCGCGATAGTTCGTACACCGTTAATTCGAAAATCTCAATAATTCGTAACAAACTGTTGGTCCCATCGCTAATTCGTATTTTTTTCTCAATACAAGGTCTTTTTAATCTCTTATAAATTGAAATTGGTCGTTGACAACCTCTTATAATTATTAATGCAAAGCAAAATTACTATGTATGGCACTATGATTCTATACTGGTAGTTTCTTTCAATATCGCTATTCAGTGAAGATATTTGGAATCAAATCTGTAATTCTGGGTTATGATTTCAAATATTAGTAGCTTATATAGGATATTGAAAGATTAAGAACTATCACTAAGATCACTGATGAGGAATTGTGGCGGTTTCCGAAACGGCCGTCTGATTTGCCCGTCTCTATATACAATGTTGTTGTGATGACTACATTTGTTCATTAAACCTGTTTATATATAACTTCAAATAACGAATTTAACATGAACTTATTGATTGATTAGAAAGGGTGTGATGTACTACGACCTTAAGAGATCTATTGTACCCCATTTCAACATGAACTTAAGTCATGACTTTGAAATTAACCTCTAGATTTAACTTTGATAGTCTCCTAAAAAATAAATGAATAATTGTTTTTGCTTTTTTCTTTCTATTAAAGAAATTGAAAAAAAAAAACGTCAATTCGCATTTTTTTATTTTAACTTCGTTACCCCTGGGATTGTATGTCCCAATAATGTTCGAAAACTCAAATAAAATGGGAGATATGGTTTCCAATTTATTTGAGTTTTCTTCAAAATACTTGCCTTCGCTATAATTCCTGGTTACAAAGGTTATAGCAGACATTATACCCCATTGGAAAACTTGAGGATAATTGTAAGGATTAAGAGTCCAGGACATATTTTTTTTAAATTTATTTTAATATTTGCTTAAAATATTTAATAAATTCAACCTGATTTTGAGGAAAAACTCCGAGATGAAAGGGTTAAATCAAAAACTTCTGTAATTCGTAAAAAATTGATGGTCCCTTGCAATTACGAATTATCGGGATTCTACTGTATTTATTTATATTTACATGACAGGGTTGCATCTAATCAGCTAATTAGTAATTGAATATAAATTTGGACCAAATTAAGAAATATTTCGAATCTTAGAGAAGAATCGAATCACATTATAAAACTCTCAACAATAACAAAAACTTTTATTTGCATATGCATTTCAATTATTTCTTTTATTTGCTGTTTGTGGATATAAAACAAAAAAAAAAAAAAGACTTCCAATTTCTATGTAGTTTTTCTCACAATATTTCGTTTACACTTGTAGTATCATTTTTTTTTTTTTACTATCCACAGATTTCTCGAGAAATTACAACTTTAGGCGACAACTTCAGTTTTGCCAATTTCATAGCACTCATACAATTTAAAAGCGGTATCACACTTATTTTCACCCTTAAGGCTATTGCATTTCTCCATGATCTTCTTAGTTTTCTCCTCGCCAATTAGAGGACCTAATTTTTCCAAAATAACAGCATCTTGCAAGGCACCATCCTTAAGAACTCCGATCTTCTCGAAGAAACAATTGGCGAAACATTTCACTTTGTCACTGGGAGTGGTAAAGTCCTTATTACGTATTTTTAGTGCCTCCTCTTCACTGACGCTTTCTTGTTTAATGCAATCGGTGAAGTATACTTTAACCTTAGCCTTCTGGTCTTCATTCAGTTTAAGGTCCTAAAATAGATTTATACAAATGTGAGTTAATACTATTTAAATGAGTATATTTTTATTTTTGTTTTATTTATTTCACAAACTTACATCAGCCGCCAATACGTAAGAAATAGTGGCCAAAAATGCAACAGCTATTAAATATTTCATTTTGTTAAAACTCTTAAGAAAATTGACTTGGTATAAACTTCAGCAAATGTTCAAAGCGAAATGATGATGTCTTTGTAGAACTCGACGCCTTTTATACAAAATTTTTTTCGATTTCAAATAAAAGAATATCGGTGATCATTAGAACTTTAATTGTTAAGCCGGTATATGTATGTATGATGTGTATGTGAAGTTAATGATGTGTGCCAGCTGATTGCGATACACAAAAATTATTTGCAATACTTTTACTTCAATTTTATTTTATTTTTATATTTTGGCAAAGTAAATACAATTTAAAAATAAAAACAAATATAACCATATGTATGTACACGTAAAAAAGAGTATGTGTAGTAATATACAGTGATGGGCTTTAAAATAAGATCACCACACTTTGATTTCGCAAATTTTCTGTTTGAATTTAGGAATATTCAGCTATCAAATAACAAATATATAAGTGTGTTTCAAATCATTATATTCAGTGAAATGCATCAGAATAATCCCTTTCCCTAGTTCCCCGTCACCGTTGAATCCCTTTCTCGTAATAAGTTACTTGGTTTTGCTATATCATGGGAGACTAGTGCTAGGTTAGGTTAAGTTAAAAGAGTTATCGAATGCCTCATAAAGATCAGCAAAGTCAATAGACTTGCCAACTCCGTTCAGCACTGTTTCCAGTATACAATTACTGTACAGACGAAATTTGCCACTCCCAATTTCGTCAATTTCGTCACACAAGTTATTGCAATGATCGCGTGATGTTATACAAAGTTGGAAGATGGCATTTCAGGTAAGTTTTATTGTAGGTACTTACTTTACGCAAGCGATACGTCATCACGTAATTTCTAAACGATTGTCGTCAAAACGATACTCATTAAACGAGATTGTCTGTAGTTGATGCAATATTGTATTTATCGTATCGTCTATCTTCATTTGATTTATCAAAGGTACTTACTTTACGCAAGCGATACTTCAGGGTCTTCATCATGTAACTTCTAAACGATTGTCGTTAGAACGATACTCATTAAACGAGATTGTCTGCAGTTGATTTAATATTGTGTCGTTTATCGTATCTTTAATCTTCATATGATTTATCAAAAATGTTATTTTTGCTTTCGTTATATACAAAAATTATTTTAAAATTAATATTGAAAAATGTAAGTATTAAAAGTTTTTTGAATTGAAATTTAATACAAATAAATTAAAAACAATTATATATAGATTAACTGAACCCTTAAACTGTAATCAGAATCGCGGCGGTGTATCGACGAATTTACGCAGCGTAAAAACGCTGTCACATTTCAAAAGTTCATGATCCTATAAAATGGAACAGAATTGCTGCTGTCGACGATTTGACGCCGCGATTTTACACCGACTTGGCGTTTTAATGGTGACTGCGTTTTGACACCGCGTAAATTCGTCGACACACCGCAATTCAGTTTATAGTTTTATAAATGAAAATATTGGTGAATTACACGGAGGAGCATTTGCAAAAAACGCAACGACTTAAGCTATAAACAGAATTGCGGCGAATCGACGAATTTACAGCGTAAAAACGCTGTCACATTTAAAACGTTCATGATCCTATGAGATGGAACAGAATTGCTGCTGTCGACGATTTTACGGCGCGATTTTCCATCGATTTGGCATTTTTATGGTGACAGGTTAGTTATGCCGAGTAAATTAGTCGATACCTCGACTAAAAATTCTGTTTATAGCTTCAGAGAAGGCGGGCAGAAGGTAAAACTGGAATAGATGATCTGACACATTTTTCAACTCACGTCGCAAAATCGTCTATCGATTTTCGTTTTCTTCTTCTCTTCCAGCAAACAACGTAATTGTTAAATATTGGGAAAGAAATTAATTTAATTTTAAAAACCCAAAAAAACTACAAATTGCCTATCGTGCAAACTCAATCGTTAAGGCTATAGTATTAGACAATTTTTGGCGATAAGTACAACAAGCAGTGTCTCGTCAAAACGTCATCGTGAAAACGATATAACGTTTTAGTGATTACGTAAAGTAAAAGTATCGTCAAAAGGATGTCGTCAGACGACTATCGTCATACGTGGTGAGAGCCTAGGTGACTACCAGTTGTCTTCTGTAGTAATTTCAAAAAAAGTTCCGGGGTAATTCGAAGCACCAGGTGTTACTAATATGTGATCTGCGAGAAACTCCTTCAGTTACTTTCCCACTTAAACGAGACTCGTGTGAACTAGGGTTGATACTTCAGCTTGAAGTGACTCGAACAGTCTACCACAGCATTGCCAAGTACCCGATCACCACAGTGAAGAATTTATATAAGTAACGGCACCAGAATTGATACATAATCTCAACCAATCACGTTCATATTATCACACGGCGCACAGTGTTACGTCCCCATGCATGCCGTGGCAAAAAAAAAAAAAAATGAGCAATCATATTGAAATTCGGTGTAGAGCAGTAAAAATCGATTTTGTAAAAAACTGGCTCAATCGGTAAACTGCCACGCCTACCTCTCATACAAACATGAAAAGAGAAAAATAAGTTTTTTGTTGAAATTATAAGTAATAAAACAACAACAAAACTGTATCTGAACAAAGAAACATATTGTAAAAAAAATGGGCGTGATCGGTAAAATTTTACGTCCACCTCTCATACAAACAATAGGTATAAAAAACAGAAATTTTCTGATTTGGTTACCATCAACAACGAAATATTTCCTAAAATATAAGCGTGGTCTACAGGTGTGATCTAGAAAATAACATGCATTTCAATTTCATAAAGTACTGCACAAAACCTATTCACCCTTATGGTAGAATCCGATTTTGCGTACAAACGAATTCGGAGCTACGCTACGCCGAAAGGAAAAACGTTGTGCTGCAACCCGATGGTAAGTCTGTATAGCGTTACCAACTAAAATTCAATTTTCGAAATCAGCTGTTTTGACCGAGATAAGCACAAGAATATAAAAAAAAGTATTCATTTTGCAATATTTAAGGGAAAAAGTGATATATTTCATTTAATTGAGCAAGAAATGGATTCGGTAGTCGCTAAACTTATATCCCAGGAGGAAGAACATCCAGTTCGTTCTCTCTTACCGGCGTTGAAACACACAGGCCACAGTTCCTCTAATGCCTGACATACTCGTGTAAAAACATGCATGCTCTTTGGTCCGACACCTGTTGCAATAGCTGCTGTCTTATTATGGGCAATCTCCATTTTTTTTCCAAGGAACTAGCAATCTTTAGTTCGTGGTCCCAGACTATTCAATTGTAGAGTGACAGGACATCTCCTTTAGCAAACCCTTGAGCAATGTAAGGGGTTTCCTTCATCAATTTCACTAGCCTTTCTTACTCTGTACGGTTTGCTGTGATTTCCGATCTAGCAAAACATGTATTAATAATAAAATTAATTTTATATTATTGATGTTTAATATAAAATTAATTTTATTATTTTCTTGTTATTAACTTACATATTTTATGTATGTGTGTTATTTAATCTTTTTTTGTTCTTTTAGTTCCGATCGCCTTTTCTTATTCGTACAAAATGCTCAAAAACGACAAATTTACGTTACGTTCCTTTTATTATTACAATCACATCTTTTAAAACCCAAAGTTTAATTTATTTAGGCAGAGTTTTTCTGCTTTAATATAGAATGCTTTCTTGTAAAAAACAACTCATTCAGTTTTAAACCTACCTTCTATAAAAGTTATGTCATTTTGTAACAAACTTCAAACGGTGCTCCCGTTGGGAAATGAATTCCCGTCATGAATACGAAAGAAATGTCCATTCCTAATTCCGACGAATTCGAAGACGGCATTGCCAACTATCAGAAAAAAGTTCGAATAAAATAATCAGCTGTTTTGTGTCAAAGTGTTGAAATTTTAAAAAAATATAAAAATTAATCAAAAAGAAGTGTTTGAAGTACAATAAGCTATAAAAAAAATTAATTCCATGGCAGCAGCGGTATTTTTAATAGAGAAAGAGACGGAGTGTCGAGGCAGAATGGAATTTAAGCTTTTAAGGTTAATGCTTAAGATGATTCTTAATATGGACAACAGAGCGTGAGTCGGCATTTATATGTAGAATCATAAATACCAATAAATTATTTCTCTGTAGAATTTCAGACTCAACAAAGACTCATTCAAGTACGTACTCAATGTGGTGGTGGATGAACTTGGACTAAATCTAAAGCAGGGATTTACAGCTTTGGGACACGTTGTGGGCAAAGCCGTATTTAGGGGGGAGGTTTTGGGGGTTCTGACCTCCCCCCCCCCCCGAAATGCGAAAACTTTTTTTTAATTTTTGATATTGATTGCCAGTGGAAGGAAAAAAAGTCAAAATGGGAAGTTTTGACCTCAGTGTTATTGAATCAGGTTCAAAGTTTTTAATTTTAACATATAATTAATCCTTTAACTCATTATTGCCCACAGTACCCCGACTCGGAAGATCTCTTTCAATGCTGTGACGGCACGAATTTCGGGAATATATGCCAACCTCATCCGAGCTCCTCATCATTGACAATGGCACAAATTCCCACTGATCATTTGAAAAAAATTAGTCTTTGACTATTTTTGGTCATTGACCATTTTTTGGAGGTTGAGTACATTATCAGTAATGGCAAGTCAATGAGTTATCGAAATTATGTCTTTCACGATAAAAAATGTATTGGAATCCACATTGAATAATATTTATTTGAAAAAATTTAAATTGTTTATTCTGTGAATTTTTTGTTTGTCATTTTCGGTCATTTTTTAGGTTAAGATTAAGAAAACTCGGAAACAAAAATTTTTTCTAAAGCTTTAAGACATTTATCCACTTTTCTCCCTAGTCTGATACGATCCATCAAATGCTTCATCGTATTTAATTTATTGTATTTAAACATCAGTTTCATAAAAATTTTATATGAATATTTTCTTCGAATGCAGTTCCGTTTCATTCGGAATTAGTGATGTCAGTTTTCTGAATATTTAAAAATTTCCGGAAATTTTCGTGGCCACTATGGAATTAATAATACGAATTATTCATTCGTAGCTACGACGAGAGCTCCGACGGAATTAGTTATAGGGCGGTACAAATTTTTATTGTAAAATAATGATTAAATATATGTGCATATATTTGAATTGTTTATGAACTAAGAAACTACCAACTGAACTGGTTCCCTAGAGGCATATGAAATAAAATATCGGATACCTGAAGTGAACTAAAATTGCTAAGTCTATTTATAATGTATTTTTTTGTTTTAGTTTCTTGATTTTAGTTGAGCCATTACAAACGTATTTTTTTTTTTTTTTGGTTTCTCGATTTTAGTTGAGCCATTCCCGATATATCTTCCTTACCGCAATCGTTAGAAAAAAAGAGTTCTGGGCAATCGCCGATAGTCCCCTAAATTTTTTTATGAAAAATGTTTACAATTATTGGGAGTATGAATGTATAAACTCGTAATTGTAACTAACTTCATATCTATCATACGCGCCATTTTTTTTTGACATTGACAGCTATTCTATCTCAAAGAGCGCCAAAAATACTATAAGAATTGATCTGTCAAATAATTTTCATAATTTTACAAAAGTGTTTTACTATAGCTGAAAATGTCGAATTTCGTGCCAACAAAACAATATTTGCGGGAAAATTTAATTTGCTTCTTCCATTCAAAGAAAAACGCAACTGAAGCACATCGTTTACTCATTGAAGCTTATCCTGACTGTGCTATAGACGTTAGAATGTGTCAGGTGTGGTATGCCCGTTTCAAAAGTGGTGATTTTGATGTTGAAGACAGGGAACGTTCAGGCGGCCCGAAAAAGTCCGAAGATTAAGAATTGAAGGCATTACTCAAAGAAGATTCATGTCAAACGCAACAAGAACTTGCAGAATCTTTAGGAATGGATCAATCAACCATTTCTAAACGATTAAAAGCATTGGGAATGATTCGAAAGCAAGGAAATTGGGTGCCGTACGAATTGAAGCCGAGAGACGTCGAACGACGATTTTTCACATGTGAACTGCTGATTGAACGACAGAAAAGAAAGGGTTTTCTGCATCGTATTGTGACTGGCGATGAAAAGTGGATACGTTACGATAACCCAAAGCGTAAAATATCATGGGGACCGCCCGGACATGCATCAACATCAACGGCAAAGCCGAACATCCATGGATACAAGCTCATGCTGTGTATTTGGTGGGATATGAAATGTGTCGTATATTATGAGCTGTTGAAACCGAATGAAACGATCACTGGCGACCGCTACCGACTACAATTGATGCGTTTGATCCGAGCATTAAAGGATAAGAGGCCAGAATATGAGAATAGACACGCCGAAGTTATTCTTCAGCACGACAATGCTCGGCCGCATGTTGCAAGGCAAGTAAAAACATACTTGGAAACGCTGAAATGGGAAGTGCTACCCCACCCGCCGTATTCTCCAGACATTGCTCCTTCTGATTACCACTTGTTCCGATCGATGACACATGGCCTGGCTGAACAGCACTTCCGTTCTTTCGAAGAACTCAAAAAATGGGTCGATTTGTGGATAGCCTCAAAAGATGAGGAGTTCTTTCGACGCGGAATCCGTATGCTAGCAGGAAGATGGGAAAAGGTTGTGGCTAACGATGGACAATATTTTAAAGAATAAATTTATAATCACTTTTTCACAATAAATGTCCAAATTACGAAAAAAATACGAGTTTATACATTCCTCCCAATATAAATACTAAGTATTTGATGCTTTGTAATTAATTTCAATGAAATTTTTATGTTATGACTAAAAAAATCACTAAGATTCCCCAATTTTTCCAAACCGCAAAATATATGTATAACCCGTTAAGAGAAGGGATCGAGATATTCACTATTTTTCTTTTTTATTTTGATTTAAAAAATGTTCAAAACAAATGAAGTGGTCTTAATTTAAAGTACACCATTGTAAAATTATAGCTAAATCAAGTATGAGATCATAAAAGGAAAAAAGCGTTAAGCGTACGCGTGCCGATTGACCAGCTGTCATGTTGGCTTATATACATACATATAGACATGTTACGATAACGCTTACAGCATCAAACAAATAAAAAAAAGTGTAAGATAAAATTAAAATAAGCTTTATCATCGTGACATCTTATATTGCTTATTCAATTATTATACATACATATGTACCTTCTATATGTATATATATACATATATATATGTATCTACATTTAAAGATTTACTTTAATTCGTAGCAACAATTCAATTACACATACCCAATGTATAAGATACATGCAGCTATATTTAAATAATTTTATAAAAACTTTTAATTTTTTATATTTATTCATAAACATTCAACTATTGCGCTATGTATTTGATTCTGAGTTTCTAAAAACTAGAGAGACTTTTATGAAAGCTTTACCCTCACAATCTTAGGAATCGGCCCCACTGGTTTAAAGATAAAGAAATGTATTGAATTCAAAAAAAAAAATTTTTATCTGTGACAAAAAAAAAATCAAATTCAACATACTCAAAGCAATGAGCGTAGGGTATCCAAATATTGTGTTAGATTCAATAAGTACTTTAGATGCTTAAAGTTGAAATTGTTGTTGTTTTATTTGTTATAATTACGCTCTTATGTCAAAATTTTAAGTCTTGAGATAATAAACATAAAATATCCATTTGTGTAGAAGTGAATGTGTATATGTTTGTTTCTATTTTCTATGGTCACTTTTTTATGTATTTAGGGCAATTTTAACTTTATTTATACATTAAGCTTTTAGTTTTAAATAAACTTCATCTTCACTTCTATGGATGATTTCAGTAAATATATTTATCATATCGTCGCCTAAGTATTGATTTGGCGTATAGGCATAGGAATACTTATATACATACGCCAAATCAATCCTCAGGCGACGATATGTACACAGATATCCGTAAGTTGTTGAAATCGTCAAGCATTAGGTTCTTTACTTTTGTGTAGATATGAAAAAAACCTTGCTGTTTCATATGGAAATCGCAAAAGAAAAAAAAAAAAAAAACAAAAATGTTTCGTAGGATACAAGGTAAAAGTGAAACTTTAGAGAGTATGCGTGGAAAGTAGATTATTTTTTGAAACTTTTTTTTTTAAGTGTGAAGGCGGAAGATCTGGACTATTATTGCGCAACAGGCCATGGAGGGGCCTAGACCGAGCTCTTCGCATCCATTCTTTATGTGCGAGTTATATTTGTACACGAATGGAAGAGATCTAAAGTTTTATGCCGAATCCGAATGGCGAATTGAAAAGCTTTTTGTAGGGAAATTTAACTCTTGGAGGTTTGCCATTGCCAGCCAGGAGCCAAGAGGTGGAACCGTGTAGCAAAATTTTCATTTCCTATTTTTGAGGGAAATTTTAACCTGGGCACCTCTGCGTATCAGTCCAATACACTAACCACTAGGCTACAGCACCACAATCTGGATTAGAAGAAGTTTTAACATTCATTTAACAATTTCTAATTAATTTTCTCTATTTATAGGGTGATTCAAAACTGCGCACAGATTTTTTTTTACCCACGTATTCTGTAGACAAGAGAAGCAAAAAAGTGTACGACCAATTTTCTGAATTCTGCTGTTTCATTGGGATTACAGCATTTGGTACCTTTAGGGTCGAAATTATCTGTGTAAGCTATTTTATTGACATAAAAACATGATCGATAGTGCAATGGAAAGAGTTGAAGGTCTGCTAAGAAGTGCGTATGAAAAAATTTTAATATCTAAAAATCACAAAATTAAGAAAGCCGTGTTACATACGGCTGGGTTCTGTTACCGCAGCTGCATATGGTCTGGCACGTTTTCCCGCTGATCCGCTACGTAAAAGTTGTTACCTGGAAGCTGAGAAAAGTCGGCCAATACATACTATGATTCCTCATCCATGATGGAACACTAAAGTTTAAACGCCCATTTTACCCCAATTGGAAATCTAATACTATTTTCGATTTTAAAACACCATCATTCATCTAGAAAAGAAATTTTATTCTATCCCGACCACTCCTTCTATTTTATCCATCATTTCTGTGGAGATGTATAAAGCCGCGCCCTGGGCTCCACAGATTTTAATTATAATACCAAGCACGGTATTGAAATTTTATATTGGGACGTAGCACTATGGAGCAAAAATGAGTCGTTCATATCAAAAATCTATAAATTTGGTGTTCCTTGAGATAAAGTGATGAATTTTGGTAGTTGTAATGTTGAATCTTTCTTTTATATATAACTTTTGTATTTTTGTATTTGTAGTGTTGATAATAGGGGAGATAAGAGTAATCTTATTTACTTTTTTATAAATTTAAATATCTAGCCAATACGATACACCCAACCCGAGTTCTTCGCGAATCTCTTTTGAACTTGCATATAAAAACATCCATGACATGTAGAAGAACAGATCAAAATAATGACTAATTATCATAATGACCAATTAACATAATCTAGCAAGAAAAACGTTAAAAAACCGGTTGTGGGTACCTTTGGGAAGACCATGTCCTTAAAAATTAATTTCTTCCATTCGCATTTGGACTTTTTCTCAGATAACCAAGAAATGGCTACAATTGGAAAGCGCTTCGATGGAAAAAATAAAATAAAAATGATTTCAGAATATTGTTGGTCATTTCAACGAGAAACTGATGGTGCTGAATTTTAAAAAATTAACGGTTAATCACACATTTTTGAGTTGAATGGCCAAAAATTGTATTTTTGCAAAAATTTTGTTTTCATAAAAATCATCATTTAATAACTCAGTCAATTACTTACCGATTTTTAAAAACAAACTTGCGTTTTACTCATTAATAAACGTGTTTTTAGAATAAATCCATAAGTAGCATAGCTCCTGAAAAAAATCTGTTGATAATCAACCAAGTTACAGGCTTATAAGTGCCCAAAGGTACCCAAACCCGGTTTTTTAACGGTAAATCAAGATTTTGGGGGTGTTTGGAAAATTTCAAGTACAGACGTTTTACTCGACAAGACCTACAAAAAAAAATAGTATGACTTCCCAGGTATTTTTTACTGTCGCACAGTGTAATTTAGCTCATTAGAAAGCTTAATGGAGTAACACTTGCAGAAAATTGTTATAGTAGCATCTGGAGGCAAGTTCAAACAGTTGCTCTCTCGAAAAAAATTTTTTTCTTTTTCTTATTTTTCATAAGAATTTGAGAGTTCATTTTGGCATTAAAAACATAAAATTCTTCCAAATCCGTATTCAATAGTAAAACCTCAATGTATAAGCTATCGTTACCTATTAATATTTTTTACTAGGCCATCTTTTGGAAAAAACATTTATGATTTGGCTTTATAAGGGGCTGCTCCACTGTGCGTAGGTTGCTAATATAAATCATAAGATATGATGTGAACGGATGCTTTCATGATATTCAAAAGCCTGAAGCTTGTCTGTCAGATATTTAAAAACTGTGTACTCGAAAACTGGCGACATGAAATGAAAGTGGATATTTAGAGGCAGAATATTCGAAAAAAAGATAAATACTAAGTACGTTTACTTTGCTTTTATCCGGGTACTCAATAAACAAAGCACTTTCATTTTTTTTTCAAAAAACAGTTGCTTAAGTTAGGTTCCTTAAGCTCTTGAATAGGGTAAAATCTACAGGCGACTGGGTAGCCTACAGAAGGGCCTTAACTACAGAGAGGCCAGAAGAGCAACCTTTACAAACAATCAAGAGGAAACGGTCAGATCTAACAACCTCGTAGTGCCTCAGCAGATTAAGTTTCTAGAGGAAAACAGGCGAGACTTAGGTCTGGCGAACAAAATCTTCCCCTCTAACAGAATTAAATGGGCTATCTCCACATTAAGCCCGTTTAAATCACCAAGTAGGGACGGAATACACCCATGTTTACTACAGCAAAGGTGTAAAAATTCTAACGCCCACTCTGGTAAGAATTTACAGGGCAAACCTTACCGTATGCTACATCCCATGCAACTGGACTAAAGTGAGGGTGATTTTCATACGAAAGGTTAGCATGAGGACAGAACACACGCCTAAGTCCTACCGACCCATAAGCCTCAGTTCCTTTCTCCTTAAAGCAATTGAGAAAGGAAGTTCGATACTGACCGCGTCGACAACTAAGGGATGCCCTAAAGGGGGAGTCCATTACTGTGGACCATGGTTATAGACGAACTCCTTAATCCTTAGAGCTATGGAGATGATGTAGTCATTACAATAAGGGAAACGATGGCCCCAAGAATGCAAGAAATTTAACAATCAACCCGAACAAAACAGTTCTAGTTCCTTTCACATTGAGAAGAAAACTTAATCTTAAGACAATCAGACTCAATGGGCAAGAGCTGGCACTTTCAGATGAAGTTAAATACCTTGGGGTAACCCTTAATAAAAAGCTCACCTTGAACTCACACCTTAATAAAACTGTTAAAAAGGCGACAAGGGTATTCCATGCTGGTCATGTCTGAGACCAATACGTACTGGTTATATCAAACGGTCATCAAACCCATGGTTACATATGCAGCAATTGCTTGGTGGCCAAAAACTCAGCAAGCGAAGGCGCAATCTGAGTTAAATAAACTTTATCGCCTAGCTTGTCTGGGCATTACGGGGGCAATGAAAACTTGCCCCACTGCAGCACTTGGGGCAATAACTAGACTTCCCCCATTACACTTAACAGTTAAAAAGGAAGCCAGTTTAAGTTCCCTGAGGCTGCCTAAAGTAAACATTTTTGCAAAAGTGGGACCTAACAGGACACCTTTCTATTTTGAACATATTTCAGGACAGCCCGTGCCTGAAACTAACTGACTCTATGAGTAAAACATATGTATTTTCCAGGAAATTTGAAGTGGTTATAAATGACCGTCAAACATGGAAAAACAAAAACTTCACAATCAGAAGTGTTTTGAACTCTTTTCAGCCCTATCCACCTGGAATGAGGTTAAACTGGCTTGAATATCAGTTCATGAAGGATTTAAGGGAAATGAAAAGGCAGACAGCGAAAAGGGGGTCACTTAGGTCCTTCATAGGTCCCGAAACTTTTGTGGTGAGACATCAAATCACACCCAAACAATAATAACGGATTGGGAAAATGAAGCTCTCAAAGACTATTGGTCCAGACTTCATGGTCTCCGACAGGCTAAAAGACTTATTAACCCAATCACCATTAACTCCAAACCAATAATAGGTTAGGTTTGGAAGGCGTGTGCGAATGTATACATATATATGCATATATATATATATATAAAGCCCGCACTTCCACTCGGAGACTTAATTGTCCATTGTGATTGCCCTCATTTAATTGCCCGGATGAGGCACGTCTCTAACCACGGTTTCCGTCAGCTGTCCAGGTAATGTCTTTATTGAACCATTTGGTTCTCCGGCTGAAGGTAAGACGATCCGATAGTTCCACTTTCGTTATCTCGGTTAGACTATTGAAAAAGCGCGACCCCAAACATTGGAGTCTGCTCATCTGCAGCCTTGGACATTGACATAGAAAGTGAAGAATCGATTCTGTCTCTTCTTCATCATGACAACTTCTGCACAGTCCGCTCATTGGAATGCGGCACCGTTGAAACATTGGTGCAATAGCACAATGCCCAGTTATGACTCCTGTGAGCAGACGTACTGCAGATTTGTTGTGCCCTAAGAGGACATTTGTCCTCTTTCTATCTAACCTTGGCCACAAGGCCCGTGAAACTATACAGTCATCTAGGTTAGTCAAAAAAAAAAAAATAAATAGAATTAAACAGAATGGAAATTCGTACCATTGCAGGGCTTCTTACAGGGCACTGCCTTCTTAAGTGTCATCTGAAGAAGATGGGTATATCGCCATTCGATTCATGCCGACTATGCAATGAAGACATGGAAACAGCTGAACATATACTATGTAAATGTCCAGCTGCCGCCCGCTAGGCGTAGATCGCTTTATCTTGGAAAGGGACTCTTGAGACCTTCTGAGGTATGCGGCATAAAACATATAAACATAAAACATGCAATCCTTAGATTCCTTTGTAGTCTTAATTTAGAATTGTGTTAAAACCAAGGACTGCACAAAAGATCAACAATGGTCGCAGTGCACTATAGTCTGCTTAAATAATAATAATAATAATACGTTCCTTAAAGAAACTGAGGAGTTAAATTCTTTTTACCTTTGCGTCTTCTGAATCTCTCCTTTCTCTCAAAATTTTCCTTTTTCAAAATTTTTCGTGCTGAAACTATTTTAAGACCAATTTTTCTTCAAATTAACTATTTCTGCTTCTACTTATCCTGTCATTAAATCCAAACAGAAAAATGTTTTAAACTTACTTTTAAAACAAGATGGAAAGCTAAATTTAGGCATGGTCCTATACTTCCTCTAAAAAAAATTCCTCTTTGCTCATTTGATGGCATAAGTTAATGTTCGATTTTTTAATGTAGAATATATATTATTCAGTAAAGTGGGTTGTGAAAAGGAGGATGAATTTGTATAGATTTTAAGTGTGTTTATTGATACTTTATTCATTTATTTAAGGATTTAAATTATTTACGAAATATCTTAACTTTAAATTCATTCATCATTCATAATTTTAAGAAAACAAGTCATAAAATGTATTATGCTATAGAAGCCAAGTGGTTGTTATAATAATTCCATGCATTGGTATTGTTATTATTAGTATATCATATGAAAATACGAAAAAGACGAGGTGAGTTCGTCTAAGCAAGTGAATGAAGCCATGCGTTGTTTTAATTAATTGCGTTTAATTATTGATTTGGTGATTGTGTTCATTAAATAAATACTTTTAATTGAAATTTGCAAAAAAAATAGCAAAATTCATTTTCATGCGTAACAATTCTACAAGGTTTATTTGTGTTATTATAATGTTGACAAAAAGTGTGCATAAAGTCAAGTTAACAATATTTTCTCTCACCAGCGTAATTTTATGTTTACTATATACCTTGCAAGGCCGTATTCAGGGGGAGGCTTTAGGGGTTCTGACCCCCCTCCCCCCCCGAAATGTGGAAACTTTATTCTAATTTTTGAGATTGATTGCCAATGGATGGAAAAAAGTCAAAATAAAATCTAATTAACGATATTTTTTACTTCTATCGGTTTTTTTTTTCTAAAAAGTCAAATATAAAAAATAAATTTGAAATCTTAGTTACACTATGCGATCAAATCCGATTTGTTTTCTTCGACATGAGGTTTGACTACGGATTCAAAAAGAGAAGGTGATACTGAGCACTCCTGCATTCATAGTTTTTCTAGGTCCGTAACTGTTTTTGATTTAAAATTCCGACCTGAATCAGTTTGAAAAGTTTAAAAATTAATAAAAAATAGAAAAAATTATCGGATCCTTGTAAAATTAGACTTGCTTGAACCCCATTTTTTTTCTAAAATGTGATGTGATGGGAAATTTTTGACTTCTGATTCGTGTTCAACGTGAAAAATTCTTTCGCAAAAACTTCATCTTATTAGCAAAACCCATGCAGTTTTAGGAGGCAATCTTAAAGTATAATTAATTTTTTAACGCATTATTGCTCAGAGCACCACGACTAGAAAGATCTCTTTCAATGCTGTGACTTCACGAATTTAGGGAATATAAGCCAACCTCATCCGGGTTCCTTATCATTGATAATGGCTCAAATTCTCAATGATGATCATTTGAAAAAAATGAGCTTCTACTATTTTTGGTAATTTTTTTGAGGTTGGGTACATCATTAGTAGTGGGAAGTCAATGAACTAATGAAATTATGTCCCTCACCATAAAAAATGCAATAGAATGTACAGTGATTAATATTTATTTGAAAAAATTTAATTTGATTATTCTGTGAATTTTTTGTCGCGTTTGGCCATTTTTTTGAGGTTAAGATTAAAAAAAATCGGAAAATTTTTCCTAAAATTTTAATTTTGTAGGGTCCATCAAATGTATCATTGTTTTAATTTATTTTATATAAAAATCAGTTTGATAAAAATTATTTATGAATATTTTTTTCGAATGAAACCTCCCCCCCGAAAAAAATTTCTGGCTACTGCCCTGCGTCCTTGCAAAATACTCATTTTAAACATGAAAGAATATATTTAAAATCAACTTCTTCATATTATTAAAATTTGCCACGCGTGACGTAACCCATGTCAACATTAAATGTACAATATGAAATAAAAAAACAAGGCACGAGTTAGCATAACTTAACTTTCCACTTACATACATACATAAATATTCTATATGCACTTTTAGGAAACAAAAGGGTTACACAATCACAATAATAAAATCAAGAATATTTAAACTTAAACATTAGGAAATTTATAGGTGACCTTCTTTTTCGGTATGAAATTGAAAGTAAATTGTAAAAGATATTTTGTGAGTAGGTATGTGGAAAAAAGTCTCTTACGCACACGTACTTAAATACGTAAGTATGTTTTTATATATGTACATAAGACAATAACACCAATATAATATATATTTTGTATTTTAACCTATGTACCCTGTAAAAGCATCTAACGAAATTTATTGCATTTAGTTGTTAGCTTTGGTAGTTTACTTAATATTTCACAGTAAAGTCACGAAATTTATATCAACTTAAAATCATTACATTACGACAAGTTGTAGTTATCTTTATAGTTAATCGGTTCTTCTAATGTACTTCCATATACACATACACTTGTGGTCACATAATTAAGTCACTAGAACAAAATTTTATGCTGAGTTCAAAAAATATTTTGTATTAGTAGTCCAAGAATTTTTTATAATGCCATTTAGCGGTACCATTAGTAGCCTTAAAAAATAATAAGAGCAATTACAAAAGAGTGACGTATTTTGCGCGCAGTCGGCAATTGTGTGTGAAGGAGTAAGATTAGAAGTGGACATATAATTAAGTCATTTTATGTTGTTTCAACTTGACTTAGTCCACTTAAATTTCGTAAAAACCAATAAAATTTATCATTTACACATTTCTGTATACTTTAGTTGAACAATTGTTGATTTTGGTTGTGATGGGCAAAAATAACCGTTCCAATTCCTCGAAGAGGGAGCTTATTTGGAAAACTTTTCAGAACCATGGGATTATTGCAAAGGTCGTGGAAGAGCTAGCTTTTTTACATGGAAAAGTGGTCAATGAGATAAGAACTACAAAAAATTCAAATCATTTCACAATTTACAACGCAAAAAACCACCTAAAACGACTCCAGCTGAAGATAAGTACTTGATTAGGCTCAGCAAAATGAACGATTTCTTAAATTTTATCAAACTAAGATCTCAAATGGACTTAGATTATAATTTGAAAATATCAGCCAGAACTATACGCAAACAATTAAATGAAAAAAAATATTAGGACGAATTAGCAGACATAAACCCAACGGTAAAAAAAAAAATATTGCGCAGCGTATTCAGTTCGCTAAACGATATCTCCACTAGTACCAGCATTTTTGGAAAACGATTGTTTGAAGCGATGAATCCAAATTAAATGTGTTTGGGATCGATGGAAGGCTCTTTGTTAGGCATCCATCAAATACTGAGCTGGACCCAAAATTTACTAAAAAACTGTAAAACATGGGGCCCTTGTGTAATGGTTTGGTGGTGTTTCACTTCATCTGGAGTTAGTCCAATTTCTTAAATCGATAACAAAATTTCTGAAGAAAAGTACAAAGGCATCCTTAAAAATCATCTTTTCCGCGGATACGGTGAAAATTTACCTTTGGGTTGACTCTTTCAGCATGATAATGACCCAAAACATACATATCGGGTCGTTAAGTCTTGGTAAAATGAGAACAAAATAAAAATTCTCGAGTGGCCAGCCTCAAGTTCATATTTAAACCAAATAGAAAATCTATAGGGTATTTTAAAAAGGGTCGTGGCAGCGCAAAAACCTTCAAATAAGGCTTTCTTATGGGTTATCATTCAGGAGAAATAGAATCAAATCACTGCTGCCCAATGCTCTGGTACTCTGGTCGAAGAGATGTACAGAAATTATCAAACAAAAATGGTTTCCACGAAGTATTAACAGTACCAAAAGGTAAAATTTCAGTTCAAAGTTAAAAATCAGCAAACTTATTATTTTTAAATATTTTTGTTTAGCATATGACTTAATTATATGACCGCAAATTACACCATAGACCTAAGATAATTTGGAAAATTTTTACATATTTGACATTATTACTGTTTTTTTTCTTTTATAATTTTAAATATTGAACTGTTATTTATTTATTTTACTTGGTTTTGTTTCTTTTCAATAGAAACTTTATTTTTCTTAAAATTCTTCTGCTCATAAGTGTATGACTTAATTGTATGTCCACAAGTAAACATACATACAGATGTGTTCGTTAAAATACGAGTGATAACATACAAAATAAGAAAGTGGAAATTCTGTTGAATTTTATTCCTTAGATTTAAAAAATAAATTTATTTCAGGGAGCGAAATTCATTATATTTAGGGCCACTTATTCAAAAAAGCAACCACTTATCATACGAAATATATTTAAAAAAAATTATGGTGTAGTTTAAGTTCTTATACCCCGGAGCAGATTATTACTTTTTCCTAATTTTATTTGTAGTCCAAAATTTTTTTAAAAATAACTTAAAAAAAACTCCAAATTCCTTGACAATTTACTTAATTGTGCCAAAACTATTTATCCAATCAAATCAAAACGTTCAAACATAAGATGAAAAATTTTAATGTCTTTAATTTCATATACTGCCCGTTCAAAATGAGTTCCTAGTTTCCAACATATTTATAATTATGGGGATATATTTTTTTTGCTCCGATAAAAAAATTCAACTGGCGTGATCTTCAAAACCATACCACAAAATTAAAAATCGGGCTCAGCGAGCAATTTTACATGGGAATTGGATAGTGGTGTTCATTGCTCAGAAAAAAAAATAATTATTTGTAAACTAGGGTAATAAGTAATAATAAATTTTTTGTCGAAAACCCATTAGTTTTTAAAACCGCTTCACATTGACGTGACACTGAGTCCACAAAATTTTGAGCATGACTTTTGGCAAATTCGTTACGAGCTTTTACATGATTTTTTTTGTCATGAGTGTGATCTCACGTGGATTCCTGGCATACAAATTTTCCTCCAGAAGTCTTCTGTATATCGTTTCATTAATCGCATGTAATTTTAGATCATCCCGTATTTCGTTAGATGGTACTCGTGAGTTCTTTTTCGAATACCTTACAATATGGTGATGATCAGCTTTGGTGGTTAGCGAGTTTCTGGCTTTTCGATGTAATTTGGAGGATTAAAGATTGTTGAAGTACTACATCTTAAAGTTTCTTGGATTTTTGCTTATAAGATATTCGCATTTGGCGAAATTTCCAAATACATTTCTACTTTTTCTGACTGCTGTGCTTTCCTCGTCCCACCATACAACATTTTTAACCCAAAAATATAAAATAGTAATTAAAAAGCAAAGGCTTATTTTTAATTTAAGTATTTTTTGACTAGTTTTTATTTCAAAGCACTGAACATTTAAATTTCGTAACCCTATTTTTATGAACAGCACTGTGATTTTGCAGTCATTTTGCTGAATGAAATCTTTTACAACCTATGCAAAACTATGCTGCTTGTTACTGATTTTGCTTGAAAAATATCGTTTGAATATGTTTTTAGCGATATGTTTTTACAGCCAGTTCGAAAAACTTTGCAGGAGTTGGAAATACTTGAAGAAAGCAATTCTATTATTATGAACACAACTGTATCGCATTGTATATGAGCAAAAAATACCCCTTTTCTTGGAAAAAATCTCAAATAGTAATTATGTATTGTTTTTATGACTACCACATGACAATTTCGTATTTATTAAACTACACTGTGAAACAAGTAAAAATATAATTGAAATTGGTTGAATATTTCATAATAATTTTGAAACACTAATTACACTATAACATTTTAAGCGTGAGATTTTCCAACGGTTCAAAGGTTTTATAGTAATTTAGGTTCACTGATCACGACTCACACTACCTAAGTAAAAAAATGGAATCGTTTGTTGTTGTAATTAATTTAGAAAATCAAATATTTGTACTACAGACCCGTGGTTCAATCCAATCAATTAAATGGGTTAACTTAGGAACCTCTAATTAGTCTAAAAATGATATTATTCTCGGGCTTTAACCACGATAGATAACCCAATCCCCAAACCAGCTATTGTTACGCCACTATCTCTACATGCTAAGGAAAAACCTTCAGAAAGTTCGGATTAGAACTATTACCTGTAACCGGTTTTTTTTTCTCCGAATAGAACGTTCTAACGATTAACATACTTCATTAGCACTTCGATGTACTACATAGATACACATTCCACTCTTCATATATATGAAAAAATAAACAAAAATTTTATGATATTTTTGGTTGGCCAAATTAATTTATTCACGATTGTCGATATTTGAAATTAAAAAAAAAAAAAAAAACATTTTACAAATCATGCACACAAATTTCATAATTGAAAACCTTTTCACATGGATCAGCACCTTGAGGAGTCTTACATTTTTCCATCAACGCTGCCACACGTTTCTTGTCACCCTTAAGCAGCACACCTAATGATATTTCGATTTCTTTTGGATTATATTTGCCATCATCAGTGATCATGCCAATTTTTTTATAATAACAAAGCGAAAAACATTGCATATTTTTAGGTGCTGGCTTCATATCTTTTGTGAATACTTTATTATTTTCGACCAGTGCTTTCTGCTCTTCGCTTAGTTTTTGTTCTTTATAGCATTCATTGCGTGCATTCTCGTATTTTTTTGGATCAGCTGATTGTGACTATGTTAGAAATTAAGTTATCATAAAATATGTGCATGTATGTGTTGAATGTAAACGTTTTTTTTTTCTTACCACTACTCCATAGTACAGGCATATTAAAGCCATCCCGAATATACAACAACGATGGAAATTCATTTTTGGCTTAAGCTTCATACACAACACAATTACAAAATGTGAATGAACATTTTAAAAATTTCGCACTTCTTTTATGCTATACCGATAGCGAATACAGTGGTTGAAAAAAATTGATAGTCCCTCTAATAAAAAATATTTAATTCTATGTTATGCTTTCTGACTCTAATGAAGAATATTTAATACTATGTTATGCTCTCTGACTTGCTAAATAAAATTAATTTAATATAGCGTAAAATTAATGCAACCTAATTTTTATTTACATTATTATTGTATTATAAGCAATTACAATGAATATTTACATGTGCACATATGGCATAAGTATTGGTTGGTAAAATGTTTTTATATAATCTGAGTTAACTTAGAGAAGGTATGCAGTATAAAGAACCGCTTTCAAAAGTTGTCCATATGTTGATTTTCGATACTTTGGATATCAATTTTAGCCTCACATCAATAGATCTATATGATAATCGCGTAGCTGACAACTCACTCTTTAGTGTTAAGTGCCAGGAGCGAACGCGAACTCCAAAACCTCCTAAACTAATTTGAATATGTTTTTTTGTGAATATAAAATATTTTTTTATTTTATTCGCTTAAGTATTCGAAGGATTACGATTACGTTTTGATTACTGTAATCGTAATCATACTTCTTCTTTTTTGATTACAATTGTAGTAATGAAAATGTAATCGTAATCTTTATTGCGCTGCTCTGATTCGCGGTCACAGATCTCTATAGTTATATATATGGAAAGCATTTTTCCCCCATTGCTACTGCTTTCTCAAATATTGAGCCGTAGACTCCATCTCAGCATTGGCTTTTTGAAAGAGTATCGAAACCAACATTTTGATAATTTTTTTATTGTATTTTTGAACATGACGAAACTTAATGAGATTCCAAAAATAGAATAAAAAAAATGGACCAAATGTTGGTTACGATAGTCTTTCGAAAGGTATCGATATACATATAAGGAAATGCTTTAAATGGCGGATCTATTTTCGTCTGCAAAAATTTAAAATAAAATAGAAAATAATAGAAACCACTATGTGTCAAAGCTAAATCGAATTTGCTGGATACAAAACATAGAAAAAATAGAAGGAATGGTAGAGTCACAAAATTTTGATAAAAATTACAATTTGTTCAGTACAACGTCTAAGTCTAAAAATAATTCGACCACAACCATGATCATTTCTCAATATTTCATAAATTATTATTAAATCTAATATCTAATATGGTGCAAAAGGATATAAAAGGACATGTTTCGCAAAGAAGAAGTCACTCAGACTCAGACTTAGACTGTGGCGCAGGTCAGTTCTTCTCCTCTTTGTAAGATTATATGAAATACTCAATACGGTTGCGTCAGCACGGAAGGATAAGGACTTAGACATTGATAGCTAATATCAAGCGAAGCGACAGCACGTTTTGATTTCTCTCAATCTTAGATATCGTTCAGGTATTTATTGGACCTTGCGAGTGAGACATCACACCAAGGTATACAAGGTATATAAAGTTCAGGTATTCAGTGAGGCTGTCGCACACACTGGTGTAGAACAAACGAAGTTGCAACTGACCATACGACATCACAACGACCTAGCCATCGTATCATGAGGACAAGCAAAGAAAACACCAGAACGTAAACGAGCGCCAATAAGGCCAAACTAAGAAAACCGAGCCAAGGCAAACGAGCGCCAAGGAAGGCAAACGAGCATCAACCAAGGCAAACGAACGCCAGAGAGGTACGATTGAGAGGCTACAAAGAACTAACAGTGACTATGCAAGGTACTACAAACACAAATACTAACGTACGAAGAATCAAGTGTAATTAAGACAAAGAGAACGGTGAATAAGATAAACTAGTGGGTAAGGCCCCAGTAACTGGGGCTATTTTTTTTTGCCCAAGAAATCTCTTTATGAAAAAACAAATATCAAAAGAGAACAAAACTACTCGTTGGTGTTTGTTTTGGTATTTGTGTATGCAGATAATTCTGAGAAATGCCGTTACTCATATCTTCTCTCTCTCTCATTTGTTATTTACTCCCGCTTAACCCTTAAATGCATACCGTACCATATATGGTACATGTCTTTAATCATACGGTAATCTAATCAATCAAACTGAAGCGTTATACTGTTCGCTTTAAATTGAAACAGATAAAATTATCCTTCATATAAATACCGTTACAGCTTGCTTACGATTTGTTTTAGTTGTCAGTAAGCTGCCGAAGTGGTCAAAGTGATTTTCAATAGCAAAAAAAAAAATTGGTAAAATTTGTTATTCGTGTGGAAATAAGTATTGATGAGTACATTGGACTTTCTTTTAGCTAAATATAATGAATCTTGATCAAATTTGATATCTTAGAATAGTTGTTTTTTCTATTTTTCTATGTATCATATATGGTACTCTATGCATCTGCGCATTTGATTATTTGGATTGTTCAATAAGATATGGATGGCATTATAATTATATTATAACGTTGATGAGGCGGCGGATATGCTTTATGATGATGACGATGATGAATTGATGGGCACACCTAACAATGGTGATCTATTAGATGAAAAAGAATGGGTAGATGAAGGGTCGGATGAATTTATTGGTGAAATTCAAATACCGCAACGCATGAGAAATCGAGCAGAAACCAATTACGCCATATTGAATGAAGGAGCAATTTCTGGCATATTTTTCAACAATGACGAGCTGGACGTATCTATTTTTGAAGCTTTTAGAATTTCTGTTCCTGATGTTAGTACGTCAATACAAGTTGATTTGTTCATAGTGACGCAAGAGCTTTCTTCGCCTCCATGAAAAAAGAATAAAATGTTAGTTTCTTTGACCCTTGTGCCACCTGTGGATGATATCACTGATAATGTCACGAAAATGCTCTCATCGATCGGAATAATAAGTTGGGCTAGGTATGCGAAGAATACTGTAGGTATAAAGACGTTGTTGTTGACATAACTTCCAACGATTTTGAGAGAGTTCGTTGAAAAAAAGGAAAGCTAAAGTTGTACGAAGAGCAAATCTTTTTCTTCAGAAGCTCAAAATTGGAACCTGAGTCAGCAGATGATTTCGCAACTGCTTACCTACCCCTTGCGAAAAAAGCAATTGTTACGTCGATTATGATACAAAGAAGTAATAATAATTTTTATATTTACACTAAAAGCTACCAAAATTGTTATTTTCATTCATTTTTCATTTACTTTTATATATTTTTACATTAGTTTCTAATAAAAAAAAATAATTCCATCAAATTGTATTAATACCAAATATGTATAGAATGCATAGTGTACCATATATGGTACACATCACAAATCGTTCTTCTTCCGCTTTTCCGGGGAAATGGTACATTTTCCAGGAAAATCAATGCCTGATTCGTGCTTAGCGAGCGATTTTACATTAGGGCAGCTTGGTCTCCATACTGATGGCTGACCTCATGCATTTAAGGGTTAAGCAATGATTTTTACAACGATGAATGCAATGCTTTGTTCAATGAGTGAATTTTAAAGAACTTTCGACTCTAATATTTTGGAATTGGAAAAAAACCGATTTTAAATCTGACAATTTTTCTCTAACTTACTCGTCAAGCTTAAATTGATATATAATATGATATTATAGCACTTCTGGATCTTCTGGAATAAAATTGTAGTTACACTAATAAATGTATAGATAAACAGTGAACATTAGATATCGAAACAAACTATCGTGTTATTATTGGCGTCTCTTGGTTACTCACTGAGCATACCTTAGCTAAAAGAAAAGGAACCAGGATAGTTCGTTACTACATTATAATATTTTTATCAATCCTGTGCTGTACTTGAAAAACTCTTAAAATTTATGGTATGGAGCTTTGATGGAGGAATCTTGTGTTCACACAAAATGTGCTTCTTTTTCTACTAAAGGGCCTTTCACATGTTACGTCACTCAATTTTTGACCTATTTTGACCCAATCGCTCATAACTTTATCATTTTTTGGCCGATTTTCTTCTAATCGTAAAAAATTTTTAACCATTATTTTCGAAATCAGCGGGAGAAAATTCATTTTATAAACTAATGTAATTTTAAAGTCATTTGTATTTATTGGGAGTATGAATGTATAAACTCGTAATTGTGACTAGCTTCATATCTATCATACGCGCCATTTTTTTGACATTGACAGTTATTCTATCTCGAAGAGCGCCAAAAATACTATAAGAATTGATCATAATTTTACAAAAGTGTTTTACTATACCTGAAAATGTCGAATTTCGTGCCAACAAAACAACATTTGCGGGAAGTTTTAATTTGCTTCTTCCATTTAAAGAAAAACGCAACTGAAGCTTATCCTGACTGTGCTATAGACGTTAGAATGTGTCAGGTGTGGTATGCCCGTTTCAAAAGTGGTGATTTTGATGTTGAAGACAGGGAACGTTCAGGCGGCCCGAAAAAGTTCGAAGATGAAGAATTGAAGGCATTACTCGAAGAAGATTCATGTCAAACGCAACAAGAACTTGCAGAATCTTTAGGAGTTGATCAATCAACCATTCCTAAACGATTTAAAGCATTGGGAATGATTCGAAAGCAAGGAAATTGGGTGCCGTACGAATTGAAGCCGAGAGACGTCGAACGACGATTTTTCACATGTGAACTGCTGATTGAACGACAGAAAAGAAAGGGTTTTCTGCATCGTATTGTGACTGGCGATGAAAAGTGAATACGTTACGATAACCCAAAGCGTAAAAAATCATGGGGACCGCCCGGACAAGCATCAACATCAACGGCAAAGCCGAACATCCATGGATACAAGCTCATGCTGTGTATTTGGTGGGATATGAAAGGTGTCGTGTATTATGAGCTGTTGAAACCGAATGAAACGATCACTGGCGACCGCTACCGACTACAATTGATGCGTTTGAGCCGAGCTTTAAAGGATTAGAGGCCAGAATATGAGAATAGACACGACAAAGTTATTCTTTAGCACGACAAGGCTCGGCCGCATGTTGCAAGGCAAGTAAAAACACACTTGGAAACTCTGAAATGGGAAGTGCTACCCCACCCGCCGTATTCTCCAGACATTGCTCCTTCTGATTACCATGTGTTCCGATCGATGACACATGGCCTGGCTGAACTGCACTTCCTTTCTTTCGAAGAACTCAAAAAATGGGTCGATTCGTGGATAGCCTCAAAAGATGAGGAGTTCTTTCGACGCGGAATCCGTATGCTACCAGAAAGATGGGAAAAGGTTGTGGCTAACGATGGACAATACTTTAAAGAATAAATTTATAATCACTTTTTCACAATAAATGTCCAAATTACGAAAAAAATACAAGTTTATACATTCATACTCCCAATAATAGTATAAAATCTACGCTACATAACACATCGATGTCTTGGTACAGTCTTAATAAAGCCGTTTTCATGATTTTATGTACCGTTATCTCGAAAACCTAACGTTTTAAAGTATTTCATATAGAGTGCATCCTTGATATCGCTTACTTGCTAATGTTTTCTACAGTAATGATAACAGTGTACACTACAAAATTTAGTTATTATAATTTCCTTAATTTTTTCGAATTTTTAAACTTTCGAAATCATATCTCGAGCTAGAAATATCTGTTCTTGCTACCAAATGAAAGATATTGAGATGACAAACAAACATATCTAATCGGATCTCTAATTCGTTAAGCGGTTCAAGATATCGATGAAAATTAAATCAAATTTTATAGTTGGTTTTGTGGCCACGTAAAATGAAATCGATAAAAAAAAATTCCTAGTTTCTCTTCATGTACGTTGTCATTTTGTGGTCTATTTTCTTCTGGTAAGTCTTATTTTTGTCCGTGAAAGTATTATCGTTTTTCATTATTTTTCCGTGGCCTCTGGGGCCAGTAATAAAATTTTATTTTTTCAAAATCTGACCCATTTTCAACGATATTTTTTAAATCGGTTAACCAATTAAAAATCCGTTTATATGTACCTATCTATATATTTGTCATCTCAATACCTTTTATTTGGTATGAAGAACTACGGGACATTTCTGGCTTGAGATATGATTTTCAAAGTGTAAAAAAGTTGAAAAAATTATAAAATTACAATATCTCAAAAACGGATCCATAAACAAATTTCAACTTTGATTTTCGAATTCAGGGGGAGACAATCCATAAAAAAGCGACGTTTTATTAAATGTATGTGAAAAAATTCCATTTCATAAGCAAGTGTAATTTTGAACACATCTGTTTTTGTTCGTATAAAATCGACGTTACGTAATGCAGTTGACGACCCTTTCCCCCTCCCAAGGGATGGGGAAAGGGTCGTCTGACGGGAGGGTCATGATTAATGAATATGTGAGCGGATCCTGATTATTGCGAAAACCGATAGAAAATATTCAACTAACTAAATTTACGTTATTACTAAATGAATTTTTATCCTGTTTATGTTTAAAAAATGAATTATAAACCTTTTATTTGTAGCTTTTAAATAAATATTACAAAATAAATGTTGTATTTATTGTATTAATTTTCATAATACCATAGTATTTTATATTTTAGCGGTATAAGAGTCAAAATGGATCCGTCTGCGCATCTAAAGGTGTAACAAAAGCAGGGCATCCCAGTGTTAAGATATATCTTGGATCTTGTTTGTTAGTGCCTCTGATTACACAGTGTTACAAAATTTAGTGAAGTCGAAATACTTGGGAAGTCGTACTATTTTTCTTGTAGGTCTTGTCGAGTAAAACAAGAGTCTATACTTGGAATTTTCCAAACACCCCCAAAATCTTGATTTACCATTAAAAAAAACCGGTTTTGGGTACCTTTGGGCACTTATGAGCCTGTAACTTGGTTGATTATAAACAGATTTCCAGTTTCTTACCGGTTTTAGAAAAAAGAAACTTAGACCTTTCAAATTTTGTTTTCATAAAAAGTTTATTAACTTGCGTTTTACTTGTTAATATAAACGTGTTTTAAGAATAAATCCATACAAACACCGTCAAAGTTCAGAAAAGACGAAAAAAGTGAAAAAAATTGTGTTTGCTAGTCAAATACACACAAATTCCTCAAATCTTCTAAAATAAAATATATATCGTTCGAAAGGCCTAAGTTTCTTTTTTAAAAAACTGGTAAGAAACTGCAAATCTGTTGATTATCAACCAAGTTACAGACTTATAAGTGCCCAAAGGTACCCAAAACCGGTTTTTTAACAGTAAATCAAGATTTTGGGAGTGTTTGGAAAATTTCAAGTACAGACTCTTGTTTAACTCGACAATACCTACAAGAAAAGTAGTATGACATCCCAGGTATTTTTTACTGTCGCACCGTGTTATCCGTTGATATGGAATATTCTTAATTTGATGTTAGTAACACGAGTTTCTTGTTTAGCTACGTAAAGACGCTTTTCCCTTTCATTATTCTCTGCAGTATATCTGCTCAATCGCTTCCATTTTTAGTAATTATGCTGCCCTGATAGTTATCTACCATACAATTTATCCTCATGCTCTTGGTCTTCGATGGACTAATTTTTAGACCATTTTTTTAAGACTCCTTAAAGAGATCGTCAGACAGTCGAGGTCTTCAAGGTGTTATATTACTAAAGTTTATATTTTCAAATTTCTGACTCTGTCTTTAAAAGAAATAAGTCAACGTTACTTAAGTCAAATATTTATGTATTTGAACAAAATTTTATTTTAAATTTCAAATGTGAATTATTTTAAATAAATTATGTGGATATTTATAAAATTCTACCACCTTTACGTATAATCGTGTGTACTTATAACAACAAAAAAAAAATTCATATGAGAGTTTCACGTTCAAAATAATTAAGCGACAAGTTCCTTAAAAACGCAATTTTCAAACATGAAAATATTTTCGCACTCATTGGCGCCTTTCATTTCCGAGCAGCTCATCATTGCGGCAGAAAGCTTCATTTTATCTTTAACGCCAGTTGCTTCTTCTAAATACTTAACAATAGCTTCTGGATCAGGTTTGCCGCCGCTACCAATTACTCCGGCTTCTTTATAGAAACACAATAAATAGCATTTCAAATTCTGTGAAGCATTTGCTGTTTTGCTGACTTGTTTGCTTTCTTTGGTTATTTTAATTTCATCTGCAGTTAAGTTGTTCGTTTTGGCACAGGTCTCTTTAGCTTTTTTCTGCGCCTCAGTATCGGCTCCCTGCCGATTAAATAAATAAAAATAAAAGTAATTATCTGTATACACTCTCATGTAAATGTGAGCTCACCCTGGCAACCTCCAGATAGGCCAGAATTCCAACAACTAACAGAAATACAGCGATCGACTTCATCTTTTCAATTAATGATATTTAATGATGGAGTGGAGTGTGAACACACGCTGTTTAAATAGTAGTATTTTTATGGGATTTTTTGTTACCTTTTTAATCGAGGAGGAAATTGGATAATTTCTTTTTAAATTGTTTACCAATTTACAAATTTAAATTTCAATTAAATTAAATTTCTCAATTATAAATTTCATGCATAAACAAGAGTTTGGTTAAACGCGTATTTTCTTACCCTACGCCTAAATGTTTGGAGTACTAGTTTCAATTGAAATTGATAATATTTTGATTTTGTCCCATACTGTAAGTGTATAAATTTGTGATGTGATCATTAAGTATCACGGATCATGCTGCGCTATCAGTCTCAGGTATATACTCTCTCTCTGTGCTCTCTCTGTACTGTGTAACCGGTGTAGCAGATGTTGCCTAAGCATTCAACCCGAGCTTTTGTTTCTTTTTTTGCCCTCTGAAGATGATTAGCTTTCAAATTATGTTTTCTAATTACCTGGGAATAAGACCCAAATACTTAACTTTTTCTGAAAAATTATATTAAATTCCCATAAGATTTGGAGGGTCCTCAACTTTAGGAACTCTTTGTTTCCTAGGAAAAATATAATAGACTAATCGCAATAAAGATTTAGTATAAAGCAATAACAGGGGCTGTCTTGCCTGAACTTTATTCTAAAGACTTAAGCACAGATCATATCTATCTTGCCTTCCCTAGATCTTGACTAATTGTGCTACAGTCCCGCAATCCTGACGAAATGAACAAGATTTGATCCATTACAATTGCAAACATAATATTAAGACGGTACATTTCCACTCAAAAACCCACAAAAACTACGACTGATTTAGTGGTCCATATTTGCTCCTTTTTTGGACCTCTGAAGAAATCTAGCTATCATACTAAGTTTTCTAATTACCTTTAGAGTTAGAGTTGAAGGTGGGCTCGACTAAACCAAAGCACTCAGTCACAAAGACCATTGTACTATACCCGCCAGTAGAGGAAAGTAGAAAGACAGTAAAGATATGTGAAGGGATAAACGGGTAGAAGAAAGGCCTAAGGTCTCTCAACCTCGAACTTCTTTGTTTCACTGATGAACCTTAGAAGCTCAGGAAGAGGGAGAGTATGAACATTATTCATCCTCAAGACATCCAACATCCCCAACAGCCTTAAACTGATTCTCTCGAACTTAGGACAGTTACAAACATATTGATCCATTGTATCATCGTTCTCAAGACACGATCGGCAGGTAGGATCGGTGATGACGCCCATGTTAGTCATATGCTGACCACATGTGTTATGCCCTGTGATGACAACCACCAGTAATACTAGGTTCTTTCTTCTCAATTTCAGAAGAAATTCGGCTGATTTCCCGTAAAGTTGACTTACGAAGCACTTTGCGGTTCTGCAGGAGTCAAGCTCGGACCATCTTTCTTTATGGATTGAACCCACGAAATCGTTGACAAACGCATGATCTTATCAGCTAGTTCATTCCCTGCAATACCACAGTGTCCTGGAACTCATATAAGGGATAATTTGTTGCGTTTTGCAACACTATTTAGTTTTGCCTTACACTCGCTAACCAATTTTGAGGAGCTGACAGAGTTAGGTAGGGCCTTCAGTGCAGCTTAGCTATCACTGCAGATGCCTATTCATTTCGCACGCCATCTCCTCTCAATTATTCAGCCCGCCACGTCCAGGATAGCAAAAACCTCCGTTGGGAAACTGTCGCCATCTGTCCAGTGGAAAAAGAGTACTTGGTCTCATCGAAGCGAAAACAAGGCACATGATTGTTCACTGGCATCAAGAACAGTGGGCACTATACTGACAACTGGTGGTATATCTGACTGTGCCCTATATCCGCCTCGGTATGCTAGACTCCATTTAGCCGGAGTCTGTACGCAGCTCTAATCGCTTCTTTACGGATTTGAAGATCCAGAGGAAGCAAGTCAAGCAAGACATTGATTGAGGGCATCACCAGATGTAGTACCCAGACACACACTTCCTTGAAGCCTGGTCAGAGAGGATGCTGTAGACTTAACCAAAGTTCGTCTCCCCCTACTCCAGAGGCATATGTGACAATAGGTCTCATAAGAGCAATGTATACCCAGTATATTAGAGCTGTACTCAGACCCCAAGTCTTGCCGAAAGTTCGTCTGCACTGCGTGAACGCCTCTAGTGCACGTGAGGCCTTCAGCTGGACGTGTGTCTTCCATAACAGTTCGCAATCTAAGGTTACCCTTAAATATTTAACTTCAGAAGATAACTGCAATGTTATTCCCTTCATTGTTGGTAGTAACGGGCCATCCTTTTTTCGATTGTTAGTGAATAACACTAAGGTGTTTGTACTAGGTGTTTACTCTGAAAGACCCTACAGATCGCACCAAACCTCGATCTTGTCCAAGACTTCTTGCATTTTAATGCACACCGTCATTAAGAAGGGAGTTCACCACGAAGAACCATAAAGCCATAGCATCTTTCTCAACCCCGGCCGTGACACTGCCTTCGTTTTTTCCCAGGGTGCAGTTCCCTGCTTCCAGTCCTTGTTCAACTGTACTTACACAGTCGTGAAGAGCTGATTCACTGGATTTCCCACTCTGATCAGCATGTTGTCGAGATTTGAGAGGATTTTGACTCAAAACCTTTAGCCTGATGTGCTTCTCGACTATGCATTCCAGACTTTTAAGTAAAAGTGATGTTAAGCTTATCAGTCGAAAACTTTTCGGTAGGGCGTAGTTAACCCTTTCCGATTTAGGAATAAATACAACTTTAACCGAGCGCCAAAAACGTGGAATATATCCGTGAGCGAGGCTAGCCATGAAGATCCTTTCCAGAAACTTCATAAGATTTGTCCTTCCCCGCTTCAGCATGATTGTATAAATGCCGTCGAGTCCAGGGGACTTAAAGCCATTGAATGACGAAAAGGCAAACCTTAATGTCTCTTCGATGACTATCCTAGAGGCTGTAAACCAATCGAGCCTTAATTACCTCAGAATAAGATCCAAATACCTAGCTTTTTCTGAAAAATTATGGTAAGTTCCCATAAGCTTTGGAGGGTCTTCAAGTTTAGGAATTCTTTGTTTTCTGGGAAAGACTACAAATTTTAAATTCACACTAAAATTCTCTACAAATCTCACGCAAACCGCAGCTAAAAAACCTACGTATTTAGATTTCGCTCTTAAAAAAAAAGATTAATGTTATACACCGTTATCTGCGTAGCATATCATATTCAGAACTATTTTTGTGTAGGGGAATATATGTAAATTCCAATTAAGAATTTTAGTGTGAACAAAAACATTTGTGGAATACAATCTTTTTTTTTTATAGAAACGATGTATAAATGATACATTAAAATTAAGTGATTTTTGACAATGTATGTATATTATAAATGATAAATTAAAATTAAATGATTTTTAGTTAAATTCAAGCAAGCATGAAGACAACATTCTCGGACAACCATTCGATATTGTTTGTGGTCATAATTGTTGGCCCTTTGATAATTTTCAGCAACATTTATGCAGTGAGCATATAAGTAATATAAATTATAATTTATTTCAGTAATATAAAATTGTTTACTAATTTTTAATAACATAATCGTTTTTGTTCTTTTCCCCACAGCTCGATGAGACCACATCGCAGGTCAAATTAAAAGAATGGCGCATCAAATGTAAAAATATTGCAAATTTAACAAACGCCGAATTTAAAATTATACTCGATCATTAGTTATTCGCTATGGAAATGAAAACGGAATTCACACGTCATAGCTTGAAATGCTATTGTTTATGCTATTTAAATTAATCTGGTATATTTATGTTGCCAACGCTCATCGATGATACGACGAAAGTAAATGGAGCTATTGATCGGTGTGGCCAACTATTTGGAGCTAATAATTGTGAGAGGGCTTTTAATTTTGAGCTATGCTTGTTGAAGGAAACGGAATTCTATATAAATTAAGTGAATGTCAAGTTTACCAGATATTACACAAACATAAGTCTCTTAAACTCTTGGTTTTGATTTAAACTGAAATTTTCTAGAATTTTTTGCATCTACATAAATCGAATAAGTACTGCTTCAGATAAAATCTGGCCATTTTTTTAGAAGCATAACTTTAAAATCGATGATACGATTAGCTCATGATTTGGCTGGTGGATTCTACCGATAGTGTTCTATAATATATTGGAATTTCGTTTGCTGGTTAAAAATTACAGAAATAAAAAGCGAAGAAATTCAGTAAAAAAAAATAGATAAGAAAATGCCGGAAAATGAGAAATTTCAACATAGAAACGCAGGAGCGAAGTCACCGTTCGAGGTCCCATGCCATTGTCGTCGTTGCGATGGAGCATCTGCCTTCTTCATTTCAATGCGCTTCCTTTCCGGGCTTTGGTCACTTTCATTATTGGAGGAACAAATGCAATCGGAATAAAATAACCAAGATGTGAAAATCTACCTGGAGTTCAGTATAAAGCAATAATAAGCGATGACTGGCCTGAACTTTACTCTAAAGATTAAAGCAGACATCAAAAATTTTTACTTAGAACTGTCTCCAAACCCTCTAGATCTTGTCCAATCAAGCTTAAGCTCCGCAAGTCTGGTAAAAAGTTTTGATTTATAATAACTGCAAACAGAAGATTCACACAAAAACACACAAAAAAACTACAGAGTTAATGGCGTACTCATAAAAAATTTATGCTCCACAGTGGTTCATGGTCAAAAGTCGTACCTCCATTCAGTGATGGTTCTCTCAGTGACGGTCATCTCCATCTCTCTGAGGGCATTCGACGCATCCGATACCTTCATTTGAAATATTGGGCTGTCATTGAGTCATCCATTTAAAACCTTCCCAAACCTTGAGAACATCCAGGCTATCCATGGCAGCTGACGCAAGGCAAGACCTAAAGACGGATGCTCTTAATAAAATCTTGAAGATTCGGGAAGAGTAGAAATTGATTAGAATTCGACACAATATTGTACTCAGGTTAAACTTCAGGGTTCAAGATTACCCAGAAATAAATCAAGTAGGAACATCCAGATGTAACTTTTTCTGAAGCTCCCATCTTAAGGAGACTTACAAACAAAGAATTTATTAAGAAACTATCAGTTGCTAACGGTCAGATACCTGATTGGCACTTTGTATAGCTGATCCATGTTATACAGGAAAAGTTGAGCATACTGTGAATATGGCGACTGAAGCAGCAGCTCACTTAGCCAAAGCAAGGAACCGCCTTATAAGTTGTACGTTTCTATTAAGAGCCTCACTGTCTTCTTTTGAACACAAATCTTAGTTCACTATTGTAATGAAAGTAGATTCTGACTAAGACATTTGGCTTTACATTTGGTGGGTTGGTTTGTTGTAGGCGTAGGGTATGACTGGAAGTGTAAAGGTGTAGTCACCTACACGTGATGGGCTCTACGTAGTAAGCTCCACAGAGTAACTGAAGAAGAAAAAAAGGAAAAGCATCTGTGGACGTTCACTTTGAATTTGATCAGGTCAAAATTGTCAGCGAAACGAGCTGTGTAACAGAAAAAAAAATATCTTCATGTACTATGTAAAGATCTTCTAGGTCGCAGTGCCTGACTTTCAGGTGGTCCTAACTGTACCAATAGTAATAATGGACTGTACGTAGTTCTGTCCGCGCTCCATACCAGTTTGTAAATCTAGTTGTTGCTTTCTATTTCAACGAATATCGCCAAGGTCAAGGTGTTAAGAAAGGTAGAGCAAGGCAGTGCACGTAAGCGATTTTGTGTTAGAGCATCATGACAGGAGTGGTTAACTTTATTTTTCCCGATCAGAAATAATTTGAAAATCTAAATACAGGCTAAAAAACAACATTTCAATAAAAAGCAAGAATCGGTTAATAGCTGGCGCTCAAGTGCAAGGAGAAAATTTCAAATTTTCCCCTTATTTTACTAATTTTTGCTCCAGACCCCTCAGGAAAAATTTGAAAATCAAAAATGGATTCCTCGGTTAAAATTCCTGATACAAAATTTCAGCAAAATCAATCAGTCCATAGATGGTACTCTAATATGAGCAAAATGTTAGAAAAATCAAGAAAAAGTTGGGTTTTTCCTTCTATTGGAGCGACATCTATAGACCAACTAATCTCGTTGAAATTTTGTGCATCGGTGGTTTTTAATTTTGGTTGGAAAAAATTTCCAAAGGGAGATCCAAAACAAAAATCTGATTAAATCTGAACTATCTCTTGTATTAGAACGCCATCTATCGACCGGCCGATTTTGCACTAAGGTTTTAAACTTAAAATTAATTTATAAAACTAATTTTTTGTTTACGTTTAAAAAAAAAATGAATTGTGGTATTTCTCTATCTTCCCGAAAAATCCTGCCACTATGGAGGCTAACAAAACTATCCATTTTAGTACTTTGGTGGACATTCTCGAGAATCTTCAAGAATACGCAAAATATCTCGAGAATGGTAAAGGCATTTTTTCCGCTGCTATGGCGCTGGACATAAAAAACGCCTACAACTCTGAGAGCTGCTCCAGATTATTAGTTGCGGATCTGCTAAAAATTATCACTGATTACTTCAAACATTTAGTACTTCTATATGACACGAACGATCTTTCCGATGATCTTCCCGATGATGCCACTGGCTAGATTCAATGATGCAATTGCGATGGTGAGAAGATGGCTAAATAGCTCGTGACTAGAGTTGGCAGCCCAAAAAACGGAGGTTATGCTATTTAGCACAAGGAACCAGCGCAAAAAGTTGTCAATCACAGATGGGGATCACTGCATTACCTCACAGCCATAACTGAGCGATACTTTTCGACACAAAGATGACATTTAAGGAGCTCACAGAAGCTGTCAGTGATAAAGCGGCTAGAATAAACAGCACGATAACGCGCATTATGTTGAATATCGGAGGCCCACGGGAGAACAGACGTCAGCTGCTTTCAATGGTGACCAGCTCCGTGATATCCATCTGGGCGGATGCAAAAAGGACACACCTGAAAGGCATTGGCTCGGTTTATAGGCTCAGTGCAGTGCGGGAAGCCAGAGCATATCGTACGGTATCGGACGACGTCATAGCAAGAAAATTGCCCATTGGCTTACTAGCAATAGCATAACTAGAGAAAGGCCAACGAATGTAATTAAAACAGAGGAAAGGAAGCGTACCATTATGGAATGGCACCGAAACTGGTAGTGGCCCGCAAAGGGGCGCTGCACCTTTAATTTAATTCGCTATCTAGCGCAAACATGGAGAAGTCGATTACTTAATCACGCAAATGCTCAGCGGGCAACGGTGTTTTAAGCAAGCTTGAAGAAGACCCATTCTGCCCGAACGAATTTGAGGATTCGACGCACATCATCTTCCGCTGCCCACGCCTCAACAGCATCAGGGAGAAACTAGAGAGAGCTTTTGGGAAGCCTCCCACGATAGCCAACTTGACAGCACAGTTGGATGAGACTGTCGAGAAGTGGAATGCAGTATGCAAGATGACGAAAGGCATTATAGTATTGTTGAGGAAAGCGGAATCCGCACGTAAAGCCGAACGTACGCAACGGAATATCGCAAATACAGAAGACGACGAGAATGGGTGATCAACAATAAACAGTTATTGGGACAACACAAATAGCTCTAAACAACAGAAGCGGTCGACTCGTCGCTATAACAATAATCGAGTAACAGCAAAACGCTGAACCAGCCCTGCGAAGTAATACCAACTGGTAGTCTCGCGGGGAGAGTGGTACAAGAGGAAGTAGGTGATTTTAGTCGGTAGAAATTCGACATAACCGTAGAGCTGGAGTTGCGATATCTATGAATATTTCCACCTGCCAACTCTCCTTGATGCCACTCAGGCCCTTCAACGGTTATTCCACAAATGAAAGGCTTCTTCATTTTAAAGAGGCAAGAATCTTTATTAAAAATAAATAAAAACAATAAAAAATTTAAAGATTTTTGACATGGGGGTTTTTGTGTTATCTGTACTAATTGTACATTATTTCTTTTATTCTACAAATTGCAGGAAATACATTTCAAAAACATTTTATTTACTTACAAAAGTTAGTAGCTTTTCCCCCTATTTATAATTACAATGCAATGAAATTTCACTTTTAAGTTTAAGTTCTTTCAATTTCATTTATCTTTGGATTACTTTCAAGAGCGATATCATCACCAGCATCATTTCCAGCATCGCCATCCTTCCCACCATCAACATCGCCTTCAGTCTCATTTTCATCCATGTCATTATTCCCAGTGTCACCGTATTCAAGTATTTCACGAATTCTACGTTCAGCTTCCAGTGACTTAAGTCGACTATAGCATAAATGCATTTTATATGACGCCTCGCATTTATTATTACTATCCATGTTCATGCATTCCTTCACCATGTGCTTCTCATTTTTGACAATCTCATACAGCTTGGTGAATAAATCATGCTCCATATAAATACCATTTTTAATTAACCCCAACTGTTCATACAAACAATGTGCAAAACATTCTAACGCTTGATCATTTCGTTCACTGAGTAATGCTGAATTAGTTTCATCGTAATCAAGAATATTATCCTCATCATTGTCATTCGTAGTGCCATCAATGATTCCATCTTCGGAACTATTTACTACGTCTGGATCATTAGACAGTAGATTCATATGAAAACGATTCAATTCGGCCATTGACACTTTGGTTTCCTTCATGCAGGAGCTAAGTATACCGGCTGTTAAATTCGGACGTTCTTCGGCTAAGTTCAGAGACATATTTACCGAGAGTGACATATAACGTGTCTATTCATATATACAATAGAAATAATATTTCAGTGTTGGAATGTGAAAAATGTGAAAGCGCAAGGATTAGGACTTACCCAGGATTCCTGTAGTACGCCACAGAACACCACTACTAATAAGCTTGTGGAAAACATTAAATAATTTTTTAAATACTGAACTTTGATGAAAAGCTTCTCATGCGTTTTTTTAAGCTATGTTATTATTGAAAAAAATTTCAATAATATTATTAATGCCGTGGCCGAATGTCACCTTCTTTTATAGCCATCGTTAATGTGTTTTTTTTTTTTATAAATATATCAACAATTAAAATATGAATTATTTTCGATAAACAATTTAAATACATTTTAATAACTGCACTAAGCTTAATTTCTAATGATTTTTAGATAATAACCACAATTTTTAACGCTTCAATAGATTTTTTAATGGTTTTGCAAATGATTTTTAAATCTCTTCAAATTAAAGTTAAATATTTGAAATTATATCTTTAATTTAGATGTTATGAATGATGACTGAAAAACATACATAATTTTGAAAACTATTTAAATTTTGTATTAATTAAGATGTTAAAGATCATAACTAGAAAAAGAGAAGAAGATGGACTGAGTATTTTGGAATGTATTCTGCAGAAAAATCCACTCATTGGTCGATCATTTTCAAAAGGACGTACTTCCATTAAGTACAATTAAGTGTTAACATTGCTGAATATATAAGCATTCATTTGAACCCCACCTCATTCAATAACCTCCTTTAGCCTGCACACATGCCTTCAATCGATCCGGAAATCGTAGGACTGTTCGCCGCAGGATTTCCTGATCAATTTCAGTCCAGGCTTTCTCTAATGAATTTGTCAGCGACTCCAGACTGTGGTGTTGAGATGCACAAGCCTTACTCTCTAAAATACTCCAAATAGAGTAGTCCATTGGATTCAAGTCTGGGGAGTATGGTGGCCATTCTTGAGATGTTATGAATCCAGAAAAATTGTCTTTTATCCATGTTTGCGTTAATTTTGCCATGTGGGAAGGTGCAGAATCTTGCTGGAAAGTCCAGTTTTCATTTCCAAATGTATCTTGGGCCCAGGGAAGAACATGTTCATTTAAAATGCTCCGATAAACAACCTGGTCAATTTTAACACCCTCTTCAACGAATATTAGAGGGGTTCTGGCATTAGCGGAAACTCCAGCCCATACCATAACGGAAGCTGGCTTTTGAACTCGGCCAAAAGTCCTATTTTGTTGCGATGATGATGTTAGCCACATTCGGTCATTTTGCGCATTGAAATGTTGTTCAACCGTGAAAATTTTTTCATCTGTAAACAAGATATTTTCAACATTTTTTAACACGGAGGAGCGTAGCAACGCCTTGCATCTTTGCAGTCGCAAATCTTTCTTTTTTTGTGTCAGATCTTGAGCTTTTCGGAGCTTGTACGGCTTAAGTTTAAGCTTTGATTTTGCAATGATTCGCACTGTTTCACGGTTTACTCCCACTTCCTTAGCGATTTTTCTCATTGAGCGCCTTGGATTTCGCTTGATTCGTTTACGAATTTTTTTCTGTTAAACCAGTAGTGGCAACTGTTGAAAATTTTCCCCGGTCTCTATCTCCAAAACCCCCAGTTTCATTATATCGAATAATAGCTCGGTCTACCGTACGACTTGACAAATTTAAAGCCTTTGCAATTTGACGGCTACTATAATTTGCCAAATGAAATTTCATAATTTCACGACGAATATTTTCCTTGTGTCCATTTTTATGGCAATTTCAAAATGTAATAACAAAAATTCAAATGAAATTAAAAGCAAAGCCAATGATGAATGAATTTGCTTTTTAAATTAAAGTAACGGTAAATGGCAAAGCTTGCTGCAGAGTATTAAACTTGCGTCACTTTACAATTGTCACCCTGTAAGTATTCTACAGAAAAACCAACTCATTGGTCGATTTTTTTCATGGTGAATTCCAAATATGTTTCAAAACGTTTTCGAACTGATCAACCTCTTTGGATATCTATGGATATAAATTGAGAAAATTGAGAATTCATAAAATATTTATGGGATATAAAGTGAAAAAAGGCACAGCAGAACACATTCATAAATGGAGTTTTAATAATCTAAAGCAGACTAGAAAATAAATATGAAACCGAATTATAAACCAGACAAAGCCTTAGCCAATAAATGAGTCAGCTCAAAACTCAGAAATAAACTCAGATCACTATTCAGGCCTTATATCGGACCAAATTCTGAGCAAAGCTCAGACCGATATTCAGAGCAAAAATCAAACTAAAATTCAGACTAAACTCAGAAAAAAAATCTTACCAGAATTCAGTTCAAAAATTAAACTTAAGATTAGTCCAAAGCTTAGAGCAAAAATAAGTCTAAAAATCAAACCAAAAATCAAACTAAAAAATCAGACAAAAATTCGAGTCCACCAATCAGAGTAAAATTCAGTTTAAAACACAGATGAAGGTTCAGTTCAAAACTCAGTCTTAAATTCAGTTCAAGATTAAGATCTAACAGAAATTTAGTTGAAAATGTATACCAAACACAGTCCAATAATCAAACACCAAATTTAGCTCATATCTCAGACCAAAATTTAGTTCCAGATTGAGGCTACTACTACTACTATCACACAACAGCCCTTGGAAAGCCTAGGCCGAGCTTTCCGCATTTATTCATGTTATGTGAGTTATATTTATACACGAATGGAAGGGAGCTACAGTTTTATTTCGAATCCGAACGGCGAAGTGAAAAGCTTTTCATAGGCTTTTTTTACTCTTGGAGGATTGTCATTGGCAGCCAGGAGGTGGTGCCGTGTAGAAAAATTTGTATTTTCTATTTTCGATTTTTGAGCGTGCCGAGATATGAACCTGGGCACCTCTGCGTAGCAGCCCAACACACAAACGATTGAGCTTACAATCTAGTTAAAAAATCGAATCAATATTCAGAGCAAAACTCAGTTCAAAATTCAGGACAAAATTCAATCTAAAACTTAAACTAGATATCAATCTGAAGATCAGAAACTAAGTCCAAAATTTCAACAAAAATCAGACCAAAACTCAGCCAAAAAATCTAACGCTAAATTAGACCAAAAATCCCGCCTGCAGGTAAAAACTCATCCCAAAACCTGAACTTAGCAAAATTTAGTCCCAAATTCGCACCAAAATTTAAACCAATAATCACATTAAAATTTAAACCCAAACTAAAACCAACCATCAACCAAAAATTCAGACCGATACTCAGATCGAAATTCAGCCTAAATGTCAAACAAAAAATTAGATCTAAACCCAAATCGAAATTCAAGTCGAAATTCAAATTAAAAACCGAGTCCGAAAATAAAAATGAAATCCTGATCAAAAAATTAGATTTAAAAATAGATCAAAATCATTATCACGCTTTCCAAAAATTGGAAATTTATTTACTGGCACTGAAAATTAAGAACTATTATAAAACTACGCAACAAAAATTTTATACACAAGATTTTCCAACGATTTTATAGTAACTTAGGGCCGCTGATCACGAGTGGAATATTTTCTCCAAAGATAAGAGGACGAGTAGGAGATGGGAGAAAAGTATATATACCAGAATTTTTGACATCTTTGTGATTAACAACTTTGTTTCAGACATTCAATTTATATCCGTTAAGATAAACAAATTTCTTAATAGGACCTTGAAGACCTCATTTTTTCTAATCCAGGTCTATATTGTGGGAGAACTTGAGGTACTAGAGTACGCTGTCGTGATCAGTGATCCTAAATTGCTATAGAACCATTAAAAAAAAATTCAATCACAGTGAAAAGTGAAAATCGCAAACAAATTACTAATTTTTTGTAGGCTTTTAGTCATATCTCGTGAACTAATGACTAATAATTTTAATTTTAACCATAGCTAAAAATTATGATTATGATTTGGTTTGTTTACAATACGAAGTACCAGGGAAATAGTTGACAATTTTGACACCTGCGAGAGAGACCTTCAAACTACTATCAAATAAAAGATTGGAAAATTGGATTTCTTTTGTATTATCCAGAGTTTATTATTCATGAGAAATATATACAATATATAAAAAATTACATATCTAGAACAACAACAAAATTTATTTATTTGTATAGGAAAATAAAAGATACAATAAATTGTATAATTTTTGAGATTTTTCAAAGCACTATCAGTCATGAAGCTAATGATTGAATGACTAATGACTAATTTATTTAGTGAGGATTATAACTAAGTATTTAGTCATGATTCGTTAGTCATGACTAAAAATTTAATTGACTAATTAGTGGATTAAGGAAATTAGTTGATTACCCACTCTGGTCTAAGGATCTGCTAGTGGCTTTGCTACTACACAGGCAAACCAACACCATAAAAAATTCATGATTTCCCATAGCTGGCCCAGCATAGCAATTGGACTAATGCTGTCGTTGTCGCAAGTTAATGTTAATTCAGAATTGACAGTATGTCGGTGCTTAAATATCTTAACTTGTTATATATCTGAAAATAATAAATCAGGCACAAGTATCTTCGGCATGGCACCGATCCTTTCATTTATTTTGCTGAGGTTGGTACTAAAAAGTTAAAGAAACAGGTGGGCGGTAAAAACTGTAGAGAAAAAATGCAAAGTAAAATTGAAATTAACTCCAACTTTTTTGGCTTATCAATTCATTTCATAAAGCAACAGCTGGCATAACAAGCACTGACATTGTAACATTTGTTAATCTAAAATGAGCAACAATTCCATGTCTATACCCAGCAGAAAATTGGGTGACTACTACCAAAAAGAGTTCACTCTAAAATTTTGTTTGAAATATTATTATCTTAACTATTGATACTAGCCAAATTTTGTATAATTTATGACACAGCGTTAAACTGTACTTTATGGAAGGGGCAACAATAAGGTTATTTTACTATTTAAATATCGATTGATATAGAATTGTAGAATGAATTCTATTAGATGGGGTACACAGTTTTTTGCTGGGTTGAGTTTGAATTTATTCCAATATACTATAAAATTATGATTAACTACATTCATGTGCCTAACTATTTAATTTGGTTGATTAAATCAAAAATTGTATCTACAGGTATAAAATTACACGTCATTATAAATATGACACGCAACACTGCTTTCAAAGTATCGCATAAAAAAAAAATTGTGGAAAATCTTTCTCTAATATCATAAAAATTGCGAATCAAAAATAACAAAAAATATAAAACCAAAACATAAAATCAAATAAATGAAAAAACAAAATTATCATTTTTTGCAAGGAAAAATAATCGTAATTGTAATAATATTTTCGTAATTAAATATTTATTTTTTTTTGATTGCTTCTTATTTTAGATGTTATTGCAATGGCCATATATTTGAAAATGATTAGATTTAATTATCACCATATTATCGTCTTGACCGCTTCTATAAAGTTTTGCCAGTAGCCTATGACCACGCTGGTGCCAGTTAATAACACCAAGTGCAATCAGTTTACCTTATACCAGGTGTTGCCTTGATAACTGGTCTTCCTCACCTGCGCGTTTTACCGTCGTGGTTCGAATAGCATGCCTTCTTAGTCGAAGTGTTTTCTTCCTCGATAGCGATGCCGTTCGATTGTTATACGCTTGACAATGTCAGTGTCGGCAAAAAGCTCACGCCATAAATTTTCCGCACTATTTTCTCCTGAAATGCTTCCAACATAGAAGTTATTAATTATTCTTCGCTTGATCTCAAGGATGACTTTGTTGTTGTTTTAAATGCACGAAATCCTTGACGACTTCGAATGTATAATTGTCAATAATAACATTTTGCCATAGCCTAGTAGTTAGTATGCTAGACTTCCCCGGAAGCCCTATGGGCTGTTGTAACATTAGGGAAGAAGAAGTAGATATTAGATATTTCGTTTTGTCATAGTTCCCTGCTAAACCCACACGATGAGAGACCACACAGAGGCTAGTTTCAATTTTCCATGGACTGGTGATATCGATCACTGCTATTTACAAAGTCTAATGAACTTTGCAAGTATACTGAAACCAGATATTGCGGCGTATAAGTGATCCCCAATGGTGCTGCCGAAAGTGGCTTAATAATCAGCGAATTGATGATGGGTGTCGATCTGTGTTTCCCTCCGTAACCTTATTACAGCATGGAAAGGTACATATCAATAGATTTCTGTCGTCGTTCTTGGCAAAACAGGCCCGGTCTCCAAACCATAGTCCAGTTCTGTGAGCAAGCTGTTGCTTTTCGAAACTCAGCTTTTCGCTTGATAGAAGTAACGGCGTGAGTCTATGTTTACACCACGTATCATGTGTGCGTCTAGTACTCTGAAAACTTACCATCCTTTTGAACAGACGACAGCCAGGAGACCTTATAGATATCGATAAGTTCGAATCTGGTGCTACTAACCGTCATAGTGTTAACCGCGACGGTTTCGTTGTTGGGTTTGATTTTTCTGTATGTTGGACTAAAGAGACTCTCCTGTCAGCCTTGATATTAAAGTTGCCTAGCATGATTTTAAAATTGTGACGCGGGCAGTTCTAATAAGTTTTGTAGAGGAGCTCATCGAAATCATCTTTCGTTGCTTCGACCTTCTCATCAGTCGGGATGTGGGCACAGGCTGATGTTGAAGATAGTAGAACTGGATAGTGGCTAGGCGTTCGTTCACTAGCATGAACTTTGAGACTTTGTCCCGTCCATCAAAATTCCTGGATAGTATTGATGTCAACTCGATATCAATCGAGGACATCTGTCGCCTGGAAAGAGGCACCTTCTCTGTAAAAAATTCGGGCATTCCAAAAATATAAATAGTGGTTGACTTTTCAATGTTAGCGGGCGTCCTCAACATGAAGGGGGTTCGCTCTCTGACGTGTGTCTGATTGCTATCCATATGGCCCCGAGAGGACTGTGTGTTGACTTGATATAGAGAAGACGGCACTGAATTGAATATGGACTCACCTACTTGGGGAACTGCCACAGACTTTACCTCGTGCTCTCTACCTCCACACTTTCCGATTGCCATTTTTTAACGGTATATTTTCGAAAATCTTTGTGGAACAATGTTTTTTAGAAATTAATTTGCGAACTTGTCCTAGAAATTCAGCACATACGAAATATAAAATGATTCGGGATATGTATATCGTGTATTCGGGCGGTCTGACCGTCTACAGATTATTCTTTATCGTTTCTTTTGGGTTCAAAGGAAATTACCTAAAACGATTCTGGCATGTTACCGTACTACTTTGAAAATTCAAGCGATTTCTTACGAATTAATTTTAAATATCATGGGACATTTTTTTCGCTACAATGTTATTCAAGCCGAAACTTCGCTATTTTCTTTGCAAAGTCCTTTCGGTGATATCTAATTCTAGTTACGGAACACTACCCCACTATGTGATTCGCAAACTCCCTATCTTCCCTAAGCAAGGTTTTTCCCCAGTGACGTGCTTGCATAGAAAACGGTTGTTTTCTATGGTATCATTTTGGACCTTCAATACCAATCTTCTCCGAAATCTTTAGAACCCAAACCCGGTTATATAAGCCGAGCGTATATAGTTTATCTACACACTCCATCACTAGTATTGGTGCTACTTAGTGATATTTGAGTTTCTTAATAGCCGTTAGGTTAAGATCGCAGTGTTTTTGTTTTAATAGTTACGCTTGAGATTAAACTATACACACCTATCAATTGCGTATATTTCCGCTTGAAAGAACCAAGGGGCCAAGGTATTTTCTCCTACCCCAAATACCCCTGCTCCGGCCCTTCCATACGTGAGTGCGCCGTCTGTGTCTATTAATCTGAAGAAATCGCAATGTTCCGACTCTAAATTTTTATTCAATGCTGAAGTTTAAGTCTGGACTCTCACTTTGATTTTGTTCACATTTTGGACCCTTTTTTATATTCGCATTCGAGATGATGAATTTTCTAGGGCATATTTTTTTTTACTTTTATTTAGAGCATAAATATTTTGTGTTATGAATATTTATATTTTATTTCTTTTTACTTTTATAAAAAACACTAAAAGCTAATTTCGTTGCGAAAATTTTACAATCATGGCAAATTCACTTAACGCTTCATAAATCATATTCCATTCATTTCCTATACTTTTTTCATATTTTTCACCCAACCAAATTACTGATAACAATATTTATAAAGGAAAATGTAAAAACTTCAGTCAGTTCGTCAGTTAAATTCGATAGAAAAAAAAACATGCATGTAACGTGCATAATTTAAAAATCATATAAAAACTTTTCAAAAATCATAAAATGTAGTAGCACAGAGTTGTGATTAATTATGTTTGAAAAAAAAGTAAAATAAATTTACGTAGGCACTTATAAATTACAATTAAGCTAAAACAACAACAAAGTGAACAAAAAAAAAAATTAACAATAGCTGTCAGTAACAGCGAAAGCATTCATTTGATACATGTACCTGCAAAAAACAAATTGCGGAATAATTGCGATTTTGACGGTCATTAAAGTGTAACAACAACAAACAATACGCGCAGCAAAAGAACAGAAGAAGTATGTACTTTAAATTCAATAGTTGGTTACATTTTTATTTAAAGACCATTACATAAATGTTGATTTATATTTTAATCAATGTTGGCAGAACGTGCTTTTAGTATAAAACACGTACTTTTCGGTCGTCTTTCTTGAAAGTGAAAATATGGCGCTAACCCGATTCCCCGTCCGGTGATTCCGACACCCACAGTTGGTTTCATGTAAACTCGTAAATGCCTCGTAAACTTTGTAAACTTTATAAACTTGTAAGCTTACTGTCAAATTTCGATATGATATGTAAATCGATCGCAGGAAAAAGTTGGGGCTGCAACCCAAGAATACTGCGCTGGATATATACAATGGTAAAACGTCCTATGATTACTTAAGGAGCAGTAGTCTAGGCGGAGAAAACAAGGCAACAGACGGTCACCAACACGCTTAATAAGTTGCAGAGACTAGCCTGTATGTGTATAACTGGTACCATGCGAACTTGTCCAACAGCATCCATAGAAGTTCTATTTGGACTTACACCTCTTCACATCTATGTTCAGTCCCAAGTGAATAGGATAATCCTGAGGATGTCTGGTGAAGATATCGGGGCAGGAGGATGTTTGAATCAAAAGAAGTTTGAAGTTTTCGAGAGGCAACATCCCGAAATTGCTTGGGTATTTGGACCGACGATAAAATACTCGAAGCCACACTAGTATCTTTCAAGCGGAAATATACGCAATTGATAGGAGTGTATACTTCAACCTCAAGCGCAACTACCGGAATGAAAATATTGCTATCTTAACCCATAGCCAAGCGGCTATTAAGGCATTTAAATCTCACCAGGTAACCTCAAAACTGGTGATGGAGTGTCTTGATTAACTAAATACGCTTGGCTTAAATAATAGCGTTTGGATTCTGTCGGTTCCAAAACATATTGGGATTGAAGGGAACGGAATTGCTGATGTAATAGCAAAGAAAGAAGTAGTGACTCCCTTCGTAGGTTACGAACTATTCTACGGCATGGGAAATGGAACTTTCGCTTTATTGGTTAGAAAAGAGGAAGAAAAGCAAAAGGAATTATACAGAATTATACTGGAAAAACAGACCAGATCAAGAAAGTAACTTGAGAAAAAACAATTTTTTGAACCTGGCTCAGGAACGGCTCAGCGACAAGGTGCCATATGGCACCGCTAGGCTTTACTGGGTTGTATTGTATTGTATTGTATTATAGAGGTTTCTGTCGTTGTACCGCGACCTATAAGATCTATTGTACGTCCCTCTTTTCTATATAGTCTAATCTGCCTAGAGTACCGCATCCAGTCCAGTCTCCCTCAAGAATTTGAGTATTGCGCCCGGATCTATGGATGCTAGTTCGGTACTGGGCACTTGATGCATGCCCAGACATTTCACTTTTTTGTGGATCAGTGCTCCACATTGAGCTAAAATATGTACTGATGATTCGTCTTCCTCATTACAAAACCTACAAATTGAGCCCGCAATGCCCAGTCAGAATACCAGCTAATATGCGCAAACTGTTTTTGTTGAGACCAATGCAGAATGCGTATCTACTGTTATTATAATTACCTAAGATTGGTAAAGAGTTCTTGCCTCTTGTTCCTCTCTTCTTGCCTGAGTAATTCCCTGATTACGCTATCTCCTATTCCACAGAAGGGTTCAAGTCCCACGAAAGTGGTTGCTGCCCCCTTTCTTGCAAGCTCGTCCGCCTGCTCATTGCCCTCTATTCCTAAGTGTCCAGGACCCAATATAGGGCGACTTTATTGTCCTTGCCCAGCTGATTGAGCTTGCTCAAACAGTCCCACACCAACTTCAAAGGATCTCAAAGGAACATAATGCTCGAATGGCTGCCTGGCTGTCCGACATGATAGCGATATCTTGCCGTTTGTACTTTCTATCCAGGTTGAATTGCACACGTCAGCTAATTGCATGAATTTCAGCTTGGAAGATGCTAGGATACTTCCCCATCGGCTCAGAGTGTTTGATTCTTGACCCAAATACCCCTGCGCCAGTTCCATCCTCGGTACGTGACCCATCTGTATACCACTTAATCGTGTGTTCTTTGAGTGTGTAGTTATACTCTACACCCTCCCATTCGTTCTTACTACTAAGCTTTGCAACGAAGTGTTTCTCAAAACTATACTGTTTGTCTGTTTTCTGTCCTGGGGACAGTCCAAGAGATAGTTGTCTTTCACCGGGCTATCTCGGTTTCCAAGCCCTATAGATCTCCTCGTCAACCTTTTATTTCTTGTTCCTCTTACGATTGCTGCCTTGGAGGCACTCTCTATCACGAGGTGTAATGGAGTGAGCTCTAATAGTACCTCTAGTGCAGCAGTCGGACATGTTCTCATCGCTCCTTACTGGGTTAAGCTAACAACGAGATAAAAGTGAACGATGATAACGAGGATGAAAAAAATTACGAAAAAATAAATTAATTAAAAAAAAAAATTGTTTTTTAATTTTTGAAGTTAAAAAATAAAAAAAATCTAAAAAATGGAAAATGAAAAATTGTCACGTGGCAGAGCAAAACGGACCACGGATTCGGACTCAGCGACCCCCCATTACCCTAAGTGCATTTGTACCATCTCTGCTCGTTTTCAAAAGTTTCCATTTGTAGAACAGTGTAATCATTACAGGACTTCTAACAGGTCATTGTAGATTAAACTATCATCTAACAAAACTGGGAATTATGTCTAATGGATCATGCAGACAGTGCTTAGTACTTATGCATATCCGTAAAAGGAATCTGGGAGAACATCAAATACCAGATTCTAATCTAAACTCAATAGAAATAGAATTAATACTAAAATTTCTATCGGAGGCCGGACTTATGGAAATACTGTAAGTCCACGAAGCGGCACACTATATCTCATAGGTCGTAGTGCACTCTCACCAATAAAGCGCGGTTCACGCAAAATTGGCACGCAGGAAAGTTGCTGTATCTTTTTAACCAGAACACTCAGAATAACAAATAATGCATTAAATTATAAGTTTAATATTGTGTTTTAATACTATAATATTAAAAGATTTAAATTTCTTTGTTGTGCAAAAAGTTCCGGGTATTCCTTTTAATGGACCCCATCAACCTTTGAACATCCGCTCTGGATACTTTTGCGGCTATTTGGTTTCATTTTAGTAACATTGAATTCACATTTTTGACAATACCTGCATTTTTCTTCAACTTAAATTTTGTAATAGCCCAGTATTTTTCGATCGGTCGAAGCTGGGGGCACTACATCTACTTTATTTGTCTGATACCAATCCATGGTTTTCTTAGGCCAAAACTGCACTGGCGAATGGTGGTGACTAAAAAATGGCAATAGTCGTTTCGAAAGGCACTCTTTGATGTAAATATCAGACTTCATAGAAGAGGATGTCACAAATGCCTTGGATTTGAGACCACAGCTACAAATAGCCTGCCACACCATTGCTTTCTTTGCAAATTTATCCATTTTTATGTACTTGAATTTTGAGGGTACATTACCACGATTCGTTGCCATATAAAATTTTTGACTTGGAAGCTGTTTAAGATCAAATTTTACGTATGATTCGTCATCCACAATAATGCATCCATTGAATTTGGTCAAAACATTATTATAAAGAAGACGAGCACTTTTTTTGGCCAGCAAATTCTGTTTGTCTGTTCTATTTGGATATTTTATAGCACGATAGCACTTTAGCCCAGCTTTTATGCGTATTCGTCTAGCAGTACTTTTTCTGGTATTGAATTTGATCGCTATCCGATAGTCCGGGATTGCTTTTGATGGACCTCAAGATCTTTGCCTTTAATTTTAGGTTGGTGGTTCCCGGTTTGTTCACAACTTTTTTAGCTCTTTCAACACTAAGAGTTTCTTTATATCGTTTTATAACTCTACATACCGTTATTTTGGAGATATTTAACACTTTCGCAATCTTTGAACCAGACCACGACGGATTTTCAATAAATTTGTTCACAATCAATTTTCTATTTGCAGCTTCCATTGTGCACACAATCACCAACTTGCGTTCAATTAATATGAAAACGGTAACGGTATTGTAAACAAATCCCAGTAAAAAATTTGTTGTTCTTATGACCAGGGGCGAGGTTGTGACCACAACAAATCGTGCCAATTTGGCGTGAACCGCGTTTTAATAATAATAATCCAAGAAACATAACGTATCATTTACGTTCCAGAAATACAACACTAATGGATTTTCCTTCGTATTTAAATTCGTTTCTAGATCCGTAAAAGGCCCGGAAAGCGGGTCGAAATACTTTATTAGATAAACATTGTTGTCTTTTAAATCAAAAATAAGAAAATAACCTTGCTGCACTGTATTACAAGTTTTAGTAACTACATATATTTATATTTATAGTGTATTGCATGAAGGGTTACCTGCTGTTTATTCAATTTTATGAATGAATAAACACGATTAAGAGAAAAAAAATAAAGACTTCAATATAAAAATGTCGCTGTATAGTTTATTTAGCATACCAAATTCAAAAAACTGCCTGCCTTTCGTTATACCAATACATAAAGCTAAGGTCATAATAATAGCATTGATATAGGGACAAATGTTGCATATCGAGCAAACCATATTTTTTAGTGATATATTGGGAGTATGAATGTATAAACTCGTATTTTTTTCCGTAATTTGGACATTTATTGTGAAAAAGTGATTATAAATTTATTCTTTAAAGTATTGCCCATCGTTAGCCACAACCTTCTCCCATCTTTCTGGTAGCATACGGATTCCGCGTCGAAAGAACTCCTCATCTTTTGAGGCTATCCACGAATCGACCCATTTTTTGAGTTCTTCGAAAGAACGGAAGTGCTGTTCAGCCAGGCCATGTTTCATCGATCGGAACAAGTGGTAATCAGAAGGAGCAATGTCTGGAGAATACGGCGGGTATGGTAGCACTTCCCATTTCAGCGTTTCCAAGCATGTTTTTACTTGCCTTGCAACATGCGGCCGAGCATTGTCGTGCTGAAGAATAACTTCGTCGTGTCTATTCTCATATTCTGGCCTCTTAGCCTTTAATGCTCGGCTCAAACGCATCAATTGTAGTCGGTAGCGGTCGCCAGTGATCGTTTCATGTGGTTTCAACAGCTCATAATACACGAAACCTTTCATATCCCACCAAATACACAGCATGAGCTTCGATCCATGGATGTTCGGCTTTGCCGTTGATGTTGATGCATGTCTGGGCGGTCCCCATGATTTTTTACGCTTTGGGTTATCCACTTTTCATCGCCAGTCACAATACGATGCAGAAAACTCTTTCTTTCAATCAGCAGTTCACAAGTGAAAAATCGTCATTCGACGTCTCTCGGCTTCAATTCGTACGGCACCCAATTTCCTTGCTTTCGAATCATTCCCAATGCTTTTAATCGTTTAGAAATGGTTGATTGATCAACTCCTAAAGATTCTGCAAGTTCTTGTTGCGTTTGACATGAATCTTCTTCGAGTAATGCCTTCAATTCTTCATCTTCGAACTTTTTCGGGCCGCCTGAACGTTCCCTGTCTTCAACATCAAAATCACCTCTTTTGAAACGGGCATACCACACCTGACACATTCTAACGTCTATAGCACAGTCAGGATAAGCTTCAGTGAGTAAACGATGTGCTTCAGTTGCGTTTTTCTTTAAATGGAAGAAGCAAATTAAAACTTCCCGCAAATGTTGTTTTGTTGGCACGAAATTCAACATTTTCAGCTATAGTAAAACACTTTTGTAAAATTATGAAAATTATTTGGCAGATCAACTCTTATAGTATTTTTGGCGCTCTTCGAGATAAAATAGCTATCAATGTCAAAAAAATGGCGCATATGATAGATATAAAGTTAGTCACAATTACGAGTTTATACATTCATACTCCCAATATTTATATAAGGTTTAGAATAGCAGCTTAGCAGTTTAGAAGTAGAAAGAACCAAAAATTTTTTTATTTTGAGGCTTTAACCAAAACAAATAACTCTAAACAAACCATGATTTGGGCCGTGACAAACAAAAAAAAAACATTTCAATGCTAGAAATATTATTGTGTAATGTTTCTACTTCGGAAAAATATCGTTTTGGCTATACCAGCGACACAACGCCGAACATGTAGTTAACTAAAACACCACATCTACCTATAAGAGTCATCTGCTATTCTGTAATCGCTTAACGCTTCAAAATTGTTCGCATGATATTGAAAATCGCCTTTTCTAACTTGTCTCATATGTTTTTATAATGGACAGGCCACTTTAAAAAATCGAGAGAGTAAGTTCGTTTATATTTAGATCTACTTTGAGGATCGTTGTCCTGGAATAAAAAACAAAACAATTTTTCAAATAACCTAAATTTAAGCTTTATTTGGCAGATAATTTAATGGTCTATCGATTAAACCTATAAAAGACGCCCTTGTTCCCTTCACTAGAAGACACAAATTGGACCTTGTTCCCCTTTCCATCTAAGACACGATTATTGAGTATTCGGGTAAAGTCAAATACTTGGAAATTGCGGTTAATTAACGATTGAATTGGAACACTCATTTAATCAATGTCAACACGAAAGCCACTAGAACTTTTTGGGCTTGTAGGAAACTCTTCGATAGGACATGGGGTCTTACTCCAAATATGATCTTCTGGCTCTACACCATATAAGTTAGTCCTGTTATATCCTATGCGAATTCGGTGTGGTGTCTTAAAGCTATGCAGGGCTCGGGCATCAACAAACTTAACATGCTACAAAGGTCGGTCTCTCCATAACTGGAGCAATGCGTACTTGAACAACTCTTGCATTCAAGGAGTGATTGGTCTTGTACCATTGAACATTTTCATTAAGAAAACAGCCGGTAATTACTGCTCTGAGGCTGAATGTTTCGTTAAGCTTGGTAAAAGGTAATACTGGTCATCTGAGCATTCTTAACGAGATTCCTAACATTCTAAAATGATCTATATCGGATTATATGATTAGGAATCTATGCTTCGGTAGGAAATTCAATATTATATTTTCTTCCAGGTTCGATTGGGCTGGTCAATACTATAACTTCGGTCTCTTTGTTTTTAATTGGTATACAGGCGGCTCGAAGATGGACAATGCGGTTCTGGTGTCAATACCGTTGGACCCAATAGCAGAACCTCAATCCCACTAGACCCAGTGCTTTTCAAGTCGAAATATATGCAATTGGGATCTGTGTAAATACAAACTTTCATAGAGGTTTAGAATGCGCAGTTATTGCGGCTCTCTTGGAGTTTTTCTTCGAAACTGGGAAAGAGTGTTTTGATAGTCTCCAGTTCTCCAGCGCTTGTCTATCCATAACAAAGTTACCCTTTAGTGGTTGCCTTGCCACGGTGACATTGCTGGTGATGAGGCTAGGGTCATCGTCAATTTATACATTGGTCCGATTGTTTTTGCAGGCTCGGCTGGACCTCTTCGCAATCTATCGTTGTAGAATGAACTAAGAAAAAATGGCCAGTGTATTGGAATCTTATTCCAGGTCTCAGATAAATGAAAGTTCTCGTCATCACTCTTACCTATAATCAATCCAACATGCCTTAGGCAGCTAGTGGGCTACATTAGGGCATTATCACCTAAATAAGATCTATGTTTGGAAGCTGACGAGATGACAACTCACATTCTGTGCAATTGTCAGGCTCTGGTTCGGTTCAGAATTTTTAGAAAGCAATTTCTTCCTAGTAAAAATTGAATTAAATTCAATTGTTAGGCTTTAAATGAACAATAATGCCAGAAAAATTTTAAAAAGTTCATAGAACTAGCAGATCAGACGATTGTTTCGGAACCTGCTACGGTTCCTCATCAGTGATCTTCCAGTTAATGATGTAAAAGACTTGCTGTCCTTCGTTAGGTCAGTTGAGCATTTTTTGCCTAAATTGGGGACTGGTAAAATTGATCTTACAGGTCGCTGTGCATGGGCTCCACACGTTACATTAATAATAATAGTATTTGAATAAGATTTCAGGCATATAAGTGCCACAACTTCTTGCCCATAAAGAGCGTAGTCTAGAGGTTGAATTTTTTACCAATTAAGGACATTCCCAAAACCAAAATAATTTTCGAAATCATTTTTTCGCTAAATACCTAAGTATTCAGGCCACGCAATCTTGGAATGAAGTATACTGTTATCATATCTCTTTAACGTTCACCATGAATGTAGCTTAGAATTAGAGTTGAGGTTAGGCTGGACTAAATCAAAGTACTTAGTCTCAAGGATCATTGTACTAATTCAGGGACAAAGCCAGTATAAGAGAGTAGAGAGACAGGAAAGAGTTTCGTTGACGAACCTTATAAGCTCGAGAAGAGTATGAATATTACTCATATTCAAGAAAACACTACCCAACAGCCTTAATCTGATTCTCGCGTACGCTGCAAAGATGATGCTCCATAGTATCATCGTCCTCAAGGCACGACTGGCAGGTCCGATCGGTGATGACGCCATATGCTGACCACATGTGTTGTGTCCTGTGATGACACCCACCAGTGATCTCAGGTCCTTTCTTCTCAGTTTCAGAAGAAGTTCCGCTGATTTCCTGTTAACTTGTCTAACGAAGCACTTTGCGGTTCTGCAGGAGTCAAACTCGGACCATCTTTCTCAAGGGATAGAGCCCACGGAGTCGTTGATTTAACGCATGACCTAACCCCATGGTGCAATTGCGGAATCTTCATTAGCTAGTTTATCTGGTAGTTGATTCCCTGCAATACCACAGTGCCTTGGAACCCATATAAGGCATAACATGCTGTGTTTTACAACACTATTTAGCGAAAACCTCCGGTAGAAACACTGTCACCATCTGTCCAGTGGAAAAAGAATACTAGTTCATATTGTCCAAGTACCAACAAGATCCAGTACCGTTTGATGTTTCGGATTCGTCGGTATAGAAGATATGACGGAGATCCCGGAGTACGACGTCTGGGCTTAACTTTTGTTCTATTTCCCCAGCGAATATAAGGCACATGATTGTCCACGGGCATCAAGAACAGACGGCAGTGTACTGACAACTGGTTGTATATCTGACTGTGCCCCATATACGCCTCGACATGCCAGACTCCATTTAACCGGAGTCTGTATACCGCTCTTATTGTTTTCTGTCCGTGAAAACAAGGATCGACGGCCAGCTGGTTTTTGACCCATTCAGCTAATACTCGTATACAACGCTAACGATGGTCGTTCGGCTTCAAGTCTTGCACTAGTTTAATCTTGTTAGAATGTAGGCCAAGATCTTACCGCAAAATTTTCCACGAAATAGAGGGCCACAAGACCAAATGCTGCGCACGATGCCTAATCGAATCATTCGGGTCTTCCTCAGCATTATTCCATATTCCGATATTATCTTCAGCGCGCACTGTTCGTCGCATATGAGGATGAGAGCCATCCACTAGCCTGTATGAGGATCAAATCTAACCATGATTCGCTTAATAATCCGCTGAGAAAATTGAATAATTTCCAAGCGTTGTTGCAGTTTCAACCTTTCCACGATGAAATGGTTGGCCATTTCATGAATAAAAGTGCTACTTGGGTTGCCAGTTTTTATGAAATTTTTGACATTGAATCCTTATTGGAAAGTACGGCCTTACGCATATTTATTTATTTATTTTTTTTACATTTGAAAAGAATGTGGAATATCGAGGGCGGATATTATGTTTATTATGGTGGATCTGATTCCTAATAAAGATCGTATTTCGCTTAACACTCACCACACATGTAACTTCTTCTTTATGCTTGTGCTAATATGTTGTCCATAGCTGTACATACTTAAATATAATATATGACAAACAAATTGACGCATCATCAAAGACACCAACGGCGTCATAGACAATGGCTAGACAATAGGCAGACATTCTCTCTCCCTCTCGCACATGTGTCGGAAAAACAACCGGAAACAAACAAACACAGGAAGAAAAACGTTGAACGGAATAAATGAATGAATGAACTCAAAGGCCGACAAAACAAAAATCTCATCTCAAAGGCAAACAGGAAACCAGGATATGAGTAGAAAAACTAAAGAAATGAAATTTATAAAAGACAATCTTATTATTATTGTATTTGGTAAGATAAGTAGAAAAAATAAAATTAAACAGATTGGCACGCTATTTGCGCGAATCAGAATGTTATATACCAGTGCATGTATGTGTTTGTGTGTGTGTGTGTGTGTGTAGATGTAATTGACATGGTGCAAATGAAAATCTATCATGTTCCTGTTTGTTGTTTTTCCAAACGCAAGAAGCAAACGTCAAGAAAAAAGTAGCATATAATTCATTTTGTCACTTCCGGTTGTCAGTTTGTTGACTTGTGCTGGCTGCTTCTTTCTTCTTTTCCCTACAAAACTTGTGTGTGTTTATGTGCGAGAGAAAAGCATAAAAAGAAATGGAAAGAAGCTACCAACTAATGTGTAAGTTAGTATAAAGAACTCGCTAATGCTACTGTCAAGTATGGAAAAAATCATTTGATTAGAGTGTAATGTCTTTGAAGTTATGTTGCTGGAAATGTAATTGAAATTGCGGTCTGCTGTGGCCAGTTCAATCTCATTTATGTTGTAGTTACTCCCGGCAGGATGTTGGCTTAACAGTAAACTTGATGAAATCTTTAAGATTTCATTTCCTTTTTTGTGTTGCCCTTTGTATGCTTTTGTAAAAGTCTTAGAACTTGTGTTTTTTTTTTTTCAAAATATACTTTGATCTTTTGTATGAAGTTTCTTTTTCTTTATGTATTACAGCAATTATAAGATGAATGTCATATAAAGTTTTAATTTCATTAAATGTATCTAATTGATTAGAATGTTTTTCTTTTGGTGAATTATCATTAAAATAATTTAAGTAGGTAAGTATTTATTATATTCTCTTTCTCATTTGGCAGGAGATAATAAAATATTCATTTTTATACGAGTGCTTCAGATATAAATCATCAACACATACAAAACTTTATCACTCACACAAATGTAATTTTTTACAAAGCATGACTCACCGATTGTTACATTTCCTCACAACACCAGTTAAGATGTTATCACAATAAAAAAAAGAATTTCATTACAAAAGTAAATGCAAACAAATCTTAAACTTTACAAAACTGAAACGCAATATCCCATCCTTTACAAGGACATTGTTTAAGGCTATTCTTTTTGTATATTACTCGCACTCAAATCCTTCATACATACATACGCTATTGTTTGCATTTTGTGCTCATAGACGAATAAACATGACAAGCTCACGTCGCTTCTAAATAAATATTATTGCAATTAACTCTTTCCATATCTATCCGCATACGTCTATATCTACATACATACATATTCAAATATGTGCAGTCATACATGCACAGCAAAAAATTGCATTAATATACTTTCAAAAGAATTCATTGAAAAACTCATTCAAAAACAATGACAAATAGCAATTATTGAATGCTAGCTTGGAGCCCGCTCTATGTAATGCAGTATGATGCCTTCCAGCGCCAAACGAATTTGACGAAAAGTCAATTGGTAATGCGTATTTCAATTGAATTTCATGCTGCGAGAATCGGTGAAATTAATATGAAAATGACAATGAAGGAAAATAGAAAAAGAGTCTGAATTTTAATATTAATTTCGGCATCAAGACTTTGGAAGCTAAAGCCTTTCAAAGAATTTTAAAACACACATTTTTTGAAAGTAGTTACATACCTAATTTATTGCTGGGTATGAACATTTGTTCGTCATGTAAAGTAAATTAAAAACAAATAAGATTTGTTATATCAACAAACCAATTTAACATACCCTGCCATATAATATCACAGATACGTTGTTCATACTTAATGTGATTTTCTTTTGAAGAACAACAACAAAGGAAAAAACCAAAATAAAAATCATTTCTTATTGTCTTAAAAGGCATAAATTAATTTCGATTTCAAAGACAATTATGCATTGCTATTTTCAACTCTTTAGTAAGGCCAATACAGTACGTAAGGCTTGAAAAGGTATGAGCTATGTAAGCAAGTATTGCTACTAGATCTACACAAAATATTTGATACCCACAAGGATTAACCCTTAAATACCCACTGGTCACTGCAGTGACCAACCACTTCCGCTGCTGCCTGTGCCGCCATTTTGCGTTCGCCATTTAAAATAAACATCTGATCTTACTGTCTAAAGTTTTCTTTATCGATACGTAAAAATAAAAATGGAAAAATGACAACTGTCGTACAGTTACAGTTATTTTTAGCTCGAAAAGCATGTTTTGCAAAAATTTTAAACAACTAACTGAAAAAAAGGTGTTTTTATTTTCGAATTTTGTGTAATAAATATATTGCCGTGTGGGCAAATTTGTGTCAGACGGTATGGGATAACACCAAATAACTGTTTTTAAAAATTATTGCGACTGTATTTTAATTTATTCTCCAGATAATCGCTAAAGGTTACTACAGAGGTCAACTATGTAAATTAAAATAACTGCACCTTAAACTAATTTATTTGAAAACACGTAGAACAAACGTTGTTCGGAATCACAAATACTATCTCTGGGTATGTTTTTAATTGAAATCGGACGTATTGGGCGTTTAAGGGTTAAGATCAGGAAAACGTTTTACTTTTTTAATAAAGGGTGTTTTTTTTAGAAGTGTGGTTTTCAATCTGGCAATACTTTTTTCTTAGTTGGTCTTTTTGACAGCTGTCATTTGATTTATACTCAGTTTGGTTTGCCATTTCATAATGTATAGACTTACTCCTAAACAACGTTTGCAAATAGTGCCAATTTATTACCAAAATAATGGTTTGGTTCGCGCAAGTATCGCCCGCTGCGCCCAATATTCGGTCGACATAATCGCCCAGCAGAGTCGGTAATTCGAGCAACCATGGATCGGTTTCGCACCACGTTTACTCTAGTGAATAATGCGCATCCTCAAAGACGCCGTGCAGTGCGCACCGGAGATGCTATTGCTGCTGTGGAGCAGAGTATCGAAGAAGACCCGTATGAGTTCATCCGCCATCGTGCGCAACAATTGGAGCTGTGCCCATCTACTTTATGGATGATTTTGCGGAAGGATCTTGGTTTGCGGGTTTACAAAATCCAACTCGTTCAAGAATTGAAGCCGAACGACCATCAAGCGCGTCGCACGTTCGGTGAATGGGCCCAAAACGAGATGGCCACCGATCACGATTTTCACAAGAAAATTTTGTTCAGCGATGAAGCTCATTTTTGGTTGAAGTGGTACGTTAATAAGCAAAATTGTTGAGACGCTGTTACATCCTCAAAAAGTCACTGTTTGGTGTGCTCTATGGGCAGAGGGAATCATTGGTAAGTAATTCTTCAAAGATGAAGCCTGCCATAAGGTTACAGTTAATGGGGAACGCTATAGAGCCATGATTAATGAATTTTTCGTGCCTGAATTGGAGGATGTTGATGTGGACGACCTTTGGTTCCAACAAGACGGCGCTACATGCCATACACTTTAATCAAGTTGTAAGCAAAGCAAAATATATACAAATGTCATAGTAGAAATAGAGCAAATCCATTTCAATATTCATTTCAGTGAACACATTCAGGGTTGCATTAGATTTTTGCGTGGTGTCGCATGCAATTTCGTTGAAACCACCTCATTTCCATGGTTTCGGTCGACATATTTTTATATGCCGAAATTGAATATTTCAACGCAGTTTCAGCCGAAACCACAGAAATGATCGAAACCACGCAATTTCGGCTCAGTGGGGACATAGTATTAACCGGTTTTGCATAAACCATATAAACATCCTACGAGTCATAGTAGAACGGGTCAACGAGTGGCAAGGGTAATTTCGGGAATCCTCTAAATATGTTTACTACAAGAACCTAAGAGAAAAGGTAATATTTAAGGTGAAGATTGTCGGGTTTTTTCTTAATATATTTCTTTTTAATTAAAAACGTTCCATCCATTTATTTGGGGAAAAATTTTTATATTTTTATTTTAGTAATTCGTAATTTCAAGTGAACTTTTGCAATTTTTTTAGTTTAAGTTATTTTACCAACAAAATGTTAATTTTTACTTTAGAGGGTATAGTTATATTTTAAAAAAGTTTCCTTCTGTGGTAAGATCATATACTGAATAATCAAGTTAAATTTTTTAATTTTTTAATGCATTTTTTTTATCGCGCAGGACATAATTTCGTTAACTCATTGACTTCCCACTACTGATGATGTACCTAACCTCAAAAAAATTACCAAAAATAGTAGAAGCCCATTTTTTTCAAATGATCATCATTGGGAATTTGGGCCATTATTAATGATAAGGAACCCGGATGAGGTTGGCTTATATTTCCTAAATTCGTGAAGTCACAGCATTGAAAGAGATCTTTCTAGTCGTGGTGCTCTGAGCAATAATGGGTTTAAAAATTAACTACATTTTAAGATTTTTTCCTAAAACTGCTAATAAGATGAAGTTTTTGTGAAAGAATTTTTCACGTTGAACACGAATCTGAGGTCAAAAACCTTCCATCACGTCACATTTTAGGAAAAAAATGACAAGGATGCGATAATTTTTTCTATTTTTTATTAATTTTTTAGACTATTTAAACTGATTCAGGACGAAACTTTAAACCAAAAACAGTTACTGACCTAAAAAGACTATGAATGCAGGAGAGCTCAGTATCACCTTCTCTTTTTGAATCCGTAGTCAAACCTCATGTCGAAGAAAACAAATCGAATTTGATCGCATAGTGTAACTAAGATTTTTTCAACTTACCACCCCTTGATATTTTTGCTAAAGGAGAGGCTGTCAAGACCATCTGTAGGCTTAAACGCAATGGGTATTCGTATGACACTTGCTGGGATATTGGTGACATTGTTGAAGGTACTGATATGGATCTAACAGTTCTATCAATGCCATCCGATACAATGCCAACAATTTCAGTTTTAAAACAGCGCTATACAATACAAATTCCAGAGGCCCAAACTTGGTTTTGCCGGGACCTGGGCCGAGAATTGATTGTAAGCGTATTTTCACTGACGGCTCCAGAACAGAATTCGGTTCGGGTTCTGGGGTCTTTATTGAAATTGATGGAGTGCACCTTCACTTTTCCCTTGGGTTGTATGCTTCTGTTTTTCAAGCAGAAATTTTTGCAATCATGAAGGCCATGTTATTGATAATGGTTGGAAAGAAAGGAGTATCTGTGTACTTAGTGACAGTCAGGCTGCGCTTAAATCCTTGCTTAATCCTCTAACCACGTCTAAACTGGTTATGCATTGTAAATCCAGACTTGATTGTGTTGGAAAACACAATAGCCTGCTGTTGATATGGGTTCCTGGACACTCAGGAATTTCAGGAAATGAATCGGCTGACATTTTGGCCAGAAAGGGTTCGGAAACTGGTTTCCTGGGCCCAGAACCTGTACTCTCTTTGTCGTCTACGGCCATCAAGACTACCATTAATGAGTGGGTCGACCTGACCCACAATCGTAAATGGGAGGACCTGAGGGGCTTTAGACAGACAAAAACCATGTTACCTGTTATCTCGAAGCGTTTAACAGACTTTCTGTTATCACTTAACAGAAAGTGCTGATGGGATTATATACAGGTCATTTCTCTTGGGCCAAACATTTGCATATGATTGGCCTAGGAGCTAGTGCCTTCTGTGCTTCCTGTGGTTTGGAGGAAGAATGTAAAGAGACGGCGTATCACTTCTTAGTGTCTGCCCCGCTTTTTGCCAGATCAGAGTAAGCATATTTGGTACTGGAGTGTTGGGAGACGAACACCTGAGCTCTCTAACACCGCAGGATCTGCTAAGATTTATTAATAAATCTGGTAGATTTAAAGAATAGCAAAAGGGAACACAGGATATAGTACAATGGACGTAAAACTTGTCTGAGTGCTGTATTCTTGAATACTTCTTTTGTCTGTTCCATTAGAAGTAAAAAATATCCTTAAATAGATTTTATTTTGACGTTTTCCCCATCCATTGGCAATTAATCTCAAAAATTAGCATAAAGTTTCCACATTTGGGGGGAGGGTCAGAACCCCCAAAACCTCCCCCTATATACTGCCTTGCAGCCAGTTATCAGGTGGATTAATTTTCTTTGATTAACAGTTCTGCATAATTATTTTTTTTCCCCATATATAGATTTCCCCATATTGTATGTAGATTTCTCCATTAACTATGAATCGATAAATGCATATGTTTATATGTACTCATATATGACTACCCCCATACCTATGCCAGTTTATACATAAATTATGAACACGAACATGAGTTCAAATTCAAATAAAATCCACTTAATACATTTCAAATATGCTTTCAAATAATCTTCACTCAGAGGAAAAGTCATAAATTACTAATGCACTTAATTCCAAACAGAATTGTCACTTTCAAATTGACACAAAAATATCCTTTATCAAATGAGGGCGAAATGCCCCTCAGCACATTTCACCTCACGTCTCGCATGCCCCCCACACACACACACACACACACACACCTATGAAAACCGAAAAACAAAGCAAAATCTAAACTTAGCCAAACTGATGTCGAACAATTGCCAGCAATTTGGAGGTAAGTATGCAAATATAACAGACAAATGAAAGTTAATTCTACAAATACATACAAATATATGTATGTATGTGTGTGTATTAAGTAGAAATGAGAGAGAAAGCAAATGAGATTTCTATACAAAAAAAAAACAAAACAGAGTCCACAGGGATTTAAAATTTAGTTTGAATGCAAAACGATTTTCACCAAGCGAAACAAACTTTTTGTTTGCGTGCGAAGTGGGGGACACAGAGCGAGCTGAAAAAATAAACTTTTTATCAAAAAAAAAAAAAAAAAGTTTTAAAATCTAAAAAACAAACTCAACCAGGGTATGACACATACAAACACACACCGCAGCGTTTGTATACGCAATGCAAATACAATTTACGCAATGCCAAAAAACATACAAACCATACATTTAAACACACGCATAAACACAACCCAAAAAGGACAGCATGCTCTTACCGTTGCCATTACATTTCAGTCAACGTCATCATATGTGTGCACAAAAAAAAAAAAGAAGAAAACACCAAACCTTTAAAAGCCAAAATCCAATTAACAAATCATTAAACTTTCATTAAACGCCAGGCAAAAGGATTGCATCAGCAGGAGCAGCAATAACAGTAGCAAAAGCAACAGCAGCACAATAAACGGCATGAAGTAGCCGTAGTAGCTGGCTGGCTGCTTTTACATAACACGAGCAGCTTACAATGTGCAAATATGCTGTTGTTGTTATTATTATTATTGTTGTTGTTGGTGGGATTTTACGCTGCAAGTGCTTCCTTATTGTCGGTACTTACATACACTCACACAAATTCATATACACTTCTGTTTGTATACGCATGTATGCATGCGTGAATCTGATCGTATTGGAGCTTTTCATTACAATATGAGAACCGATAAATTCGAGCATGTTAATGTTAATGAATGTGTGTATGTATTTTTGTATGTAAATGTGCCTACACCTTGAGCCTGGATTATTTTATAAATTCATTTAATATTTTCCTGTTGTTTGTATTTTTTTTTTTTTTTTGTGGTTGAAGGTTATGCTTACAAATTACACGCAAACAAATATACATACAAATTTATTTGTCCACTTAAGTTATAAAATAAATTTGTCGATGTATGTCGATGTCATGAATACATTTTTTAATCTCTACGTGCTTATAAAACGATTTAAAAGTTAAGCAAAACCTTATGGATATAATGCAGAAAAACAAAAATTACCTTCAACTAGGGTAGCCAGATTTTTTAAATAGAAAATCCGTATATTAAATTTTGGAAAAAAGTAAGTACAGTAGAACTTCGCCAATCCGGATATGGCCTATGGCCGGATCCTTCTGTAATCCGAATAGAGTTAAAAAATTGAAAATTTCTATTATCTTCTCGTCTCGTTAATGCGGATCGAATGTTGTGTAATGATAACACACAAAAAAATAACAAGGTTCTGAAAGTGGATTTTGATAAAACTGGAGAACAAAAATTATACGTGTCTCGGCGTTTTAAAAGTTTATTTCAAATTTTTTTTTTTTCGCGGGCCTAAAGTTTGCCCATTTCTAACAGACTAAGTATAATAAACCATAGGACAATTTGTTAGTTTTCCATCACAGCTTATTTGTGTGTTCAGTAATTTGCAGTAGAATTGCCCGTAGAATATTTTCCTCCAACAAATTAACCCTTTAGCACCTACCATTATGAGTCTTTTTTGACCCATAATAAGTTCAAAAAATATGTTACCCATCAAATTTTACTATAGGTCATTCAACAACAAAAATCTATAAACTTGGTTTTAGTGAAAATAAAAAATGTTGTATTTTATATCCCCTTCTTAACCTCTTTTCATTTTTCTTCCTAGCTTGTAATCCAATTTTTCCTATAGGCGGCGCGCGCGAAATTTCAATTAAACTTTCAATGCGAGCGCATCCTCAGTACATCCAAAGTACAAAATTAGCAATTTCTTAAAGGTTGTATATCTCGAAAACTATGACATACATATACGAAAAAATTAACTAAGATATTTTTTTTAGGAAATCACTCACTCTGTAGTGAGTACTTTTTTGATATCTCCAACGGTTAACCAGTTATAAGTACAAAAAATGATTTTTTCACTAAATAGGGTTTTGGGGGAGGGGGGCGGTTAAGCGTCGTTCTGCAACCCCAGAACGGTTTTTTGTGGTTTTTACATCTATCATACCCCGACTAAAAATTACTGAATCTTAGATAAGATTTTTTATGAACTTTTGGTGCATTTTTTACTCTACCGACTGGATTTATATGCCATGATTGACGAGCGTTGTTCTATCAAAAAGTTGACTGACTAACTTTTTCATGTTTTATTATTAATAAACTACTTAAAAAATCTTTTTTCAGATTTTAGAAAACCGTTGCAAACAATTTTTTTTTCATACAAACTTGGAGCCTGACTGACGGGCCCCGTTCTAACGAAAATCTTACCGACTCCCAGAATTATGTTTTTTATTGAATACATAACCTGTATATAAAGTTTCAGCCTTTAGAAAAGCGTTACACTTACCTTGTATTTTCGACATGTTTGAAAGCTCACCTGTGCCACCTGTTCTAACCAAATGGAATTTTTACTTTTGATCTTTAATTAAGACACGTAAATATCATAGTTCCAAGACACCGTTTAGGGCTGAAAGTAAAGTAAAGATCCTTTTCTAATGTTTCACCAAGTTTCAATTCAATTACCTGGAGTATCTATCTACAACGGTTCCTAGAAAATTTCCTTCCGATGTGGTGAAATTCAATTCCTTCCGGCACAAATGGGTTAATAAAAGAAATTTCCCCCAATCAAAAAAATTTTATCATTTTGCTCAAAGTCATTGAGGTTCAAATATCGGACATAAGTTGAACATTTCATACCAGTACTAAGCTAAATGGCTTTTACCGAGACTTTAAAAGCCGGCCCGGAAGACGTTGTCATGCCTTTGTTAGTAAAAAATAAAAAGAAATTGCGGAAAAAAAGTAGTAGAAAGTAGTATTTGAAATAGTAGTAGAAAATAGTAAAACATCCATACCCGATCTTAGCACCGTATTACAAATCATTCCTGCGATATCTTATAATGAATATACAGTTTATATGGGAAGTGCCACACCTCCTTTTATAATCCCACCCACATTTTTTCTGCAGCATAGTATTGGCAACCAACATATTTATTTATACAAAATTTCAGTACTTTGCTATGAATGTTTCTAGAGATATACCCAAAAAAAATAATATGAGTTATTTGGGAGGTGCCACGCCCACTTTTCCGAATGATTTAGCGGTCGTTCTTAACACCAAATGAAAGATATTGAGATGGCATAAAAAGGTCTGACTTCTCTTCACTAACTTAAGCTGATACTTTTGAGCCAAAAAAAATAAGACAAACCAGAGAAAAACGGACCGAAAAATGGCAAAGTTATGAACGATTGAGAGGATAAATCCATTTTCGTTAATCATTTGCAATACATTCTCAAATATTTTTTTTTGTGGTGTTTTTCAATATTATTAGCATATGTTAGAAATAGTTGTGGTTCTTCTTTTGCCTTCGATTGCTTTTGGGATTCGTTTCTCTCGTGAGAAACCATACACATTTTTCTCTGAAGCTCACTCAGCTTCTGAACATTATAGCTCTTATAGCTGGCCACCAAACTATTGCACCGTAGGTCAATATTCGGAGCACTATTGCTGTGCTCTTCCAATGTGTGATATGGCGACGTAAGAAGCCCCATCTTTTGCCAAAAACCCATTTGCTTGATATTAATTTTCCAATCAATTTTGGGATCATTGAAGTACTCTCTTCACGTTCAGATTCAACATAAAACTGTATATCCATTCCATTCGTGTATATAATTCGTACAACACGAATGGGTGCGAAAAGCACGGTCTACAGCCCCCATGGGATGTTGTACCATAAAAGTAGAAGAATTATTTATTTATAGGTGGCTGATAACCATTCTTAAAAGTATTATTTTGATTTACCCGCTACGGAATTTTCCATTATTTTTATTCTACATGTGCATACCAAAATCTGTTTAAAGTCTCTAGACAATGTTGCCAACGTGAATTCAAGGAATATTATTATTATGAACTGGGTAAGGGTATATTACACATAAATAGAAGAAGCATATTAAATTTCACACCATTTTCAAAACGAAATAAACAAAATTTTAAATGTCAGTTCAGAAGTTCATTTTATGTAGTTTGTCACGCTGTCAGTCAGACAAAGCGTTTTGCCAGTATTGCTCTTCTTATGTTAACTTGACTCAGTTGTTGCTTTTTTTCATTTCATTTCTTTTATTTTGCCCTCAAATGTACTACGCTTGTCATTCATGCTTGTTTTGCGCATTTCAAGCAAAAATATTCTCCATTTATCTTCGAACAAATAAAAATTTGTGCATTTCTCAGTTTTACTTCAGTTACTTTACAGTTGAGTTCTTCCTACTTATTGTTTTTTCCTTTTGTTCTTGTGGAATTTATTGTTTTTTTTTGTTTGTTTTTTTTTTTTTTTTTGTAGCTGTTTACAAATATCCTGTGGGTGTCTCTGTGTATATCATTCACGTCACATTTCTCTTCACCACACACACAGAAACACATACCCACACCCATAATACAGTAGTATCTTTTTATAATGAATATTTTTGACTCTCTGCGTTTGTGGTGTTCCTTTATCAGCTTTTTGTTTGAACATAGTTTGTCATTTTGTTGTTATGATTTGCAAAATTACACTTTTGTATAATATTAGCAAAACAATTGTTTTTTTTTTATATTTCTTTTCTCTTTCTAATTATTACCACTTAAATGTCAGTACTTTGAATCAGCTGAAGAAAGGTGTAAACTTAAAGTTTGTGCAAATTCTACACTGAAAAAAATTATATATGGGACATTCTCTGTCAATGGGAGACGAGGGGATGTCTCTCTAATATTATTTTCAACGAAAAATGTTACATGTCGTCCCTAACCTCAAAAAATTCAAAATCCCAAAAAACTTTTGTTCGTGTCTTACGTGTGTCAAGTCATCAGAAAACTTCCCAAATGACTTGTTTTTCAATTTTCATTCCTTAACTTGGCTGTAACATACTTTTAGCGTTACCCAGAAACAACGACGTGAACTTAGTAAATCTCTGTTTCCTTTGCGGTGCTTTATTAGAGTGAAAACATTGACAGAGAATGTCCCATATACAAGAAGTTTACTATTGTTTAAGAAGCACAATTACTTTATGTTCAAAATGTATTTTTTTCAATTTTCTTAACCCAATAATGCCTAGCGGTGCGATTTAAACTTTCACCACACAAAACTAGTCAGCGGACATGGATGCTTCCAGTACTATCGTCATCGGTTTAAGATTCTGGATACCCCCTTTTTGCCCGGAGTACCCCAATGAAGAAGAAACTTCAAGTCACGTTATATTTCCAAGGCGAGTGTGGGAAAAGCACTGGTGTCAAAATTGATAGCGAATGAAGCCGGTAATAACTTCACTCGATGGATCACGAGTTTTGCAGATGACAGCACCATTTTCCTCCTCAAAACGCCCTACTTCTTTGAAGATTAAGAGTAAACGGCATGCTATAAATGGCTCACTCAATCACGATCTCCAATCAATCTATGAGTGGTGTCTCACGAACAGAGTTGAATTCAACGCACGTAAGACCCAATGTTGTCTGTTATCTAAAAAACGAGTGTCCCAACCCTCTGTTAAGCCCTTAGATATGGGTGGGGTGGTTTTTGCGAAGTCAGAAACTCTTGATGTTCTGGGCATGCCCATTCAATGTGACGTTCGTTGGAATAATCATATTTTTGACGTGTCGAAAGAAGCAGCCAAGTGCCTCGGCTTTCTAAAGCGGTGTAAGAAATACTTTACTCTGACTGATCTCTGCATGATCTACACCACCTATGTCCATTCCAAAATGGAGTATAATTCGCACCTATGGGCAGGAGCTTTACGAACAAAACTAAAGCTCCTGGACCGTATTTAATATCGAGCGATAAATCTAATAGGAGACAGTAGGGTTTCCAGCTCTATTGGAGCACCGTAGAAACGTGAGTTGTGTGACCCTGTTCATGGTAAATATTTCGCTGAGATACGAAATTTGATTTCACCAATGCATCTTGCATTACAGAGAGTTCTTTTTTCTGATGTGCTGCGCGTATTTAGAATAAGCTCCCTGCAACCGTTTTTCCTGTTTTTTACGACCTTTCAAAATTTAAAGCAAATGTTTACAACTTTTTCTCCCTCTTTCCTCCTACTATTTATCTAAATTCCTTCCTCGATCAAAGCAATGCTTTGCATCAATATGGGTACCCCCTGAGTGTTGATTGCTTAAATAAAAAAATGAAAAACGCTCCTTCGTGAGATTTGACGCGGAAAGAGAAGTTCTTAAGGAGGCCCTTAGTATGGAACCGACAACGTCCAGCCTGCTGCCACATATGGGCAAATCAAAAGAGAAGTGGTAAGCAGATTACCAGTTAGCATCACAGATAATGACAAAGCTTCAACTAGCTAATTTGCAGTACAGTACGGCCACCTCACAATCCCGAGGGCGAGAGTGCAACAGGAAGACAATTTGACTGAATGACAATTAACTGACGCTTGAGCGTAATGCTAACAACGGCCTCCTGACGTAGTACCAGTAGGTGTCTCAGGAACGTTCCACCATTCGGGCATGCAAAGAGGTTTTGGTGAGTGGAAGTCTCGCACTGACTGAGGCTTTCAATTCTTTCCTCTTCCAAAAAAAAAAACAATGGATGTGTGCAAGGCACGCAAGATATTTGATGTGTAAACAGTTAAGCCAACTGAATGCTATATACATAAGCTCACATACATATGTATATCCATATATAGGGATTTGATATATAATCTATATGCTAGGTAAATAATTCAAATTAAAACTTTATTAGATATCATTATCTCTTATATATAATAGCCCAATTCACTATAAATTGCAAATGGTCTTGCATCATTGCAAATGCAAATTTTTATTCCATATCGCATATATTTGATGTTGTGATAGCAAAAATATTTTGCAATTGCTCCAGATCACAGTTGCATTATTTTTCTTTTACTCAATGCATCGAGCACGATATGTTCGCATATACGCAGCTGTAATTGCACCTTTTTTTTCTGTGCTTTAAGTTTTTCTTCCTGTCGATTTGATATTTTATTAGATGTGAAAATTATAATAAATAAGTTTGATTTTTTCTGTTTAACATATTTGCTATTTACAGAGATAAAAAAATGTTGCCTTTCTAACATTAATGCACAAAGCAAAAATTTTATAATGCCGTGGTTTGCTATCATTATCACTACATTTTGTTTATACATTTATTGAAACCTAGATACCTTATTACATGCTACTGGTGGAACGAAGAAATCAAAGCTCTTAGAAGTGAATGTTTAAAAGCCAGACGTAAAGTTCAGCGATCTAGGGGAAGACCTGGATTCTTACAGCTGCTCGAAGCTTTTAGAAATGCGCGGAAATCTCTGCAGAAGGCGATTAAAAACAGCAAAAGAACTTGTTTTAAAAATATATGTGACGAAGCAGATATAAACCCTTGGGGCACTGCTTATAGAACTGTAATGACGAAGCTGAAAGGCCAAAGATCACCGCAGATAACATGCCCTGTAATGCTGGATAGCATTATAAAGACGTTATTTCCACAGCGGCAGGTAATTTTCACATTTGATGACGGTGAAGCGAATAATGAAGAAATCGCACCAGTTACCGAAGAAGAGGTGCTTAAAGCATGTAAGAAAGTAGGCGACAAAAAAGCACCAGGACCCGACGGTATCCCCAATAAAGCTTTGAAAACGGCAGTTTACAGAAGACCGGAAATCTTCGCCGAAGTAATCCGAAAATGTTTAGAAGAAGGAATATTTCCAGATCAGTGGAAACTACAGAGGTTAGTTCTGCTGCCGAAAGGAAATAAGCCACCGGGAGATCCATCGTCATATCGGCCAATCTGCCTGCTTGACACAATGGGCAAAATACTGGAGCGTGTAATCTACAACAGGTTACTGCCCATCGCGGAAGAGAACGGAGCACTGTCAAACTGTCAGTTCGGGTTTCGGAAAGCTCGATCCACCGTAAGTGCAATTAAAATGGTGGTAGATATTGCAGCGGAAGCAATAGAAGGCATAAGATGGAAAGGAGGTGCGAAACAATATTGTGCAGTGGTTACATTAGATGTAAAAAACGCATTTAACTCTGCCAACTGGATGCACATAAAAGGCTCTCTGGCAAGAATGAATGCACCGAAATACATACGAAGAATAATCGACAGTTACTTCAAAAACAGAAAGCTGGAGTATGAAAGCGACGAGGGATTAAAATACTACAACATCTCGGCAGGTGTTCCACAAGGATCTGTGCTAGGACCTCTACTGTGGAATATCATGTATGACGGAATATTGAGACTATCATTCCCACCAGGAGTAAAAGTAGTGGGGTACGCAGACGATATTGCGATAGTTACAGTGGCGAAACATATCCAGGAAATCGAGGCGATTACTAATGAAGCGGTGGCCACAATAAACCAATGGCTAAGATCAGCTGGTCTTGAATTAGCTGCACAAAAAACGGAGGCGGTACTAATTAGTAGTCGAAAGGTTGTCGAACATGCGAATATACAAGTAGGCAACCAAATAATAAAATCGAAGTCGTCAATTAAATATCTGGGTGTGATGATAGACAACAGACTGAACTTCAGAGCTCACTTGGACTATGTTAAAGAAAAGGCGTCTAGTATCCAGGCAGTGCTGTCTAGAATAATGCCAAACATTGGTGGACCAAGGTATGGTCGAAGGGTGTTACTTCCTAGAGTAGTAAGCTCAGTCTTGCTTTACGCTACTCCAATCTGGGCTGGAGCTTTGGTGACAAAGGAGTGCCGAAAGAAACTGTCACGTGTATACAGGCTGAGCGCTCTAAGAACAATAAGTGGTTTTCGGACAATTTCGGAAGATGCGGCATGCGTCGTAGCTGGTATGATACCGATCGATATACTAGCGGACGAAATGAAACGAGTCTATCGCAGAAGGAGCGGAAATTAGTTACAACAAGATATTCCAGGCATAGCGAACGAAGAAAGGCTAGCATCATTAGCCATTTGGCAGAATAGATGGGAGAACTCATCGAAAGGCAGGTGGACGTATATACTTATCCCTAAGATTGAAACGTGGATAAATAAAAAATATGGAGAGACAAATTATCATATAACCCAGTTTTTAACGGGTCATGGAGGGTACAGAAAGTATCTGTACAGATTTAAGCATGACGACTCCCCACTTTGTCCTATCTGTAGGGACCAAGAAGAAGATGTAGAGCACGTAATTTTCAACTGTCGGCGTTTCAGCCCAACAAATATGACGTTGCCAAGCCCATCATGCATTATAGAGTGTATGATCCAGTCGGAGGAAGACTGGTCAGAAATAAGTGAGGTCATCACGAATGTGCAAAATGACCTAAGGAAAATTGTACGTCTTAGGAGAGCAGACTTGACGAATACAGCCTAAAGGCTAACCAGCCCCGCGAAGTAATACCTAACGGCAGTACCGCGGGGATAGTGGTTGACGAGCACGGGGGTGAGGTTTAGTACGTAGGTGCATTACTGAGCAGATCCAGTCAGTATGTGAATCGTGCATGCCAATAGTACGGACTACTGGTATCTATGAAGATTCCTCACCTCCAGGGCGCATCCAAAAAAAAAAAAAAGATACCTTATTACTTATCATTTTGTATTGTTTTTATATTTAAAAAAATACTTAATTTTAATCCAATCTAACAAAACGAATGCAAAACCTATCAAACGCCTGTGTCTGCTACGTCGACTTCTCTGCTTTGTATAGTCGATCTCCACACGTTTAACACCAACAAATAATTCTGCCACGAATAAATGTACACACACATTTTGTTTTCGTATGTACATATATGTGTGAGTAAATTGATCGAAACATAAACAAACAAACTCCGCTCGTATTTTAATTTCTCACTCTCTTCTTCCCTTCTCTCTTCTCTTTGTTGTTTAGAGTAGCACAGTCATGCCGCACAGTAGTGTGAGCGAGAGGGGAACTGGACGTTACAGTTATCTTCCATCTTACGTTACAGTTATTCTTACATTTTACATATTTGAAATTTTGCCCATACCGTGAGCTAAAATGTTTACACATCAAAAGGTTTACCGAGATATTTTAAATGGTTCTTGAATTTAAAACAATTTTATTTCAAAAATAAACTGAAACTTATTGTATAAATTGGATTTAGCTTTAAAACTTATTCTGGCCATAATACGCTCTCGCACATTTGCGCCAGCACTTATCATACAATTAAAGTATGTATGCATGTATATATACATAAGTATGTATTTAACTATATATATACCGTATAGTGTATACATACATCGTAAATTCAGAATTGGTATTATAAATTTCATAAAGTGATAATTTCATTTGAGAGCATAACTAACATAGCCGGAAGGACATATTAGCGTACGTAACAGCTACACAACTACGACAACGGCAAATGCAAAAGTTTTATATATATATACGAGCACTAGCTGACGGACGGACGCATGAAGAGTGGGAAGGAAGGATATGGTAATGCTATCGTGCAACTACATTCCGCATCAAGCAGCTGCAGTAAAGTAAAATTTGCGAAAAAGCGATACGCAGATGTGCAAAACTTTTTAATCACTTTGGAAAAGCTCATGTGTAAACTTGACCCAAATTTTTCTCACACATGCACACTTCTCATTCCCTTCCGTGTATGAGTGAGTATGCAGTGGATGCATTTATATTAATGTGTGTGTACTTAATTTTGTCATTATTCCATTTGAAAGTTGAACTTCATGTGTAAATTCATTAAATTACTCAAACATAAATCAAAATTAAGTGACAAAACCGAAACTGAATCAAAAAATGGAATCAAGTGCATGTAGCATTTTTGGAAAGTTACTTTACGACGGGTTACAGTTTACCCATTTTTGACAATTTTGATAAAACGAAACTTACGATATCTTGATATGTGTTAAGTGTTCAACGACTTATAGTAAGATTTTCCGTAAAATATTTTTCTCAATCATATTAACCCTTTCTGACCATTCCCTATAGATCTTAATTCTCGACAAAAATCTTCTAAGTTCTACTAAAAAACTATCATGAACTGATCGAATGGGGCCCGTTCAGAAAAAAATGACTCCTGGAATCATTTTCTCAAATATTAGTAGCTTATATAGGATATTGAAAGATTAAGAACTACCATGTGGCACCGCTAGGCATTATTGGGTTAAATGCCCCGCCTTCTGCAATCTTTGAATCAGCTATTGAATAGAGTATGCCAAGATTCCAAATATCGAGTATTTATTCCTCCGACCATATTTTGATAAGAATTGGTATATGGGCACAATCAATACACAACCTTCAATACTGAGCTCATTAACACAGTTTTCCTTGAGTTAAAAAAAAATGTACCCATGATGAAATATCAGCACCATACTCTGCAGTTTTGGAATGTTAACAAAACCTTCTGTAAATTTAAAACGTCGAACGTGATAATCTTAATAAGCTTCTTCCAATCATGACTACGTTCACATTCACAAGTTTCGCGAACACATTTCCGTTAGGTCTCTTAAATTGAAAGCATGACAACTTTATTAAAAAAAAAGAAAAGACAGTACTGCATTCGGTTTTTGAATCCGCCTTAACCCTTTCGGGGCCGTTAGGAAACCAGTGACTATAGCGCAAAACTGAATGCGGACTCGTATTAGCTGACCCCAATTTCTTGTTAATTTTTTTTATCAAAACCGATATTATGCACCTTTGAAGGCCTGAACTTTCATGTGTTACCGATGATCCTGTAGCCCTCTATGTGATTTTTACGAACTTTTCCTGTACATTTGTATTAGATATTTTTTTTTTAACCCTATTCATACCACGCAGTGACTTTGAGTCACTATCGAAAGTAAAATCATTATATTTTTTCGATTTCTTATTATTACACGGGAAGGGCCCAATGTATTCCTTCATTTACCGGCTACCTTCATAAAAATGGATTTTTTGTTTAATTTTGTTTTTCTTTATTAGTCGAAAGATTAGAGTTAAATAAACAAAAAACTGCGTAAAGTCCCACGTAGTGACTGTGAGTCACTATATACATATTGGGAGTAATTTGGATATTTATTGTGAAAAAGTGATTATAAATTTATTCTTAAAGTATTGACCATCGTTAGCCACAACCTTTTCCCATCTTTCTGGTAGCATACGGATTCCGCGTCGAAAGAACTCCTCATCTTTTGAGGCTATCCACGAATCGACCCATTTTTTGAGTTCTTCGAAAGAACGGAAGTGCTGTTCAGCCAGGCCATGTTTCATCGATCGGAACAAGTGGTAATCAGAAGGAGCAATGTCTGGAGAATACGGCGGGTATGGTAGCACTTCCCATTTCAGCGTTTCCAAGCATGTTTTTACTTGCCTTGCAACATGCGGCCGAGCATTGTCGTGCTGAAGAATAACTTCGTCGTGTCTATTCTCATATTCTGGCTTCTTATCCTTTAATGCTCGGCTCAAACGCATCAATTGTAGTCGGTAGCGATCGCCAGTGATCGTTTCATTCGGTTTCAACAGCTCATAATACACGAAACCTTTCATATCCCACCAAATACACAGCATGAGCTTGGATCCATGGATGTTCGGCTTTGCCGTTGAAGTTGATGCATGTCCGGGCGGTCCCCATGATTTTTTACGCTTTGGGTTATCGTAACGTATCCACTTTTCATCGCCAGTCACAATACGATGCAGAAAACCCTTTCTTTTCTGCCGTTCAATCAGCAGTTCACATGTGAAAAATCGTCGTTCGACGTCTCACGGCTTCAATTCGTACGGCACCCAATTTCCTTGATTTTGAATCATTCCCAATGCTTTTAACCGTTTAGAAATGGTTGATTGAATAACTCCTAAAGATTATGCAAGTTCTTGTTGCGTTTGACATGAATCTTCTTCGAGTAATGCCTTCAATTCTTCATCTTCGAACTTTTTCGGGCCGCCTGAACGTTCCCTGTCTTCAACATCAAAATCACCACTTTTGAAACGGGCATATCACACCTGACACATTCTAACGTCTATAGCACAGTCAGGATAAGCTTCAGTGAGTAAACGATGTGCTTCAGTTGCGTTTTTCTTTAAATGGAAGAAGCAAATTAAAACTTCCCGCAAATGTTGTTTTGTTGGCACGAAATTCGACATTTTCAGCTATAGTAAAACACTTTTGTAAAATTATGAAAATTATTTGGCAGATCAACTCTTATAGTATTTTTGGCGCTCTTTGAGATAGAATAGCTGTCAATGTCAAAAAAATGGCGCGTATGATAGATATGAAGTTAGTCACAATTACGAATTTATACATTCATACTCCTAACATGTATATTGGAATGGACTTGCTATACGTATCTAAGGAAAGAAGGCAGAGGTAAGAGTTAAAACTTGGCACATCGTGTAGTAGAACAGCTTTGTGAGCCATATGAACGACTTCCGAAAAATACTTTAAAAGTTATGCCTAATATTAAACGTAGAAATTTTAAAATCTTATCTCGTCCATATGAATTTAAATGCAGCTATAGAAACTTCAATAACAACTACTGCTGAGAATGGCCGCCTACCAGCGAAGATGCGTGGTAAGGTGCGACCCTTGCGTATGCGAGAAAAGAAGAGCTTCAAAGCAATTCTGTAAAAACTGCAATAATAAGTTTACGCTCCTCTACTTGCTTTCAAAATAAATACAGATTATATATTTTTCCGAATTATATTAATCTTGTTGTTTATCAATCACATTTTGAAAAATTTCAGAAAAAAAGTTAAATGAAATGTGAATAACTGAGGTAATTTTGTATAGTGACTCTGAGTCACTACGTGGGATTTTACGTTATAAAATAATGTGGGATGAATAGGGTTAAATAGACAAAGTAACTCAGTATTAACTTTTCACTTAACCCTTTCTTGACCGTAAATAAACTAGAACCGGTAGAGTAAAATCGAGTCCAGATTTGTATTCTTCGACCCCCATTTCATTGCAAAATAGTTCTTTAAAAGTTTCCATTGAAGATCTTAGGGTCACAGGTGACCCATAGCAAAATTTGTATTTCTAAAAAATTAAGTAAAATCTTAAAAATATGGGAAATCATGTTTGAGTACATACTTTTTCCCACATCATATTAAAAATTTGGTTATTTGGACAAAATTTGTAAAAATTGTGATCGATTGAAAATTAGCAAAAAGAAAAAAAAAAAACACAATTTTTTTCACCATGATCTGCTACACTACCGTTATAAAAAAAAAATATTTGTAAATTTTTTTAATTAAAATTAAAGAACCATCAATTCTTTTTCCAAAAACCCTAAATTTATGAAAAATTGGTTAGATAGCTTTTAAAAAATGACAAAAATATATTTTTTGACCCCGGTGTCACCATGGTACCGAAAGGGATAAACCATAAATTTCCCTTCTTTACTATTTTCTCTTGGTCCTTAAAAATATTTGCTGTTGAAAATATATTTTATCTGCAATGCATGAAGTGGAGAAATATTGACGTTAACGAGATATTCTCATTAAATGAACTGGTTCAGATAGTTAAATAATTAAATCTTAATCAATCATTATATCAAATAAATAAATACACAAAATACAATTGGATACCATTTAATGTACAAAACTTCTCTTCTTATCCTTAACAAATCATTACAAGTAGAAAAAATGTTTCTCGTACCTTTTACTATCCTAACAACAATTAAAAATTTAATTTTTAACATCTTTTCTACTTCATATTCCCCCTCTCCTCCATTAATCATTAACTTAAATTTAATTTCCGTCTAACTCCCCCCAATCTCCCTCAATGACATCCGTTACAAAACTTTCTAAAACTTTATTTCTTCATATTTTGTTGCAGTAATTTTTCACAAATTTCCATTTAACATCAAAATTATTGGTTGCTGTGTTACCATAAAGTGTTCATTATAAGTATCAAATATGCTAACATCAATATCTTCACCATCACTACCACCACCATTGCCACTAACCGGAATACACTCCTCCCCTGCTCTCAATCCGTCTGGTGATGCCGTCACCGTTAAACATCAACAACATCCGCGGCGAGACGCGTCAATTGTTTAAACACAGACGTCGTTGCCGCCACCACCACCACCACAACCAGAGGCGGATCAAGTATTCAGATTTGGCGAGGACTAATTTTGCAAAATTATAAGACCAATCAATAACTAAACAAAATCCAGGTTAAAAACCAAACCAAGCTTAGACCAAAAATCTAACCAAACTTCAGACCAAAAAGAGACGAAAAATAAAACTAGGTACAGACTAAAAAAAAACCAATTTCAGATTAAACTTCAGACCAAAAAGAGACGAAAAATCAGACCAAGTCCAGTCCAAATAGAAACCAATTTCAGACCAAATATCAGACTAAACGTTGGACCAAAGATCGAAACAAACTTCCGACCAAAAAGAGACAAAAATCAGACCAGGCACAGACCAAAAAGAGACCAATTTCAGATTAAATGTTAGACCAAAAATCGAACCAAACTTCAAACCAAAAAGAGGCAAAAAATTGGACCAAGCAAAGATAAAAAAAAAACCAATTTCAGACTAAATATTCGACTAAACGTTAGACCAAAAATCGAACCATACTTCAAGCCAAAAAGAGACGAAAAATCAGAGCAAGGAAAGACCAAAAAGAAACCAATTTCTGACTAAATATCAGACTAAGCTATGGAGCAAAATTCAAGCAAAAATCAAAACCCGGTATAAAATTCGGACCAAACCTAAAATAAGGCTAAAAAACAGACCCTAAAATCAAATCCAAAACCATAATCAAAGTCTCTAAATGTCAGATGAATTTTTAGTAGTCCATTTCCAAGAGTATGCGTCAAGAGTAACCAGACGTCTATGTTTTTCAGAATATCCCCTGGAATTTGAAAATGTCGAGAAAGGTCTTAGTTTTTGTTTGAAGTGTCCTGATTTTTAATAATGAAATTAAATTCTCACGAGAGAATTCGAAATTTCCAGATTCATCGAAAATTTTTAAAAAATGCATCTCTGCGTTCTCTGAACTGAAACTTAAAAATTTTTTAATGTAACCATGGACACTTCTTCATGAGTAGTCTCTATGGTTACATTGTTAATTTAAATTTAGTTCGGTGTGAGAATGAGGTTAAATATTTGTCCTGGATTTTCCAACGGGCCATCTGGCAACCCTATATAGTACATATAAAAAGCAGTTGCGCTCTGGAATGATTTCTAAATAATATAATATATATAATTCACATTTTTAGTCTCCCCTCTAGATCCGCCACTGACGACAATCATAGCCATCGCTCTCTCTCCCCCTCTCCCACCACAGCCAGAAACACTCCTTCTCTCTTTCACAATCTATTGTTGCACACTTGTTGTTGGTGTTTGGGAGAAGAATAAATGAAACAACGCTTTTTAATAGAAAATTTGACAGCCGTGAAATGATTTTTAGTCGAGCACAACCAACACCAACACACATACATACATCAGTACTACTCACAAGAGCGTAAGGAAGAAACGCGTCAATTTTGTTGTTGTTATTGTATTACTGTGTGTGTCATTGTTAAGCAGCAACGTCCCGACGTGGTAGTACCATAGAAAAGCAGATTGGTTGGTGTAGCATGATTCTATGACGTTCTTACAATACCGACACTTTTCTTTATTGTGTTTTTGAAAAAAAAAACAACAACAAAAAACAAAACAAAAAAAAACTTTTAAACTTAAAAGTTGTAAGAAATTTATAAAAAATATTTTCCATACATTTTATGCGTTTTTCTTACGACTCATGCAGGCGTAAAAAAAAAGGAAAAATAAATAAAAGACAACAACAAAAAGTTGCTATAGCTTTAGAATACGGTACCAGTGCAGTCAAGTCCTGCTTGAGATATTTTCATTATATTCAACAGACCCTGACGCCATTTTTGTTAAGCTAAATTCTTGAGACCAAAAAATATCAATTTTAACTGCATTTTCATCTTCTTCTTCCTGCTCGTATTCTCCTTTAGTTGATACTTTCTTTTTTTTTTTATTTTGCTTTTCAAAAAGAAAACGTCAAAGAATTTTCATTTGTACACTTTGGAATAAGCAAATAGAGAAGAAAAAAAAAATTGGCATTCTGTCTGCTGGATGAAAGTATAAACTTGAAAGTTTTGTTATACTTGAGTCAGATTTTCCTTGGCTATTGTTGCATCATGTTGCAATGGCAACAATATGCAACAACATAAATGTTAGCAGTAACTAGAAAAGGTGTGAGGATTTCATTTGTTTGTTTTTGTTGTTATATTATATCCTGCTTATCTTGATATAGAAATTCATAGTAAGAGATTTGTTTGAAAGGACATTCCTGAATTTATCACTTCGTAATGGAAAAAAAATACATGCATACAAAGAACATACCATTGGTTGGCAAGAAGTTTGGAGTTCAATTTCTATTCCATTTCGAAAATATTTATATAAAAATTAGCGAAAATAAAAATACTATTGTGTCCAAAAAATAAGGTAACTTCTCATTTAAACTTTTGATAATAATCTAATTTTTCCTTTGTAGGTTGGTAGTAGTGTCTCTGATAGCTGTATTAAATTTTATGCCAATATATTCATAAGTTACTGAGAGATATGCTTGTTAATTTTTATCTAAAAAAGCGCATTCTACGATTTTTATAAAAGCTGCGTTTTTTCACGCTTCAATTGAATGGATTGAGAGAAACATGAAATAATTGGTTCAACTGGAAATCTTTTATTTTTCAATAGATGGCGCTACTAAAGAAAGCTTCTGGTTGATTTATTTTGTATACTTTAAAATATTTTATTGTCAAAACAAAGCATGGAAATTTTGAATTAATTACAATTTAAAATTGAAAGAAACATACTTTTGGAGAATTTTTTTTCTAAAACTATTAAATGTATTGGAGTATGAATGTATAAACTCGTAATTGTGACTAACTTCATTATCTATCATACGCGCCATTTTTTAACATTGACAGCTATTCTATCTCGAAGAGCGGCAAAAATACTATAAGAATTGATCTGTCAAATAATTTTCATAATTTTACAAAAGTGTTTTACTATAGCTGAAAATGTCGAATTTCGTGCCAACAAAACAACATTTGCGGGAAGTTTTAACTTGCTTCTTCCATTTAAAGAAAAACGCAACTGAAGCACATCGTTTACTCACTGAAGCTTATCCTGACTGTGCCATAGACGTTAGAATGTGTCAGGTGTGGTATGCCCATTTCAAAAGTGGTGATTTTGATGTTGAAGACAGGGAACGTTCAGGCGGTCCGAAAAAGTTCGAAGATGAAGAATTGAAGGCATTACTCGAAGAAGATTCATGTCAAACGCAACAATAACTTGCAGAATCCTTAGGAGTTGATCAATCAACCATTTCTAAACGGTTGAAAGCATTGGGAATGATTGAAAAGCAAGGAAATTGGGTGCCGTACGAATTGAAGCCGAGAGACGTAGAACGACGATTTTTCACATGTGAACTGCTGATTGAACGACAGAAAAGAAAGGGTTTTCTGCATCGTATTGTGACTGGCGATGAAAAGTGGATACGTTACGGTAACCCAAAGCGTTAAAAATCATGGGGACCGCCCGGACAAGCATCAACATCAACGGCAAAGCCGAACATCCATGGATCCAAGCTCATGCTGTGTATTTGGTGGGATATGAAAGGTGTCGTGTATTATGAGCTGTTGAAACCAAATGAAACGATCACTGGCGACCGCTACCGACTACAATTGATGCGTTTGAGCCGAGCATTAAAGGATAAGAGGCCAGAATATGAGAATAGACACGACGAAGTTATTCTTCAGCACGAAAATGCTCGGCCGCATATTGCAAGGCAAGTAAAAACAAACTTGGAAACGCTGAAATGGGAAGTGCTACCCCACCCGCCGTATTCTCCAGACATTGCTCCTTCTGATTACCACTTGTTCCGATCGATGACACATGGCCTGGCTGAACAGCACTTCCGTTCTTTCGAAGAACTCAAAAAATGGATCGATTCGTGGATAGCCTCAAAAGATGAGGAGTTCTTACGACGCGGAATCCATATGCTACCAGAAAGATGGGAAAAGGTTGTGGCTAACGATGGACAATACTTTAAAGAATAAATTTATAATCACTTTTTCACAATAAATGTCCAAATTACGAATAAAATACGAGTTTATACATTCATACTCCCAATACTTTATTACAAAATTGCTTAGAGATGTTATTGAAGAACAAAAAAACATTTTTTTTAACCAGTTTTAATCCAAGATGACGGCGGTAGAAGGCATTTCCAAAAAAGTCAATTTTTGGTAGTAGAATAGATTCCGAGCTTCCTAATAAAGCTTCCTAAAAGAAAACCTGTTTTTTACTGCTGAACCACAAAAAAGTGAAATTTTCCCCTTCCCGTTTTTCTTCAAAAAACCAAAAAAGCACATATTTTTACTTGGAATTTCTCTTATAACTAGAAAAAAAGAGGGGAGGAAACATTCCAATTTTTGAGATTCTACTTATAGCCATGATGATAGCAAATAAAAATTATCGGATTCGGTTCAAATTTGTTACTAGAGTATTAATTACACTAATTACGAATTTAATGTCCGATTTGTAATTAGCGACACTGAAAACCCCAGAGTAACGAGTTTCAAGCGAATCTAATGAACTTGCAAAATAGTGGGCTATATTGAATATGCCATTTTGAGTTTTAAAAACCTAATGTCAGATTCCTAATCAGCGTCTCCAGAAGCCCCCTAGCAATGAGTTTCAATTTATTTAGCCATATTGGATCCACTGTTTTGAATTTTAAAAATCTTATGTCAGATTCGTAATCAGCGACCCGGAAAAGCTCTGAGTAACGATTTTGAAGCCACACAAAAAAAAATGTTTTTTCGGGCCTGGAGGTCAGACCATGCTTACTATATGTTTTTGGGATCGCTGAATCCGAATCCGCCATAACCTGCAAAATACCTCGTTATCTTAGCTAAGTCGAAAACCAGACATGCTGGGATTTTTTGGACCTCTGATTCGGATTCAACGACCCCAAAAACATATAGTAAGCATGGTCTGACCTCCAGGCCCGAAAAAACATTTTTTTCTGTGTGGCTTCAAAATTGTTACTCAGAGATTTTCAGGGTCGCTGATTACGAATCTGACATAAGATTTTTAAAACTCAAAACAGTGGATCCAATATGGCTAAATAAATTGAAACTCATTACTAGGGGGCTTCTGGGGACGCTGATTAGGAATCTGGCATTGGGTTTTTAATGGTTAACTTAGTCTGATTTCCAGATCCGAAAAAAGCATTTTTCTCTTTAAAGAAATGTATTGATTATTTTTTTTTAATTTCTCAAAAAAAAAAAAAAAATTACTTCATTTTTGTCTGAAATTTAAAATTTGGGAAGAAAATGTTGTCACTTGGTGAAAAAAATGAAAGTGCTGCCAAGTTTTGCAACTAAATTTGAACGACAGCGACCTCTATTGAAAAACAGCGTGTGGTTTACATTGAAACGAACTAGCTATCTATTCGATTTTTGTCTAACATCCACAATAAAAACTAAATCTTTATCCGGAGGTGAAAAAAACGCATCTAATGTCTCACCTTGCTGATTAGTATAGCTTTTCAAAAGGAACAAGGACCCGTCAACATCATTTTGAACGATACGCAACACATCTCGGTTGGTTCGAAAAACCGCATTGCATTAACATTTGTGATAAAATGACGAGCCACCGTATTCACCCATGATGTTTGAGCACCATGTGGCTTTTGGTAATTCTTTCGACTCAAAAAAGTGCTTCCCCGAAGACTGCTTTTTGAAGACATTCAATGTTAATCGATGCGTGAGTTGAAAGCTAAGGAGTGCGCACGAAAAAATTGTAACATAGAAAAATCAAGTAAGCCGTGAATCCAAATTATGCGAAAGTGATTTTTTTATTGTACTTCACTTTATGTAAATTCTTGGCAAAAAAAAAAAAAATATAATAATTATAATTCTTTGTCTTTAGAGAAGTTTAGAACAATTTCAGGAATTTCTTCCAGCATGGCCTTTATGGTGCTTTCATTAAAGTTTCGTCTTTTTCAGTTTCGGCTTCATTATGGTAGAGCCCAATAACGTTCCACTGGCCTCAGCTGTGGACAGTTTGGCGGATTAGCCTCTCTAGGTACAATATTGAAGCTAGTGTCCCATTCCATCGCTTTTTTCGATAATGGAAGATGTCAGATCAGGTCAAAAGAAGTTGAATTCTTTATGCTGCATTAAAAATGGTTTTCACCTCTTTTGGAAGCATTCAGGAATATACAGTCTTTTTAACAAGAGAGTGTTTGATGTTTAGGGTCCTGCCCTCTTAAAGCACGCAATTTCGATTTCTTTTCCCAAACCAGTTATTAGCAAAAGATAAGAGTCTATGCTGGTATAAATGGATCATGTACTGGATACCCAAATTTTTCTTAAATTTATCCTGTCAAATTTCTGTTTTGAAAAGCATTCCCAAACATGAGCTTTTCCTGGATAATTAACTAATCTCAGAACCATCTTACTGCTCTTAATTAGGTTAGGTTGGAGTGGCTGTCGAGAGACACACTTAAGCTTGAACGACCCATTGTGATACCACATAGTTAGACCTACAGTTTAACGCCGATTCCGAACGGCGGTGTGACAATTTTTTATCGGCTTGGTGGTTTTGCCATTACCAACCAATGTGTGTACTTGTACACTTCCTTATAATTCTCATACACTTCATATTGATAGTGAATATAAGAAAGTAATGAAAATTAACCACCAGACGAAGACGGGAATCGAACCCGAACCTCCCAGATGAAAGTCTAGTGCACTATCCACTAGGCTATCGAGGTCGTCTCACTGCTCTTAATGGGCAAGGCACGTTTTACGGTATATCCACCGTCCAAAAAAAAAGATTCGTCTGTAAAGGCCACATCGATCCAATCATTATCTATATGTTCGACAGCCAACTCCTCCTATTTTTTATTTGTTTTGTCGTCAGTAAGGGTTAGGTTATGGTAGCTCAGACTTCAATTTGGGATTCATTTAAACGACTTTGGATTGTCCTAGGGGATATATTAATGGTCATCAGCGCCAGTTTTTGTTAGGCTGCTTCAAGTGTAATGATAGAATTGACATCAGGAACTCATGCTATCACCGAATCCTACTGCTTTGATATTGCTCTAGAAACACATTGATTTGGTAAGTCGTAAACAGTCTGGTGTCTTAAAAAAGGCTGGTTCAATTTCTTTACGAATGCCTTCAGCTTCTTGAGGTATTTGCAGCACCTCCCTAGGACATCTTGGATTCGTTTGGATGTGAGCTAAGAATGGCAGATTAAAAACGTTGGAGGTCGATTTGAAAAATTGCTTATACTACGAAATTGTAATTGCGATTTTCTGAAAGGTTATACAGCGCAATTCGCAATGAAGTAATGAATGCTGAAAGTAAAGTTCAACTTGATAGTTGAATTTGTTCGTTCAATTAGACCGAACACGCTCTTGTTGAAAGGACTGTAAAGATCCGTGTTGATTGACCCAGAAGTTACATATGGTTGGCTTCTTTTACTGCTGCTGAATATGGCCTGCCAAACGAGAATTTTCTTAGGGAATATGGATTTTTTTTTTTTGGGTTCTGTGCTTTTCTAGCACGTTTTCTCGCTGATCGGCTACGTAAAAGTTTTTACCTGGAAGCTGCGAAAAGTCCGCCAATACATATGTTTCGTCATCCATAATGCAACAATGAAATTTTATTTTGCCCGAAGTTTTTCGTAGCATTTTGATCTGGGACTTTTTGAACTAGTTATATACGATTTAAGGCCAACTTTCGTTTTCACTTTGTGGTCAAATAATAATAATTCAGAGTATGGTAACAACCGTTCTTTTTAATGTTAATTAGCAGACTGTCTTAGTATCAATTCTCCCACGTTTTGGAGCATTTTCACTCCTCATTTCTTTGCTAGTTCATACGTGCTTGCTATATTAATCGCTTTATCAATTGTTAATGTTTGCTTTTCAAGTAATCGACTCTGAATTCTTTGCATTTCTTCGGAGACCCTCGGCAATGACTTATCGCACAGTTTGCCATACGTTGTCGCTCCATGTAGTGCAGCAACATTTGGCGTTTCTTTGTAAGGTCTGCTCCAAAAATGTTTAGCGCTATCTCAAATCTTTTAACCCGCCGAGACCAAGTCGTGATTTTATCATCGAACGAATTGAAATTAAAAGGCGTCTTTTTGGTTCGTGTATGTACACTACCATCTGTAACCCTCTGCTCACCTTTCGCAACAACGTTTCCCCCAATTGGAGCCAAACTACCTCAAATCCAAGTATTATGAAATGGCAAAAAATAAAATATCGCGTGATGTCTGTTTCTATCTTCGTCGCCAATTTATTGTAACGACTTTTTAAAATTCATTAGCAGACTGGTTTATTATCCGGTTACATATTTTATAGTTGTTAAGAATTTCACGAGCAAGGGACATATATGTCCCAAATCGATTTCGTAATGTTTTGAGTTATTTTGACCGCCTTTTGTTTTCATTTGTGTATGGTATCACTCATTATGATCCGATTCTGCATTTCCCTTTTAAAGAATCAAAAAAAAAAAATTCAAGTTTAAATTTTATTCGCAGTTGAAGTTAACTGTTTTTTTTTTTGTGGTTTTTGCTGCGTTTTTAAAATAGCAGCAGAATCTATAATTTTTATATTTTTGAATTCAGCGTATTTTTTGTATTTTGTTTTAATAAAACCGATACTATTTGTTATGAACTAAAATGTGAAATAAATAAATATCACTCTTGATGCACATAGGGACACATATGCCCCAAAGTAAATTCATTTCTTTTAATGAAAATTTTTTTTTCAATTTTATTATTTCATCAAATGTAACTTAAAACTTAAAAAAAAAAATTTTTAAATGCCGCCACAGTTCTTACGATCGTGAAAGGGTTAATATAACACAGAGCAAACTATATTTCTGAGCCAATTTTCTGCCCGAAGTATTTTAATTTTTATGAAAATTATCCTTGACACATTTAGCTCTGTGTAGGTCTCCCGATTACGGTAGCCAGATTTTTGAACCGCGAAATCAGTACATGTGACGTTGAAAATCAGTACAAATCATTACAGTTTTTATGCTTTTATTACCTAGTAATTTCAATGTAATAAAGTGATATATACGTTCTTAAACTTTTTCTCCGATTTTGTGCGTTCATTTTACATTTTTTTTCTTCGTCACTAGACAAAGTTGATTACGTATTAGTTTCCATATTAAGAGAATTGTGAGAGCTGAGGACAGTAAACAAATTCAATCAATAACAAATTTCTTTCAGTCATTTAAAAACTTACGTTAACCGACTTTTCTTCAAGAATATATTACTTTTCTCCTCTCAATAGCAGCAACGCGTAGCTATTTTATTTTGTGAACAATCAGAATAGGAAACAAACAGGATGACTCTGTCTGGTACGTCTGGTTACCCTACTCCTGATCCACATTTTCTGCCAAATCCCACCTTTCGATCAACTTCGAAAATCTTTCACAATGATTTTTCGAATTTCAGCTTTAGTATCTATTTTTAGCAAACACTTTTGTGGAAATGAAAATAATTTATATGATATGTTTATAAAAGATAGGAGAATATGAAAATCAAAAAATTGGAGAAAAGGAGTTATCCAGTGGTTGTCTACAGCTTCATAGCTGTGTTTTTTTAACCTTTAATAAATGACAAACAAATCAATGTCGAAGTAAGAAATTTGGTATCATGATTGTGGAAGACCTAAGCAACCATAATTTCACAACAAAAGGTTTCTCACAAGCCCCATTATAATTCGGGCGTCAAAGGGTTAAATGTAGCCGTGAATCAAACAAAAAGTTATTTTTTAAGAACCAGTGTTATTGAAGTTCTACTGTAACTTCTTTAAATTTATACCACTCAAGTTCATATTATAGGAAATTTATTTTAGAGTAGGCTATAAATTTGATTATAAATATTTGTTTTTTTTTTTTTTTGAATAAGGTGAAAAATTTACCAGCAGTTCGGGCTACTATATTAAAAATTTATTTGAGCATACTTTCGTACATACATACATATCCCCTTTCCAAAAACTCGAAAATTAATCTAAAATTAATCGAAAATAACTTTCGATAGAAAGGACTTCATAGCCTTTTATTCATTCGTTCATCAGCGCACCATTGACAGTTTCTGTGTAATTTTCTTTTCATAAAAGAATAGAAAAAAAAGAAAAGAAGAAGAAAGCAAGAAAAGGCGAACGAATGAACTTTTTCTTCCATTCTTCAAATTATTTTGCGCAGCATATAACAGCAACTACAACAACAACAGCAGCAGCAAAAATAACAACAATACACTTTCTCTTGGGAACATGCCGGAAAACTGCCAAAAGTCTTCTTTCTTTCCCGATGGATATGAAATTGAAAAACCGGAAAATTATTTTTATTGAAATTAATTTAATTTTTTTTTTTCGCTCTTCTTTTGCTGTTGACGTGCTGGTTGTTTTTGTTGTCGCTGTGTTCACATACTATACACACACACACACACACAAATACATATACATTCAAACATATTGCTGTTGTTATGTTGTGTTGTTATTTGTTGTTGCAGCCTTTTGTGCGCCTTTCAATGGCAACAAATTTTCAAATATATTTTCTACTTTTCTTGATTTTTTTCATCGTTTTTTTTTTTTTTTGCTTCTCTTCATTTTTTGCACAAAGGTTAAACATTTGGAAATCCCTGAACGACAGCTACTACACATACAAGAGGAGAAAGGAGAGAGGAAGCAACATTCCTTCCACATTCGCTTGTCGTCGCGTTACATTTTGGCCCTTCTGATTACAACAATAGCTTGCCAAGCAAATAAATAGGAAATCGCTCATTCCTGGTTTGCCTTAATGTTACATTCATACAATTTTTCTCTTGAATATATTCGATTTTTTTTTGGTGTCCTTTCGTCGGTTTGTCTATCTTGCGATGACGTCGTCGTTGTTGATCATTCAAAAAAAGAGAGGGACGCTTTTCAAAGCATGCATACTTCCTCTTCCTGTGCACACGCGCTTACCTCTTTTTGGTTTTCTGTGAATATGATGCTTTGCTTATCTTTTGAAGTAAGCAAATTTATTTCTTCAGTTTTCTTTGCAATTTTCCACACCTTTTCATCTCTCTACTTTGTTGTACTCAGGTATAAATAGATCTCCTCAAAAGTGACCAAAAAACCTTAATAAGCTAGTTTACGTTAATGCTGATGCCAAAAAAGGAAGAATTTTTCTTGCGTAGTAATGAATTTGTTTATTTAGGCTAATTACGTATTTCCTTTTTCTCCTTTTTTTTGTTTTTTTTTTCTTCGCTGCTTTGGTTTAGGGTCCGTGTTTGTTTTTTTTTTCCTGTTGCCTTTTGGCTTTGACTTTGACTTTGCGCTATTAATGAGCAAATTCTAATTAATTTCGCAGGTGTTGCCGTGGATAAGCCTAATTGAATTTCAAATCATTTTCGTTTTCTTTGCGTGGCAGCGGGAGTGAGTTGATTATGGATTGCCTTGAAAAAGCCCAAGGAAAAAGGTTGTAATTTCGTAATTTTTCTAATGACATTCCTTTTTTTTTTTGTTTGTAAGTAATTTCATTAAGTTTCTTTCATTTGCCTAACTACTTGCATTATATGCAGTACTCAGGAATCACGATAAATAGTCGATTGAGGTGTAGGGATGCTTCAAATCATATCTTTCATTTAATTTAATAATAGTTTGAGATATCTTAGCTTTGTTTATTCTTTGCAAAGATAAATTACGTAATACGAGGGGTCTAAAAAAGTTTGATAGTTATAAGTTTTTGAAAAACTGACAGACGAAGGAGGTGAAATATTCCAATCTGGAGTCTTATAGAAGTTTTTGCAATGAAATGGTAAAATAGAAGGGTTCGGCGAGGCTTTGCAAGGTTCTTCAAAGGGACCGGGCGGCTAAGCTGGACACACTTCTGAAGACCGATGGCTCCTACACCAACTCCACGTCTATTCCTTGCAACGCACTTCCCTGGTTGCAGTGTAGCTGCTTCTCGGGGCGTTGGTTGGCTCTAGAACCAGAAGGCTCGATTGGTTTATAGTCTCAAGAACAGTTACTGAAGAGACATTAAGGTTTGCCTTTTCGTCGTTCGATGGCTTTAAGTCCCCTGAACTCGACGGCATTTATCCAATCATGCTGAAGCGAGGGGGGGGCAAATCTTATGAAGGTTCTGGAAAGGATCTTCATGGCTTGTCTCGCTCACGGATATATTTCACGTCTTTACCGCTCGGTTAAAGTTGTATTTATTCCCAAATCGGAAAGGAATAACTACGCTCTACTGAAAAGTTTCCATCGTTTTTGCTTAAAAATCTGGAACGCATGGTTTAGAAGCATATCAGGCTGAAAGTTCTGAATCAAAACCCCCTCAATTCTCGACAACATGCTTATCAGAGTGGAAAATTCTGTTTATTAGCCCTTCACGACTGTGTTAGCACAGTTGAACAAAAGCTAGAAGCAGGAGACTACATCCTAGGGGTTTTTGTCGATACTAAAGGGGCCTTTCAAATCCGTAAAGAAGCGATAAAACTACAGACCTACAGATTCCGGTTAAATGCAGTCTGGCATGTCGAAGCGGATATGGGGTAAAGTCAGATATACCACCAGTTGTCAGTACAGTGCCCTCTGTTCTTGATGCCCGTGGATAATCATGTGTCTTGTATCCACTTCTGAAGAAAATATGAAGTCAGGTTCTCTGAGCGAGAACAATTATTAAGTTCAGAGGTCGTAGTCCGGGGCCTCTGTCATGTCTTCTATACCGACGGATCCAAAACTTCAGATAGTACTGGATCCGGTTGGTACTTGAACGTTGAGACCAAGTATTCTTTTGCCACTGGACAGATGATGACAGTCTTCCCAACGGAGGTTTTCGCTAACCTGAACGTGGCGGGCTGGATAATTGAGAGGAGATGAATTAGGAAGGGCATAGGCATCTGCAGTGACAGCCAGATTGCCCTGACTGCACTTGCTAACCCTGTTAGCTCTTCAATATTAGTCAGCGAGTGTAAGGCAAAGCTAAACAGGGTTGCAAAACACAACAAGCTATGTGGGTTCCAGGACACTATGGTATTGCAAACTATGAACCAACTGATAAACAAGCTAATGAGGATTCTGCAATTGCACCATGGAGTCTGGAACCTTTTCTGGGCATAACCTCTGGGGAGGTCATGCGTTAGATCAACGACTTCGTGGGTTCTATCCATAGAGAAAGATGGTCCGAGCTGACTCCTGCAGAACCGCAAAGGGCTTCCTGAGACAGCCTAACGGGAAAACAAAGGAATATTTTCTGAAACTGAGAATTCTGGTGGGTTAGGGATTGAGAGACTTTAAGCTTTCTTTAAGTTTCCTCGATATGTTGATGATAACACTACAACAGCCAAAAACCCCATCAGGTATAGTAGTTTTAGCTATGAAAAGCTGATATTTAGGATATCATTTCTAACAGCCATATTGGTCTCATTCTTTGTATGATCCACTGGCTCGAACGTCATTGAAAATATATCGAATGATATTGAAAAAGTGGTTTTCAAGATAATACCACCAATTTTGAAATATTTATGCTGTTTCCAAAATATTGTTCCTACCCTTATTTTTGTGGGTCTTGCCAGACTCATATGTGAAAAATGTGATCTAAAGACCAAAACATTCTCATAGTTATTAATTTTGATCGCTAAACTATATTCCCAATGGGGCTCCGCAGCAAAAACCAGGACAAGTGGAATTTTTTATTATACTAGAACGCCATCTATGGTCCGGGCGATTTTATTGACCAGAGCTTTTTTGGCAATCAAACTCATTTGTGGCCTCTATTTTGATCTAAAATATATTCCACAGTAAAAATCAAGGGAAAGGGGAATATTTCCTTGCACTGAAGCGCTATCTATGGCCCAGCCAATTTTGTTGAAATTTTGTCTGCCAAAGTATTTATTTGGCCAAGGAACCGATTTTTGGCTGATATTTTGATCTAAAAAATATTACAAAGGGGGCTCCAGAGCAAAAGTTAGTAAAAACTTTTATAAAAATAAAAATGTAGCCATCTTGTATTTACCCCCTCTTCTCAAAAAGCACTGTCATGGTGGGGGTTACAAAAGTCCTTATTTCGTTATCGGTGATTTAATCACTGTGACCGGGATATCACTGATCACTACTGTGACTAAAGACTTCCAAAAACGGCTACCAGTGATTTCGGTTTTTATCAAATTGGCAATTATCTTTATTTCGTTTCTTTTCTTATTTGTTCAATAATGAATTTGCATTCTAAGCATTGTAAGCTAAGCAATGTACTTAAAAACCAAATTTAATCTTGGCATTGGCAGGATAAAATAGCTTAAAAAAACTGGAACGTGATATTTAAAATCACAGCGACAGTGAGAAATCACAATCACTTCTATCACAGTTTTTGACAAATCACTGTTTTGCTCATCACTAGCGCACATGTGTATTTTAGCTGCATTCAATTACCAGATATGTATAGGCAGTGAAAATTTCGACTTACATAGATTGGTAATTTCGCAGATAATTTCATATTCCCCGAACATATCAAAACTTATCCGTCAAATGATTAAATTATTATTCTCGGTAGATGACCAAATTTGCTGAAACAATATGTACGGAATAAACCTCACTCAGTTGCCATCAAATACATCATTGCAGGCGCATTCAGGTAATGGAATGCAGCAAAAATACTCATGTGCACTAGTGATGAGTAAAGTATCTCTGCAGACATTCCCCTAGCCACGCTACCTAGAGACGATATGAACAAGAAATACAACTCAAGGTTGTACTTAGTAACAAGAGAGAATGGGACATACAAACTTTCCATACCTCTCACTAAGAATATACACTAAGATGGTACACCGACGGATCGAGACGGGGTGTATGGTCCAAAAACCAAACACTCGGAGCCAACGGGAAAAATTTCAAGCATCTTTCAAGCAGAGATTCTTGCCATTTGGCTCTGTGCACAGTTCAACCTCGAACGTGGGTACAAAAAGCAAAAAATAGTAATATACTCTGATAGTCAAGCTGCCATCAGAGCGCTAGACTCAATTGAGACCACCTCAAAATTAGTATGGGAATGCCAAGAGTTACTAAACACATTAGGCAAGACTAATAAGGTAACTCTATTCTGGCTACCCGGACATTAAGGTATTTATGGTAATGAAGTAGCCGACCACTTTGCAAGGAACCAGAATCCTTGTTAGGTATAGGAATGCAAACCTTAAAGGGCACACTAAAACAGGAAGAACAAAATACCAGATCATCCTACTGGGCACTCCTCCCAAAGCTTAGACAGTCAAAGCTGCTAATTGGGAAGTTTGATCCCAGCAGGGCGGCTCTCTGTCTTAAGTTAAATAAAAGCCAACTAAGGCTAATAATGGGCTTCCTTTCAGGGCATTGCAAACTGGGGGAACATATGAAAAACCTAGGTTTAAGTCAGGACAGCACTTGTAGATTCTGCAAAGAAGACAAGGAAACATCCGAACACATCCTAGTGCACTGCGAGGCGCTCACTCACAGAAGGAAGAGGTACGTGGGGCATTACCACCCAAGTAGTGGGGATATCATAGCCTTAAAGCCACATCAGTTGCTGAGATTCCTCAGCAAGATTGGCTTGTCTGACAGCCTGTGAACAGGTTACTATCGGGGGTACAATAGATCTCTTAAGGTCGTAGCACATCACACCCTTTCTAATCTATCTATCTATCTACACTAGTGATGAGCAAATCAGTGATTTGTCAATCTGCTTAGCACAGAAACCGAAGATTTCGACACATGTATCAAATTTCTCAGAGCAAGCCTGCAGGCTTTTAAAAATAAATAGTTTTATTGCTTCCATAAAAATCAAGCAGTATATATTGACATTATCGGGCGAAGGAGAGGGAGAGGGGTTTATGGAGGGAGGAGGAGGGATAGAGGAAGGGGCTTAGAAATAAGTCCTCCCCCTCGCTTGGATCCGCTACCTAGTATTTTATTTCCTGTTTTTAAACATAAGTTTCATGAAAATTAATTATAGATATTTCCTCTCCATGATTACCTAATTTACCTCCCAAAAAATATACTGGCTACAGCCATGTTCCAGTGTATCAAGGCTCAGAAACCACTTATTCTAATCAGAAAACTTCAACAGAGTACTGAGAGGCCCCTGTTCCATCAAGCTCAAGGTTTTGGTCCTATATTTTGTAAAAACCACACAAAAAGTGCTCGAAAGTTTCTTCCCATTCGATGTCGTGGCAGACCTTCTTATAATGTATGAATATAAATATTTTCTACATTTAACCCTCTCAGGATTTTCGTAAACATATGTGTACATGAATTTGAAAATTTTTCCTGACTTTGATTTAAATGCCAACCAAACAATTTTGGTATTGACGTCTTTGTTGTTTTTTCCTCTATCGTTTGCAATTTTGTTACAATCTAAGCATAACCGTCGAAACTATTGTGACTTTATGGGACAACCTCACTTTTTTCTTGTGCTCTCTTTTTTTTTTTTGTATCGTTTATTCCAAAAAATTATTAAAAATACTAAATAATAAAAAGATGTGTAAAAAACAATTTTTTTATGTAGATAGAACCTTCCTCTGTCGCTAAAGATAAATTTTGTGTAAGTCGGAGTATGTTAAAGCTCCCTGAACGTTTTTTTTTGTAAAAATATGTGTAGGGTAGAAGGGGGAGCATTCGCCACTTTTTTTTTTAAAGTGTTGTCTAGGCTAAACTAATAGTTTTTTTTGAAAATTAGAAATTTACATTTATTAGCTTTCATCTGTTATCTTTATGAGTTGATTTTCTTAATGGTTTCTATTATTTTTTTGATGATTTTCCAAGTAGTCCAAAATGGTGAAAGTGCCCCAGTCATGGGGTACATTCGTCAAGGGGGTGGGGTGCAACCGCCAAGGAATAAAATTCAAGGTTTTTGATAAAGTAATAGTTATTTTTTTTTGATTTTTTCTTCTTGTATATTACTATTACATATTATCAGTCAGAATAAGTTCTACTTATTTTTAATTTATCAAAATTTATTTATAACATAAAGTAACAAAAATATAAATGATTCATTTTTAAAATATTTTGTTAAAAAATATAAGCTATTTATTAAAAAAAATAAGCATTTGTATATTGTAACGAAGCTCTAGCCTGGGTATCACTCGCCGAGTCCAGGGATAGAGGCTACAGAAATTTATTTGTTACAGGGACCGGGGCGAACTACCTTCAATTTACGAACACTACACAACACTCAATTGGGGATCTTTCCCTTCTATTTTATCTAATTTCACTTTTTATTCTACCCCACGGCGTGGCCTTGTGGTTCCTCCTAGTGCGTGGCACTAGGGAGCACCTACTTAAAATATATCGTATGGTGCGCTGCACCTTAAATTCCGCTGGACGATGGCGTGGCCTATCGCTCGAATCCCCCCTAGTGCGTGGCACAGAGGAGCGTCGATCTGAATCCGGCAAATGGACCATTTAGTACGTAGCACTAAAAGGTGACGAACAAAAAAGAGCACACACTCACTTCGTTTTGCATTTTAATTTATTTAATTTTTTTTTTTGAAACTATTACTTTTTTTATTTTTATTTTTTATTTTTATTTAACTTTAATTTATGTATTTGTCTTTAACATATATAACACTGTGGGGTGGACGGCGTGGCCTATCCCGATGATCCTCCTGGTGCGTGGCACCAAGGATCGTCGATGTGCAAAAAAAATGGCTTCCCCAGTCACTTTCCTTCACTGTTCCGTCGCGAGACACTCACCTAAATATATGTCTGCTTGCTGCAGCTGTTGATCGCCGAAAGAGAAAGAATTTTCTTCGTTAGCCGCCATCTGCTTGTGGTTTCGTTGTCTTTTCTTCGTTAAGTTCTAAACATGGCGTCATTCAGCCAGATAAATGTGTTCACCACTGGACTATTAATTTATGCAATTGAAGGGTTGCATTTTCGTTTTAATTTACAATTCTTCTTAGACTTAGCAATTTTACATAAAATAAAAATGTCCCTTCATGGGCAAATAATAAAAAGAACTTAACACTTAAAGAATAACAAATTAATAATTCAAAAGGAAAATAATAAAGTAAAATAAACAATTTATGATAATATAAAATGACTCCACTGGTGAGACGCAAACGAGGTGTGGGCCGACTTGCGTCCTCACAATATACATGTAAATAAAAGTGGATAGTACTGATCCAGAGGAATTTATTTAGATATAACTTAATTTAACATAATACTGTCTAAAATTCATATCATATGCCGTCGAAACCGCCCCATCCGCATTCTGGTGAATGTGCCCCAGGAGCAACAACTTTCATAAAAACATAATTTTTTTAAACTTTTTGAACACTTATAAAAAGAAACTATTGCTTATTCTTTAATTAAATAACACCGGAATAACATAGTTAAACAACTTTTTTCTCACTCAATAAATAAAAAAGTTATTACAAGATTTACTGACTATCAAATATTTTTACAACCACCTGAAAAACACAAAAATGCGTCTGCCCACGATCACTTACAAAGCTCAACTGTTAAAGTAGAAGGGATGAAATATGATCAATAAAAGCACAAATTATAGATTGTTTCAATTACAAAACTTTCTTAAATTAGAAGATAAGGGGGGTGGCAAATGTGCCCCAGTGGTGAATGCTCCCCCGTCTACCCTACATCACGTACGTCTAAACCTGGACATCTAAAAATTCGTGAATAGCATTTTTTGACTATTTGGGGGCTCTTAAACACAAAAAGTACACATTCTTCTGAGAGGGTTAAGATAGATTTAAGTACAAACATAAGTGTGTAGTCACTAGCAGACCCAAGGAAAAGGAGGGTTTGGGGATTAACTCCGCCTCCCTAATCATTTAAATTTCCCCCGTAGAAAATCTCTGGATCCACTTGTGTATGTAGATTATGCTCCTTGTTGCACCATAACCTTACATATCGAAATCGTAGTTAGACCCATTCTTTATTAACTAACATTACAATCGTCATATTTCTTATTTTCGTTTCTTTTTTTTTTTACGTTTTTGCCTTTGAAGTTTTTTCTTTGTTCTCCCTTAAAGTTTTGCTGTGATATACCATTATTATAATAATCACACGTCAACGAATTGTCGTCAAATACTTTTTCGCGTGACATTTACGTTTTTAGGGCTTTTTACTGCCAAACATTCCATTTTGCCATTTCATTTGTTGAGTTTTATTTATTTTTTTATTGCATGCTATATATTATGTAATACATACATACATATTTATTATGTCACTCTTGTATATGTATGTTAGTATGGACATAAAAGAAAAAATATGAAATAATTTTATTATTGTAATAAACTCATCGAAATTCATGCTAATTTCTATTTTATTTCAATTTTTTTTGTTATTAGTTTTTGTGTTTTTTTTTTTTTTTTTCCTTTTCATTCACTCTTGTTGTATCCTGAGCGAAAATTGGTAAGCGTTGCCTTGTTTTGTTTTTATTTTGCCTTCATTGTTTTAATAACTTATTTTAATTTACTTCACTGTCACAGTAGTTGACAATTTGTTCTCTTCTTGTTGCTGTTGTTGTTATTTTTTTGTTTTTATTTTTTATTTTTTTGTGTAATGTCATAAATTTCCGAGAATGCGTTCTTCCTGTTGACAGTTGACATTATGAATTTATTACCATTTATTCTATATTTATGTATAGTACATCTTAATGGCACTAAAACCAAATATTATAGTAACTCGAACGATTCAGTGCATGCACTTTATAGAATGAAGAAAACAATCTAGAAGGACAAGAAATGAGGGAGGCAAAGAGTGAAAGCCAAACCGAGACTGAACGAACGACAAAATGGTGGATTTATTTTCTAACTATGAGATTGGCACAGGTAAATTTGGCACACAAGACCAAAATCATAAATTATTGCTTGAAGAACTCCCAGTTCCAGGAAATTATAATAACGACGATGATGAAGTTTTCCCTTTGTTTTGTTTATCAAAATAGAAAATAGAAATTATGTGAAATATAATTGAATCACTAAGGTTTACTTAACCCTTTGATTCGCAAATTATAATTGAGCTTGATAAAAAGCTTTTGTACTGAAATCAGAGTTACTTAAGACATTCACAATTATGGTACCAAATTCTAACCTCTACATACAGTCCTTGCCAAAAAAAATGCGTCGCTTTACAAATTATTTACGATTTTTTTCTTTAGAAAACAAATATTACATAATTATGTATTAAAATTGGGTTCGAATACGCTGAGAAAATAAGCAAGACTTTCCTAACCTGAAATTAAATTTATGACAGAAAATTAAAAATTTTGACAGGAACCTCAAAGGGAGTAGAGGAAGGACCAGCTGAAAAAATCAACTTCTTTTGATAGAAAAAATAAAAAAAAAAGACTAGCTAGGAGTCTGTTACTAAGCAATTCATTGTCTAATCGTTAATTAGGTTCAGGGCCCGAACTCCTATTTTAACAAACTAACCGAAAAGGATGTCTTTATGAAAGCCACTAAGATTTTCTGTGCCGATATAACTGGGGTCTTACTTTTAAGATAATTTTCTTGCTCTACTCTATGATTCTTATGCCAATTGTAACCTAAGTTTCTTTTGTGTGGCAGCGTAAACTTCTACAGGACTGAATTAGAATCAGAATCTTAACAAACTACAAAAAACTGCATGTTTCTGCATCACAGAAGATATATGAACCTGTCCCACTCTCGCCAAGACTTAGGATTTGAACCTTTGCAGATTTTCACAGGGAAGGCAGCAGCAATTATGGCTTCGGCTGCACTGTTTCTTAGTGAAATTCCTGATACTTTAATCTGCTTGGTGTCAGAATATATAATTAGGGATCTGAATATTTTTCTTTCTTTCAGGTTCAACTGGTATACATAGAGCTCAAAAGTGTATTATGGTTCAGGTGTTAGCGTCTCTGGATCTAGCACTAATTATACCACCATTATAGCATTATTATACACTTGGCTCAGTGTATTCATTAATGATTGAAACAGTTATCATTATTTTCTCGGGCAACCAAAAAACTTTCACCGTAGAATTTTTCTTGAAAACTGGTGAAAGAGTGTTTTGATATTCTCTAGCGCTTGTATACTTATAAAGCACCTGCTACATCGCAGATAATGAGGCTACCGATGAGCTAGGTAGAAAAGGTTCAAGAGCTATATCCATTACCCTGACCTCCTCTGCAGATTCAGCTGAACATCCACAAGGATGAGGTGTGCGATCGAAAAAACGACGTTTAGACCTTTTCCTAAAATATATCAAAAATCTTTATGTAAATGTAGCTAATTCTTCCCTGGTTCATCTAATTTTTGAATTAATCCATTTAATTTAGCATATTTTAACATATTTTAGAAACAAAAATTAAATTTTTACAATTTAACTTGTCTGAGAGTTTGATTTTGTGAGAAGTGGTCTAATCGTTATAATTTTTGGTATAGTAGTTCCCACAACCGTGGTTAGTAGTTAGTGGGCTGAACTGATATGGACTGATACCCGGGTTCGATGGCCGACAAAATTTTCAAATGCAAATATCTCTTACGTGAAAGCGAAAACCTAAGTATCAGAGCTCTTGATTTATACAGCGTTTATCAATAGGGACATAGGTTAGGTTGGAGTGACTGTCGAGAGACAAACTTAGGCCTGAACGTCCCATTATGATACCATATAGTTGGACCTGCAGTTTAACGCCGGTTCCGAACGGCAGTGTGGCAATTTTTTATCAGCTCGGTGGTTTTGCCATTACCAAGTAAGGTGTGTACTTGTACTCTTTCTTATAATTCTCATACACTTCATATCGATAATAAATATAAGGAGGTTATGACAATTAACCATCAGATGAAGAGGGGAATCGAACTCGAATCTCCCGGATGAAAGTCTAGTGCACTATCCACTAGACTATCGAAGTCGTTTAACAGGGTATAATTGAACATAATAATTGAGATATGGGGGTGAAATTTATTCCAGGTATAGTAAACATGTTACATTTAAGTATGGAATCCGATATCGGTCATGTGACTAACGCGAGCTCGTTTGCAGCGAACGAATCTTTGCGGTCAATTTTCCATCACTTTTCCACAAATATCAGACGAAACGTTGGTAATTTCGCGTTCGAAATTGTTCCTGAGCCTTTCTAACGTTGTTGGCATAAGCTAACGACTTAACGGCGACCTCCGACTAGGAATTTCAGTGGTAATTTTAAATAATTTGCAGACGTTACTCGTTTGTGAACTTCATGATGATAAAAATGCTAGATCAAAAAAAAAAATAAATAAAAAATGAAATATCAGTAATGAGCTTCCCGTAAAAATTGTGTTGTTATCCGTCACTGCTACCTGTGTGTCTTATGAACGCAAATTGATCACTTTATGATAAAAAAAAATTATATTGAGCAGTCGTCATTTCATTGAGCGTATTATAAAAAATACAAAAAATACCCATAATAGTGGGCACGAAGGGTTAATATATTGGAAGAAAATAATCTACGAAAAATTCTACTATAAGTTGCTGAACATACAAGAAAGCTTTGATGCATAACTAACAAGTTATCCTATGGGTTATTGTACCTAATCTGAAATAGCCAAACTTTAGGCCCGCATAAAAAGAAAATTAGACGTAAACTTTTCTATCAGAATCCACTTTCAGAACCTTGTTATTTTTAAAAAAATTGATTTTTGTCGAACAGTGTTATTGCTCGCAAAAAATCTTTCCATAGAAAAAAAAAGAGAGGTGTTTTTGTGTTTAGGATATCCCAATTTATCCACCCAAATATGTTCTGAAATTATAATACAATATTTGGTGACAAGTATTTTTCCTAAGAGATTTTCTTAAACGCCCTGTATCTCTGTGGAGGTTGAAAATACTCAGAAAATTTTTTTTCTCAGAACTAACCAAGGAGTTACGTCTTAAAATTTTTTTTACTCACAGCGGAAACTGGTTGTATACCCCTGAAAAGGAACATCAGTTTAATTTATGATGATTAACAAAATATTTTAGCTTTAGTGATTACCGTTCGTGAGCTAGATTTCATGAGAATTCCTTTAAAAATTGACTTTTTTACGGGAAAATTTTTTGGTAGGCTACTTTTGCCTAATTGAAAATTCACAAAAAAAAAAAAGATACTGAAAATTTTTAGGTTCTGCATAATTTTTTTTTTTTTTAATCAGCGGAACGGAAATCGCTGCATTTATAACTTAATGACGTTGGCAACACTACTTTCGAATAATGCAATGCTTTTACATGAATATTTTCAGCTCCCGGGTAATAAATTTAGTTTTTCTACATCAACTAATGATGACTTCAGAACACAGGTATACAAACCTATAAATTATAAAATTATAATAATAATAATATTCATGTATGCATATCTTTGAATAATTTACAATAAAATCTATTGTTTTTTTTTTGTTGTTTTACTGTGGGTGCCAGTTAGAGAATTTTCAGCACATGTAAATAAACTTATGAATTTTTTTTTTATGACAAATTTATGAGAATAAACCAAAATTACAAAGTTACTTTTATTAATTTCACCTTGTTGCACGCATAGAATAAAAATATTATATTATGAAATATGATTATAATATGAGGTATTCGTATAAACATAAATATTTATTTATGTAGGCATACAAATGACATTTCTATGAAATGCTATAAATATTTAAGCGTGTGTAGTTACGTTAGTATAGAATAATGAGGTGATAATTTAATATTCATGTTCATGCTATAAAAATATATTTAAATTAGCTATAAAACTTTATTTTTTATGTGAAAACTAAAATATGTGTATGGAAATTTCAGTTATCTATGAGAGAAATATATCAAAAGAAATATTACAACTTTTTGATGTGTAAACATTTTAGCTCACGGTATGGGCAAAATTTCAAATGTGTAAAATGTAAGAATAACTGTATCGTAAGATGTAAGATAACTGTAACGTCCAGTTCCCCTCTCGCTCGCACTACTGCGCGGCATTACTGTGCTACTATAAACAACAAAGAGAAGAAGAGTGGGAGAAATTAAAATACGAGCGGAGTTTGACTGTTTATGTTTCGATAAATTTACTCACACATATATGTGCATACGAAAACAAAATGTGTGTGTACATTTATTCGTGGCAGAATTATTTGTTGGTGTTAAACGTGTGGAGATCGACTATAGTATACAAGCAGAGAAGTCGCCGTAGCAAACACAGGCGTTTGATAGGTTTTGCATTCGGTTAGTTAGATTGGATTAAAATTAAATATTTTTTAAAATATAAAAACATTACAAAATGATAAATAATAAGGAATCTAGGTGGTTTCAATAAATGTATTAACAAAATGTAGTGATAATGATAGCAAACCACGGCATTATAAAAATTTTGCTTTGTGCATTGACCTTAGAAAGGCAACACTTTTTTATCTAGTTAATAGCAAATATGTTAAATAGAAAAAATCAAACCTATATATTATAAAATCACTTATTTACTTCAATAAAAATACATTGTTTCTTATTTTTATTAAATGCAGTTAAGGCAACTCTCTGTGCGGTGCTTTTAAGAAGTAGTGGGGTGACTGGTCACCCCTATTGCCTTTCTGAGATTAAATGCGGAAAGCACTAATCGTCGGCTGAGGATTGATTTGGCGTATGTGTGTACAAATTCATATACCTATACTTCAAATCTGTTCTCAGGCGACGTTACATGTTCACATCTGATAAAATTTCAAATCGACAGGAAGTAAAGCACGGAAAAAAGGATGCAAATGCAGCTGCGTATATGTGAACATATAGTGCCCGATGCATTGAGTAAAGAAAAATAACTACAACATATCAGCTATCACAACAACAAATATATGCGATATGGGATAAAAATTTGCATTTGCAATGATGCATGACCATTTGCAATTTATAGGGACTTGGGCTACTGCATATATATAAAAGATAATGATATCTAATAAATTTTTAAGTTTATAAAAGAATTGTTTTAATTTGAATTATTTACCTAAGCATATAGATTATACATTAAATCCCTATATATGGCTATACATATGTGAGCTTATGTATATGACATTCAGTTAGCTTAACTGTTTACACATCAAATATCTTGCGTGCCTTGCACACATCCATTTTTTTTTACTATTTTTAAGTTTAGCTCAACAAAAAACGAAAAGAACTGTCTACCATTTCGAGCAAATATCCATTCCACTGTTTTGAGTTATTATTCAAAAACCCTCGGAGTAAGTACTGCCATCGTTATATTTTATTATTTAAAGTTTTTCTTTTGCGTTTTTACAAAAAAATAAAATAAAAAATTATGTACAAAAAGTCTCAACTATTTTCCCAAAAAAAAAAAAAAAAAAAAAGTAGAAGTAGAAGTTTTTATCATTTTTATTAACTTTTTCCATTGCGCTCTTTTGCAGTTCAGTTATTGTGTTTGTTTGTCCTGGAGTAGTGTCATCGCTCGTCAGCTTAACTCCCTCTCTATGGTACACCATACTACATACAATTTGCCGCCCTTTGCAGAAATAAGAAAACCCAAAAAAATTGGAATAAATATGTATGAAGTCGTATTATTAATAAAGGGAGCAATTTTTCTCTTACGTTGCGTTTTAGCGCAACCAAATCGCGCTTTTCCTATACAATTTATGTCTGTCTGTCTGCCTGTATATAGATGTGTGTGTGTGTGTGGGTATATATATATTTTTTGTGGTGTGGGTGTGATTTTCCTTCTTTTTTTTTTTGTGTGCAGTTTTTCTTTAGTTTTTCTCGTTGACTAAGTTTGTTTTATGTTATGATTATTGTTATTTCATCCAATTTTTTTTTTTTCAGTTTACCGACTTAAACGATTTGTTTTCCAAATAAATATATTCCTTCGTTTTCTTTTTGAGTTTTTTTTTTTTTTATGGGGTTTTCTTAAGTTGTTTATTGTCTTTGGTCGTCGTAATATCATAAATTTTTAATGAGTTAAATGTTCCGGAAAAACTATTATTATTCAGCAGTTTAGACATGTTAGTGAATATGAATGTATGTATGTAGGGATGCGATTATTTCTTTATGTTAATCGATAAAAATAAAAATGAGTATTGATTTAGAAGTCAATCCTCGAAATACAAGCATTTCATCATCTTTAGAAAATCACTTGTGAAAGAATACTTGTGGCATATTTTCTAAAAAAAAGAAAATGCTTGAAGACGGGCAAATCAAAGAAGAAAAGTTTTAGCGAATCGGGCAGAATTTGAGTCTGCTCACAGCTCAGAAAAAAAAAATTAAGATCTACGTGATGAGATACGATAATTTGTGGGCACTGATCACGAATCTGAAGTTTTCTCTAGTTCTCACACAAACTGGTAGAAAAGCCAAAAAAAAATAATGGTTTTGCGTCGACTAAAAAAAAAAACAATGGATGTGTGCAAGGCACGCAAGATATTTGATGTGTAAACAGTTAATCCAACTGAATGCCATATACATAAGCTCACATATGTATAGCCATATATAGGGATTTTATGTATAATGTAAATGCTAGGTAAATAATTCAAATTAAAACAATTCTTTTATAAACTTAAAATTTATTAGATATCATTATCTTTTATATATAATAGCCCAATTCACTATAAATTGCAATGGTCTTGCATCATTGCAAATGCAAATTTTTATTCCATATCGCATATATTTGTTGTTGTGATAGCAAAAATATTTTGCAATTGCACCAAATCGTAGTTGCATTATTTTTCTTTTACTCAATGCATCGGGCGCGATATGTTCGCATATACGCAGCTGTAATTGCATCTTTTTTTCCGCGCTTTAAGTTTTTCTTCCTATCGATTTGAAATTTTATTACATGTGAAAATTTTACATAACGTCGCCTGAGAATTGATTTCGCGTATAGGTATATAAATTTGTACACACATAAATCAATTCTCAGGCGACAATAAGTTCTTTCCGCATTTAACCTTAGAAAGGCAACCAAGGGTGACCAGTCACCCCACTACTTTTTTAAAGCACCGCAAAGAAAGAAACAATGTATTTTTATTGAAGTAAATAAGTGATTTTATAATAAATAAATTTGATTTTTTCTGTTTAACAATTTTGCTATTTACATAGATAAAAAAAAGTGTTGCCTTTCTAAGGTTAATGTATAAAGCAAAATTTTTATAATGCCATGGTTTGCTATCATTATCACTACATTTTGTTTATACATTTATTGAAACCTAGATTACTTATTACTTATCATTTTGTAGGTATTGTTTTTATATCCCAATATACATTATTGTTTGATATCAACTTGAGGTATATTTGAGGTCAAATACCTTTCTCAAATCTCCAACGTTAATTCTCAAATGCACCTCAATGGTCCTGTTATAGTCTTCTTAACTTAAAAGGCATATTTTTCATATGGTGATTTTCTTAGTTATCAAATTGAAAAAATTTATGATTCCCAACTTGATATCAAAGAAATTTCTCCAACCTGTCAAACCTCACTTTTCACTTTTTTGCTCTTACGCATCCCCCAAATTCATTTTCACCTCACTTTTATTTCGATTTTTTCACTTTCACTCAGTTTTTTATATTTATTTTTCAAAATTGAATTGAATTTACAGAAAATGTTTTCCACAAATTAAATTTCTGTGAGAATTTGTGAGAAATCAACAGTAATGCCATACGAGTATACTTATAAAATATTGTAAATAATATCTCAAATTTAACTCAAATCGTATTCAAGTTGATATCAAGCGTTGGAAAAAATGTTTGGTTTCAAGTGGAGAAAAGTGTTTGATATCTAATTGAGAATTATAATATTTCTCAAATGTTGATTCTCAACTTGATGTCAAGTAGAAAGTCAACAAGGAGCAAAAATGTTTGAAATTAAATTGAGAAATACATTGGAAATCAATTTGAGAACTAAGCTTTTCTCCAACATTGAAGAAATAAATTTTCAATGCATATTGGGATTTAAAAAAATATTTAATTTTAATCCAATCTAACTAACCGAATGCAAAACCTATCAAACGCCTGTGTTTGCTACGGCGACTTCTCTGCTTGTATGGTATGGTCGATCTCCATACGTTTAACACTAACAAATAATTCTGCCACGAATAAATGTACACACACATTTTGTTTTCGTATGTACATATATGTGTGAGTTAATTGATCGAAACATAAACAAACAAACTCCGCTCGTATTTTAATTTCTTCCTCTCTTCTTCTCTTCTCTCTTCTCTTTGTTGTTTAGAGTAGCACAGTCATGCCGCGCAGTAGTGCGAGCGAGAAGGGAACTGGACGTTACAGTTATCTTACATCTTACGATACAGTTATTGTTACATTTTACACATTTGAAATTTTGCCCATACCGTGAGCTAAAATGTTTACACATCAAAAAAACGTTGAGAAAACTATCATATTGTTCTTGAAAAAATTATTTCTTGTTAAAGTTTCAAATTAGTCCTGGAACCACAGAATCATCTCCGAGACATACATTTCCAAAAAAAAAAAAAAAATGATAAGTTTAATTTTTGGCAACTCAACTCAGCCTTGCACCTTGCTTATGTGAACAACGTTATCGTTTCTTGTGTAATTAATTAATTCGAGGCAGTATTCTTATTATAAGTATGTATGCAATGTACTAATTGGCGGGTCCAGGGTTAACATGGAAGGGTTAACACAAAAGCAAGCATTTCTCGACAAATGAGTCATGATTTCCAGATCAAGCATTTAGTCTTTGCAAAACCAATACACTGGCGGCCATGAAAACCATACCACGCCCTTATTTAAAGAAAATCGTTTATACCCAACTGGCCCGATTGTCAGCAGCTCGCCTGAGGAGTAAAAGGTCAGCGCTTGTTGTTTTTGTTTTGTTAACGACCACTTGCCGCCGAAAAGCAATCGTTTCCGAATCAAACAACGACAAGATCGTCGTAATTTCATAGGGTGGCCAGACTATACTTTTTTTTCGTTTTCAAACCGAAATATTCAGTAAACTCATCGTTTTCAAGCCGATAAACTTTTTATTATATTTAGGTCACACTAAAAAAAAAATACAAACGAAATTCAAAAATAAACGTAGGAGTCAGTCGCGTGTTGTTTTAAAGCGAAACGGTCATCGGCAATTGTTGAAAATAATTAAAAGGTATGAACGTATATATAAATTAAATTGAAAAAATATAGCAAATGAAAAAATACCATATAATGTGTGTATATCTTTTGTATTTGCAGATAGTGTTAAAAGGGAAAATTTCGACTTCTACCAATGTGAAGCAGCGATGAGGATCTTATAGATGATGCCGCAAGAAATTCCGCCGAAATAAATTAAACTTTAATCTTAAATACTTAGTTATATTTATAAGTATTATATATTTGGTTATTTAAAAGTTATTTAAAATATAAAGTGTTAAAATATGAAAATCAAATTTTGCCCTTATTTTATAAAGCAGAGTGGAGGTAAAAACGAATGAACTGCTGACGCAAAGATTTCGTGAGAGGTATTTTGAAGCACTTAGAAAAGAAGAAGAAGAATGTTGTAGAGCAGGGCAGTGGAAAAATGCGAACGAACTGCTGACGCAAAGATCTCACGGGAGGCCTTTCAAAGCACTCCAAAAGGAGGGTAAACGGAGTGCTTTTTTCCAATGACATGCAATGTTAAAAACGTAATGGTGTGTCATACGGAGAGGAAGCGCCTACAGATGACTTGTCAGCACTCCGAAAGGCCTTTTGGAGTGTTTTTTTTCCGTTGGGTAATGAGAGCTAAACCTGATTTTGTTTTAATGATTGTAATCTTTCTTATTTTTTGGAACAAAATGAACAGAAGTGACAAAGAAACATCCCACTTACAAACTAATTTATTTATTTCAAGAAATATTGGCTGTACATGTAAGATTTATAGTCTTTTAAATACATCAGCATGTTATCAAAAATATAGAAATTAAAACAAAAATATTGCAGAAAGTTAACGTTTTTGAGTGTATTATTTAAAAGTATGTAAAAATAAAAATATTTCATATTTTTTAGCATGATGTTGGTCCTTTATTAGCGTTTATTGTGGCCGCTATTCAGGATGGCATGGAGTCGACAAACACTTTAAAGATATCATTCTTTAGTTTTTTAATACCAAACTTTTATCTGAACTCCAACAAGAGATTTTATATCCTTTGGCTTATTTTGAGTAATTTTCCGTTTCTTAATATGCCAGAGGTGCTCTATTGGACTTAAATCCAACGAGCTACGTGATCATTCCAGTCGATATATTATAATATCATCAGAAACATTTTGGAATTGCAAAAAAAAATAAGAATCAATAATCAAAGTTTTTTAAAAAATTGTAAAGAATTAATTTCTTACTAAAAATAACGCCATTAATATGGGAAAGTGACCCTCAATGGCTCACAGGAATTGCCTAAAATTTCACCCATACTTTTGGGCGTTCACAGTCCCTTCAATATGGTATAAGGGACCCCGGATATAGTAGGAAAAGCACTGCCAAACCAACTGACTTTGTGGAAACATGACTATTTTCGCTGCACAGTTAACCCTGTATCGCTTCCCATATATTTCCATCCATTTCGTCAATAACGGCCTTATGGCTGATCGTGTCCTATACAGACCAAACTCTCGTTGCCTTCAGTGTAAGGTCTCGACACTTACATATATTCACGTTGTAAAAACTCTTCAGCTCAGTCTTTATTGTGACTGTACTTTTGAACCTATCCTTCAACCTTATCCTTCGGGTTGTGTCATTTGCTCTTGTACTTATCTTCCCCTTTGTGATCCTTTTGTCCTTCCAAGCAGGTTCAAATTACTTTTTTTCTGGATTAATCTAACAGCAGTCGAAAGTATTAGATTTTTTTAGATATTTGACTTTATGGCTCTCCTTGATCCCTAAGAAAAAAAGTTCGTCCTTTTGGTGGCGCGACAATTGTTTATACTTTCCAGTTGTTTTTGGCACTACTTCAAAAATTATTCTTGTCACAAAAAAGCGCAATAAAAAATGGTACATTCCACTTATAAACAATTTTTAAAATATAAGCATAGTACTTTTCCTTGGGTAAAAGAACGCAAATCCTGGTTGAGTTATGGAATTTTACCGAAATTGCAGCAATTTCGCAATTGGTGCGGTTTTTATGGCCGTCAGGGCAGTTTTAATCACTATGTACTGATCAAAAACTCATATATTTTTATCGTACGTAATGAATAAAAAAAAATTTATAAGGGCGAAAAAATTAATCTTTAGATCCGCTAGTGGATTACAATATACCATATGTAGTCATTAACGGATTGATGGAGGGGGGCTATTTTAGAATTAAGGGAGTGGATTCACCCCCTTCAACCCGCTGGTGTACAGATTTATTCACAGGGTAACTCCGTCCCAATGGTAGGTCAAAACAAGTAGAAAACCATATGGATCCAGTTCAGTCAAAACGAAAAAGAAAATTGCACTTTTATTAGTAGTAGCCCAGCTACGCTGTCGGAGAGGAAATGTAAAGTTTGGGTACGACTGAACTTAATATGCCTTACACACCCTCAAAACCGTCAGTGCATCTCTCAGTGGTCGAAAATCTACCATATTTCATATTTATACTTTATTTATTATCTAGATCAGGGAGGCCCAAAAGTTTGTTATGAAAATGCAAACACCAATACATATAAAATTTATTATTATAAACTCATACGTTAGAGCACCACAAAATCTACGTTGAAGACCAACAAAGCATATGAAACTGTTGTTACTTTGTACTTTGGTATGGACAAAGAAGAGAGATGAGAGCTGCTCAGCCTATGTCTAAGTGCTTTTACAAAAACAAATGTGCACCGAGTGCATAGGCCGTGGGGCCCTCTGATCCAAGGCCGTATTTAGGGGGGAGGTTTTGGGGGTTCTGACCCCTCCCCCCCCGAAATGTGGAAACTTTATTCTAATTTTTGAGATTAATTGCCAATGGATGGAAAAAAAGTCAAAATAAAATCTATTTAACGATATTTTTTACTTCCATCGGTTTTTTTTTTTTCTAAAAAGTCAAATATAAAAAATAAATTTTTTAATCTTAGTTACACTATGCGATCAAATCCGATTTGTTTTCTTTGACATGAGGTTTGACTACGGATTCAAAAAAAGAAGGTGATACTGAGCACTCCTGCATTCATAGTTTTTCTAGGTCAGTAACTGTTATTGATTTAAAGTTTCGTCCTGAATAAGTTTGAAAAGTTTAAAAATTAAAAAATTCTTTCGCAAAAACTCCATCTTATTAGCAAAACCCAGGCATTCTTAATATATAATTAATTTTCTAATGCATTACTGCTCAGATCACCACGACTAGAAAGATCTCTTTCAATGCTGTGACTTCACGAATTTAGAGAATATAAGCCAGCCTCATCCGGGTTCCTCTTCATTGATAATGGCCCGAATTCCCAATGATGATCGTTTGAAAAAAATGAGCCTCTACTATTTTTGGTAATTTTTTTGAGGTTGGGTACATCATCAGTAGTGGGAAATCAATGAGTTATAGGGTCCATCAAATGTATCATTGATTTAATTTATTGAATTTAAAAATCAGTTTGATAAAAATTATTTATGATATTTTCTTCGGATGAAAACCCTCCCCCCCCGAAAAAAATTTCTGGCTACGGCCCTGCTCAGATCTATATTGCTTTCGAAAAATCCATTAACATATTTTAGCCAATACGTTCAAGATTTATTTGGAAATTATGTTGATCAAGTGATTTTAAACTTCAATTTATCGGAAAGTGTCCATCGTGCTTTTCCAAAAATGATGGATATTGAAGCTAAATGACTTTTTAAAATCTTGCAGAATCCATTATTTACCACATCTTCTTTTCCGGGTATAAAGTTTTTGAGTGAATAAAAAATATATTCTTTTAAATAACTATAGACGACCTCGATAGCCTATTGGATAGTGCACTAGACTTTCATCTGGGAGGTTCGGGTTCGATTCCCGTCTTCGTCTGGTGGTTAATTTTCATAACTTTCTTATATTCACTATCAATATGAAGTGTATGAGAATTATAAGATAGTGAACAAGTACACACATTGGTTGGTAATGGCAAAACCACCAAGCCGATAAAAAAAAAAATTGCCACACCGCCGTTCGGAATCGGCGATAAACTGTAGGTCCAACTATGTGGTATCACAATGGGTCGTTCAGGCCTAAGTGTGTCTCTCGACAGCCACTCCAACCTAACCTAACCTAATAACTATTACTTAATCAGTTATTTCAAAGTTAAGCATGATATTATTTTGTTATTGTTTTCGTTTTGAAACAATTAAAATAATTATAATTAATCATAATTATACACGAAAATGACAATAACATAAGCTAAATAATAACTAATTTATAATAATATTAATGTAGAACTAATTACAATGAATTCAAAATATTATGGAAATTTATTGCATTATTAACCCATGAAACTCAAACCCCCAAACAGCAACAAAAACAACCAAATTGCATTTTCACATCAATACATACAAAGATGCAAGGAATGAAACGAGTTGAAAGGAAAATGAAGAAGAAGAACAAAGTTGCAAGAAATTATAATAAATTAAAGAAAGTAACAGGAGAAAAAGAAATAAGTAAGTAGTAAGGTAAATAAAAAAGACAAGAAGGTTGCGACTGAACTAATTCGATATAGTGACAGCACATGAGGGTGAACAGGTGATAGAAGAGAGGGAGGCGATGTTGCTCATTCGCACATAAATTATGTAATTTCGACATCGTGTGTATGTGTGTGTGTGTGTGTGGGTGCGGGTGCCTTGTTGTTTCCCCCCTCACCTTCCATATACAGCTGTGTTCATAATAATGTGGTAGAGAAATAACTTGTAAATCTTTAAAAAAAAATGTTTTTTCATTTATTGAAATCAAATTTGTAGTGCAGTTTAATATGAATAACAAAACAAAAAAATTCGGGGGCAAACATATTTTATTTATTCGTGTTTAAATAAAAATTCAATATGATTAATACAAAATATTCAGGGGGCTCGGAACCCTGTCCTGCCTACGGCCCTCCATTTCTTTATACACATATAAAATAATAATTAATATATATCCATAAAACTTAGTAGAAACTAAATTAAAGCTGTGTATACATTTAATTTGGCTTTTCTCTTAACCAATATTTATGAAAGTCTCAGAAGATTCGAGAGACAGACTTTCGGGCTGGAAAATCTACATTTCACAGGGTGGTACGAAAGTTTTACATCACTTTATTTAAAAAATTTATAGTTTGAAATTCACTGTGATTACATAATAGATGTATAAATATAAAGTGCGGTTTTAACTAACAGATGGCATAGCTACTCAGTATGGTTTGTGCCGAGGAGAGAGATTTGTGGCGTTTTGGAGAGTAGGCATTTGCCAATAAGATCCAGTATGTTATAGGTTGTGATTGTACAAATAAAATATTTTTTTCGCTTCAAAAATATCAAAAATTTTGTACAAGAAAAAAAAGTTTGTTTCATTGGAAGAAAACGGCGGCTGAAGGTTTTCGATTGTTGGTAGAAGCTTAAGGTGAACATGCTCTAAGCTAAGACACTTAAGAACAATGATTTAAAAGATTAATAAGTGGTGATTTTGACGTCAGTAAGAAAGACCGTGGACCATCGATAAAATTCGAAGATGGGATGGGAAAACGATTACTGCCGAATGATACCGACAACAACTGATTAAATGGAACCGAGCAAGAAAAAACGACCAAAATATACACAAGGACACAGGGCCGTAGTCAGGATTTTTTTTCGAGGGGGGAGGGGGGGGGGAGGGGAAAGTTTTCGTTCGAAGAAAATTGACATTGAATTGCCATTACTGATGATGAGCCCGACCTCAAAACAAGAAGCAAAAATACTAAAAATAGTCAGAGGCTCATTTTTTTCAAATGATTATCAGTGGGAATTCGGGCCATGAAAAGGAATCCGGATGAGGTTGGCTTAAATTCCCAAAATTCGTGCAGTTACTGCATTGAAAGAGGTCTTCCGAGTTGGGCTGCTCTGAGCAATAATGGGTTAAACAATTAATTACATTTTAAGATTGTTTCCTAGAACTTTGGAGCTGAACCACTACTACTGCCCTACATGGGCTTTGCGAATAAAACGGTTCCTAGTGTTTGTGAAAGAATTTTTTATACGGAACACGAATCTGAGGTCAAAAATTTCCCATCACGCTACGTTTTAGAAAAAATGGGTTGGAAAACCCTAAAATATATTTTTTGGCCATTTTTTTAAATTGGAGAGCTGAACACTGGCGTGCTACAAACTTCGAAATCCAGAAATTATAGGCTGAATCATGCCCTTCCAAATGAGCCCTAAACCCGAAACTGTAAATCAAAAACAGTTACTGACTTAGAAAAACTATAAATGCAGAATTGCTCAGCATCACCTTCTCTTTTTGTATCCAAAGTCAAACCTTATGTCAAAGAAAACAAATCGGATCTGGTCGCATTGTGTAACTAAGATTTCAAGTTTTTTTTTTTATATTTGACTTTTTAGAAAGAAACCGATGGAAGTACAAAATATCGTTAAATAGATTTTATTTTGACTTTTTTTCATCCACTGGCAATTAATATAAAAAAATAGAAGAAAGTTTCCACATTTCGGGGGGGGGGGGGGAGGGGGGCGGCGTGGTTTTTTAGATCCCCAAAACCTCCCCCTAAATACGGCCTTGCAAGGACACGTTAAGCCACTTGTTTACATGGCATTGCTAGGCCCTATGTTACACTATGTGTTAAAAACTATTTGGAATACATCAAATGGGACGTTTAACCCCGCCCGCTGTATTTACCACAGCCGTAATCCTTCTGACTACTAAATGTTTGGATCGCTACAGCAAGGACTTTCGGAACATCACATCAATTAGTACGAAGAAGTGAAAAATTGGCTTGATAGATGTTTAGCCTCAAATAATAAGAAGTGGTATGGTGACGAAATCCATCATGCTAGAAACATGGCGCAAAGTCATAGCTAATGATGGCAAATATTTTGATTATTGAGCTTATTCATTTTGTTAATAAAATAAATGCTTTTCTTAAGCCTAAAAATCTGCACTTTATATTTACACACCTTAGTATTACAAATTATCAAAATAATAAAAACCCTACATACTTTTAGGTTTTTTTTTTTTTAATAAAAAAAACAACATTTTAATACAATAAAACATCTGTCAATTTCTCTACATCGCCTGACCGCAAAACAAAAGAAACAAATTTGAATATGACGAATTGTTTACGGATTCGGAATAAAATGAACAAATAATTCTTCTAATAGTTTCAATAATTTGCCTTCAAACCACTTTTAATTAGTCTGTAAGAACCTTATACTCATAGGCTAAGTAAATAAATAAGTAAATGAAACACAAAAAATAAATAGTTAAGGTTAAAAGTAAATATGCAGTTAAACACCATTCATTTTTGGTTTTTCCAATTTTGAGTAGATTTTGGTGATTTCGTCAAAAAATCATTATTTTCGTGATTTGTCATTTAAACATTATTTCAATGCTATTATTATGAACACAGCTGTATTTACACCGTTACTTGAATTTCATTAAAATATGCAACACCCGTTCTACACATTAGCGTAAGACTAATTTATTTAATTTCACTCATACTTATGCATGTGGAAAACATGTGCGTTTGTGTGTGTATTGCATATTATATAAGAACAAGCAGGCGCTGGAGTATGTAGCGTACATCATTATAAATCTGTGTAAATATTCATCTTGATTAGGAATCTCCAGGGACCCCAACAACGGCAGCAGCAAAAGTAGCACAGCAACAATAAAAACAATATCAACAACATCTATGTTGCAATTTCTTTGCAAAAATGTTATTCAGTGCATATTCGCTCCTCCAACTTCTTATTCTTCTTCTTATTGAATTGTTTTGAATGAGAGTATGTGTACGTAAGTGTTTTAATGAAGTTTGTAGTTTGTATACAATAATTTATGGCTTGCAAACTGATATGACAGTTTACTTCCTTTTTTGCGCTTTTCTTCTTCTCCATCCCTAGTGTATACCAACTCATTGTGATAACTCTTTATACTCGTATGAGTGGGTATCTCTTTTGTGCCATCGTACTTAATTTTTCATAAGGTATAGGAACTTGTACAATACACATGCACATGCACATATATGCATATATTAAATACATACAAAATACATACACACATATATATGTGCATGTTACTTACATTTTCTTTTGTATATACAAATGTACATATATACATATGTAGATGGATGTAGGTACATTGTGCATGTGTTTGTGAGTGAGTGTATTTCATTATTATTTGTTTTAATTGTTTGTCGTTGTAATTTAATAATTTGTCATCAGTTCATGTATTTGTTTGTCATTGTATTACATGTATTTATATATGTACATAAATTGTGTATATGTGTGTACGTATGTCAGTAAATTTTCACATGAAATATGGTGGAATTAAATATAATTGATTTAATTGACGCAAAATGTACGAAGTGAAATGAGCGCAGCTTGTAAATTTTTCAATTATGCAAATATAATTAATAATACATCCTCAAGAAAATTTAAGTAAAAACAATAAACAAAATTCGAAATATTGTAAGGAGTGAGATCGAAAAAAACTTAACATATATAAAATTCAATAATTTTTAAACGGTTGATCTTAGAGTTTTAAATTTTTTTTTATTTAATTGATAATGTTTTACAAATTACAGAAAAATATAACTTTTATAGTTCTAACCACTATTTATGAACTCGTGGACCTTTTTGGGTAAGCCTTCCATTAGAGATTTGATAGTTGTTTCAGACACCTTTTTGGAACAATTTGCCCATCTCCTTTTAAAATCTTCCATATTTTGGGACACCTTTTTGTGCTCTTTAAGTTTCTTTTCACAAGAGCCCAATATCTCTCCACTGGTCTTAGCTCCGGACAATTTGGAGGATTGGCTTCTCTTGGTGCAAAAACTATGTTATTACTTTGGTACCACTCCAGAGCTTTCTTGCCGTAGTGACATGATGCCAAATCGCGCCAAAAATATGTGGACACATTGTGCTCTCTTATGAAAAGAAGAAGTCTTTTTTTCAAACATTCTTTGATGTATATTTCGATATTTAGAGAGCCCACTGTAACAAATGACTTGCTTCTTTTGCTGCAACTGCATATAGCTTGCCATACCAGGTATTTTTTAGGAAATTTTGTCTGCTTTTGGATTCTTAATTGTTCTTCGACATTTCCTCGCGCATCAGCAACATAAAAATTTTGACCCGGAAGCTACGTAAAATCTGCCAGTACATACGTTTCGTCGTCCATTATACAACATGAATATTTTTGTATGAAATTCGATTTTAATTTCCGAGCTCTACTTTTGGCGTCTAAATTTTTTGCAGCATTCGTTTCTGGAACTTTTTGGACTTTGTATGTTTTCAAACCTGCAATGGCTTTAACTTTTCGCACCAAATAGTCAGAGCACTGGGCTAACCGGACAGCTTTTTTACCAGATGTGTTTGGAGATCTTTTCAATATGCTTTCTATTTTCTTGGCTTTCCCTATATCATGTGGTCCTTGGTTTCTTCCCGAACCAGGTTTCCTATCGATGGTCAAATTCTCCTGAAACTGTTTAATAACATTGGAAACAGTTTGACGGCAGACCTTCAATTCTTTGGCCAATTTTTTGTAGGACCAATTTGAATTTTTTTGAAAATTTTTAATAATTTTAAGACGCACTTCTTTTTCTTCACTCATTTTGATCAAACTCACAACAAATCAACATGTTTGTCATCAAAATTAACAACTGACATATTTTTCGAAGAAGACTAGATCAAAGAAATTTTTAAATTTTACACCTAAAAAAAATTATTAGGTAAAACGTGTGTTAAGATTTTTTCAATCTTACTCCTTATGTAAAAACTTTCCGATTAAAATATTGTATTCTTGACTGCACGGTCAAAAATTTGGGTTTGTTTTTTGAAGGAAGCGTTGAATGAACTAAAGCACTTTTTAAACTTTTTTGGACTCAATTTTAAATCAGTCAATGGACTAGCGTTATTTTTAATATATTTTGGTTTAAAGTTTAAACTAAACTGAAAACAAACTGAGAGAAAATTCATTTAAATCGGAAAAGATAAAAATAAAATTGGAAGTTGATTTGCTGAAAATTGTGTAAGTTTGAAGTCCGCCCGATTTTTAAAATGTATTTTCTTTAAATTTGAAAACCAAAGTTAAAGTTTTAGGGGAAAATCGGGGTAGCTGATTCCAACCTTGTTCTCAGATTTTTTCTATCACGTTTGGGGTCCCCACTAGCCAAAACCCATCATTTTGGTATACACGGGACCAATACAAACATTTATTTTTATTTTACCTTGTACATGTTTCATAGTTAAGGTAGCCAGACATATTGATCCGATCAGTACATGTCCTGATTTTTTTTTAAATACTGATTTTTCGAAATCTCGAAATCTGTACGAAAATGTACTGATTTTTGTATTTTGTGCTGATTTAGTACTGATTTTTTCAAATTAATATCTTAAGAATTTTTTGTGCTTAACCTTAGTGGTCTGAAAATCGTTTTTGCAGACAGTCTCATTCTGTTTGTTTCTTTTTCTGATTGTTCACAAAATAATATACATACGCGTTGCTGCTATCGAGAGGAGAAAAGCAATATTTGCTTGAAGAAAAGTCGATTAACGTAGATTTTAAAATGAATGAAAGGAATTTGTTACTAATTAAATTTGATTATTGTCCTCAGCTCTCACAATCTTCTAAATATGGAGACTGGTACGTAATCAACATTGTCTACTGACGAAGAAAAAAAATGTAATATAAACACACAAAGTCAGAGAAAAAATTTCAGGATGTTTATACCACTATATTAAATTGAAATTACTAGGTAATAAAAGCATAAAAACTGTACTGATTTGTACTGATTTTTACTACTTTCCAACGTTTAATGTACTGATTTCACGGTTCAAAAATCTGGCTACCCTATTCATAGCATAGGGAAAGTTTTTTATCATGGAAGGGAGGAAAAAACTACTTAGACAGTAACACTGCACCAAGCCCACCTTGCCCACCCTTTTGGGTTTCAAATGAAGCCACTATTCGATATATGACCATACCGGGTAAACGACTGCGAAACCTATCAAAGGGTTTTGGTGAAAAATATTCTTTATCGAAAAGTAGTTGGGGTTAGCGAGGGTTAAAATTGTCTAGGTCTAACTTTTTTTAAGAAATTAACCCTTGAAAAACAAAATCCCAGACGTGATAGAAAAAATATGATAACAGGGTCGAAGTCAGGGACCCCGAATCACCGTTAAAAATTTATGCATTCCTCATTTGAAATTCTCTATTGCACTGTGTAATTAATCGTCCACTAAGATAAAAATATTTAAGAACGCGAAATTCAAGTATGGCGTTTTAAAATCGTTTTGGTGAGGCTTTGCGAAAAATTGGAAGAAAACCTTTCAAAATTTTATTCAGCTTTTTTGTTTTTTCTAGATGATATAATGCACTGTTTTAAGAAAAAACATTGATTTTCCAAAAAATCTATAGGGAGTTTACCCCTTAAAATATTTTATTGAAAATTTCAGGAAACAAATTGCCGATGTAAAGTTGGAAAAGAGCATCGAGGAGAGAACGATTAAGGAACTGGCTGAATACTATACCTGTAAAAGGATATTTGGGACCAGATGGAGATAGTCATTGTAATCAGCTAGATGTATACAAGACCGTAAGATTCGGACAGTTCAAGCTGCAATGAAGTAATGGAATCCAAAATAGTTAAATCAGGGATTGTAAGGAAATGTAGTGCACCACAAGGTCACTCTCTGTTGGATTCTTTTACCTAGGATCGCACTTCTTCCCCAGTAGGGACACTACCTGGACTGAAAATGGAAACCGCGACTAGAAAAATGCGCCTCCTACCGGAAATTTAATGAGGGCAATCACAATGGAAAAAAAGTCTTCGCGTGGAAGTGCGAGCGGATATGATATATTCTAAGCCTCATTTATTGATTTTAAAAACTTTTGACTCCATACACACAGGGATATTGCCCCTAAAATGCAGAGCATTGTGTTGATTTGGAAAGGAAGATAGGTTAATGGGAAGAGGAAAGAGGGAGAAGTGTCTGTGTACGTTTGTTTTAAATTTGGAAATGTCATAACAGTCAGGAAAAATATTTGCAGGAAGCCTGTTCCATAATCGCGCGGTACGACAGAGGAAAGAACTATCTCTGCAATACGTGGTGCGTTGGAATAAATACTGTGTCCACGTGGAATGCGTTACTTCCACTTGTGGTTCGTGTAGCTCTAGAGAACACTCGAGCTGATGGCATCAAATCGCGCATTTCCGCAGAACATCTACCATGAAAATAGCGGTAAAATAGAGTCACGCAGGCCTCGTTTCTACGATGTTCCAAAGATTGAATACAGCTGGAAACCCTACTGTCTCCTATTAGCTTTATCGCTCGATGTTGAATACGGTCCAGGAGTTCCAGTTGGTCTCGTGAAGCTCCTGCCCATAAGTGCGAATTATACTCGATTTTGGGGCAGATATAGATATAGAACATCAAGAGGCACTGACTCCGCAATAACTACCCCTTCCATAGCAAGGGGGTTAACAGGGTGTTAACAGGGGGTTGGGAAACTCGTTTGTGAGATAACAGGCAACGCGTTGAATTCAACTCTGTTCACAAGACCCCACTCGGATATTGATTGGAGATCATTATTGAGTGAGTCATTCATAGCATGCCTTTTGTTCTCAATCTCCAAAGACTTAGGTGTATGAATGGCAAATAACCAGGTACCAAGTTTTATAGAAATCCAGCAATTTTTTTTAAATTTATCCGCCATATTGGTTCCGGCATTTTGAATTTTGGAAATCAGACTTTTAATTCGTCATTAACAAGCTCGTAAAAAGCTTCGAGTAACAAGTTTCAAGCGAATCCAATGAATTTTGAAAAATTCGTCCGCCATATTGGATTTGCCATTTTGAATTTTGAAAATTCGACTTCAGATTCATAATAAGCGACCCCAAAAACATTGAATTAAGCCACCCAGCATATTTGTACCTTTTCTAGAAATATTTAAATAACTATATTCGTTTTTTCGCGAATACAGAACCTTTTAAATGGAATATTAATGACGCCATTTTGAATTTTTAATTCTGCCACATTTTATTTGAAAGATTATTTTATTATTATTAGTTTTTTTTAATGTATAGCAAGTTTATTTTCATTGCTCACAATTTCGGGTAGAGCTCTGGGCCGGTTTACATGAAACGTCCTACATAAACACGTCTCCCAAACCTAACCTAAGCTAAGGTTGGAAGAAATCTCATAGCCACCAGATCAAAAAGTTCGGTTATGAATCTGAGTTCACTTGATCATTTTTCTTCCATATCCTGTGTAGCAAGTAAAATTTCAATTGTGCATACAGGCATTCATATCTCCACTATGAATGAACTCCTCCGATTGCATGAGGAATGAAAAGTTTAAAAATTAAACAGTTCTTTGTTGAATAAATCTCGTCGATTACAAAGAACGACAAATTGCCACGAGAAGTACACAAATAGCTTGTGGCAACAAATAAACTTTACTTCATTGCAATTCACGACGACTATAGCAAATGTAAACTCATAAATATTTTTGAAAAAGTTTTGCGTTCATTAAAAATTCTATTAATCACTTGTTTCCACTCAATAAACTTGTAAATACTTCATTTTTCCCTCCTTCACATAAAAAAAAACTTTTATAGCTATTAAAAAAAAAAAAAACAAAAAACAAAAACAACAACAACAAAAACAGAAATGAAACACTGAAGCATACAACTGCTGCACTGTTTTTCAGTGCTCAAGTTTGCCCCTCTCTAAACTCCACCCCCTGGCTTCTTTTCTTTGACAACAAACAATATAATGTCGACGAAAATGAAAAGCAAACAATTAATGAACAAAATGTCAACAAAACTCAATCAAAATGCACTTAAAAATGCACAAGGATAAAATACACCAGCGGTATGCGCGAACAATTTAACTGTAAAATGTAAACAAATCCACAAGTAAAAGTCTCAAATAAATCGCACAAACACAAATGCGACGCTAATTGAAGATATGTTTGTTTGTTAGTATTGTATATACCCAGCGGGAAAATATAAGTAATAGGTAGGTAAGCGTAAAAAATAAATCATTGGGTCGGCACTTTATGTATATATTCTAAGAGAGATGGAGTTATAGTGAAAGTAAAGCATTCCTGTTTGCATTACCCATTCTTCGAAAAAGTAATTGACCATTTGGAAAGCAGAGCGCTTTATCGATTACTTAAGAATGTCGCCTCGGTAAGTATCATCTCACCTGCTTGAGTATTATCTCAGGATGCATTTTCGTTTAAAATTTGTTTTTTACATTATTTATAATTTTTGTTGTAATATAAATAGCCCAAAAACTTATCGAATCACCGAAATTTCCATGTCAGTGTTGACATAAAACACGAATAGTACAGCAGTAAAGAATCGATTGCGGTAGGCTAATCAACTACTCAAGCGATAACGTAGGACAACAAAAAAAAACATCCAAAAAATTTACAACGGTTTTTAGTTAATATGAGGGTACTGAAATTAGTGTTTGTTCATCCGTCTTAGTTTTTTCACAATGTGGTCAAAAAATCGAAAAATTGGCGTCTTCGAAGACCAAAGAAAAATACTATATTTTAATAGATACATAATGGATATCTTAAGCAAAGTTGTTCACCATAACAAGATAAACTATTTTTATATTGACACGTTTCATCTATCTTCAAACCCTCCACTCAAAAATGTTCACATTTTTTAAATATTAAAAAACGTTGAGAAAAGTTTCATAGTGTTCGAAGAAAAATTTCCTTGTTGAAATGTAGGGTGGGTCCTGCAACAACCGTATCCTCTCCGAGGCATAAATTTCCCAAAATAATAATAAGAAAAAATTAGCTTCAGTTTGAGATCTATGCAGTTTTGATACCATTCCCCCTTATAATAAAAATAGTATTTACAAATTGTTTCGGAAATTATTCTGAGAATACATACAGTGAAGAACAAAAGTCTACATACACCTGATTTTCAGTTTCTGGAAAACTAAAGAATCTAAAGAAAAAATTTGGCTTGCAGTTTTATAAAAAATTACTATTTATTCATAAAAAAAACAAATTTACTTCAATAACAACATAACGGTAAATTCACATTCATAACAAAAAATTAAATTTATTAATAAAATTCTTCCTACAGTATGAATCTACTCAATGACTAAATATTTAGCATAAGAATTAACATTTTATGAGATTTTCAATATATAGTGTGTCCTCCTCGGGCGTCAAAGCTGCTTGAAGCCATCGTGGCATTGAGGCAACTAATTTTGCGGTCTTTTTAAGAACTATTATGGTTAGGTTGGAGTGGCTGTCGAGAGACACACTTAGGCCTGAACGGCCCATTGTGATACCACATAGTTGGACCTATAGTTTAACGCCGATTCCGAACGGCGGTATGGCAATTTTTTATCGGCTTGGTGGTTTTGCCATTACCAACCAAGGTGTGTACTTGTACACATTCTTATAATTCTCATCCACTTCATATCGATAGTGAATATAAGAAAGTTATGAAAATTAACCACCAGACGAAGACGGGAATCGAACCCGAACCTCCCAGATGAAAGTCTAGTGCACTATCCACTAGGCTATCGAGGTCGTCAAGAACTATTATACTATTGCAGGATTTCTTTTGATTCTGAGGTTTAGAGAAACAAAAAATTCGATGTTGTATATAGACTTTTGTCTTTCACTGTAATTAGTTATATTCATTTTGATTAAAAAATCAAAAATTCATCGCTTAACATTGCAGTGCATTACCTACTCTCCCACTGGGTATGTTACATCTTGTTGTTGCTGCTGCTGCTGTTGTTGTTTAAATTGTTACGTTTGGTAGTTAAAAAAGTTAGTATATTTTTTATAAAGCTTTCCCCAATCGAAATCGGAAACATAAAACGGATAGAAAGAAATTACATGTTCTTTTAAAAAAGCTTATTAATTAATTATTCTGTGGAAAAAGTTTTCCAATTTTAACTTGAATTTTTATTTTAAAATAAGTTGTACTAAGTTTTATATTTTTATTCTAATAGCTTGTAAAGTGCATGAAATTACAGACAGCACTTGTTATGAAATAACTCTTCTTAGTCCATAGAATATTAGAGTAGCTTATGGGTGAAGGCATCTCAAGGGTGCCAAAAATTAGAAAAAAAAAACCAAAATAACAATTTTTCATTAGAAAAAACATTTTTTATACGTTTAGTAACGAATTGTATAATCACTAAATTTTATCGAAAAATATTATTAAGCTTAAAAGTTATTGATAATTCAAGTTTTTCACACGGTTTTCTTAACAAACTGATTTCTCGTAAACGGTTGAGCAGAAATCGGTGATTGAGGCATCAAAATTTTTGTTAGAGAATAAGATTCAAAATTTTTATCATAGAACTGAAAATTTTAAATTTGAAGCCATTTTATCAGAATTTTATAAATATCAATTTAAGGATGCAGCAGGGTAAGGAAAGTGCTCCCAAACTTAATTCACTAAATTAGATGGGATTTGGAGGTGAGCCAATATCCATTGCTTATCACTCAGTCCGTTGGACCAATGAATTTTGCCCAAATATAGGAAAAAGTATAATTTTTGTAAGAAGAGAGAAAGTACAGGAAAAGTTATGTGGGAATGAATTTTTGATTTTTGTTGAATTTTTCATTCTCCCCTTACAAATGGCAGAAATGAAACGCGATCTTAAAAACTAATCGTTTCCCTCGATATTACATTGAAAAAAATCAGAGTTGGCTGAACTATGATTTAGTTGATCTAAGTCAGTACCTACGTACTTAAATATGAACAACTATTCGACAAAGTTGCCTCACCTATGTGAAAGTTGAGACTACTAGATCTATTAGTAGATCTACCCTCCTCGGCAGCACTGTAGTTGCTTATGGGGATGACGTTGCCTTGGCAGTTTCAGGAAAATTTCCAAGCATCCTCTCCAAAGTTTTAAACAACGCTTTCAAAATCCAGACCAAATGGTGCAGTAAATGCGGCTTGGGCGTGAACCCGGCTAAAACCAAACTGGTCCTTTTCACACTAATAAGCACAAAATCCCCACCTTTAGTACTCTTAACGGGGCCGCTCTAAGGTTAGCGGAACAGGCGAAATATTTGAGACTCATCCTAGATAGGAAACTAAGCTGGAAAGCCAACACTCTGTTTAAGGTCCAAAAGGCAAATGTTGCCCTCTTCTCATGTAAAAAAGCGGCAGTCATTAGACCAATTTTATTTTATGGTGCTATGGTTTGGTGGACAGCGTTTTTAAAAAAGAAGTCCACCTTAAGGCTTTGGGCAACAGGTGCCTTAAGGACAACCCCTTCATGAATACCATTCTCTACTCAACCCCTGTTGATCTTTTTGGGAAACAAGTTGCGGCCAACTCGGCTATTAGGTGGCGTGAACCATTTGTAGGACATTCCAAAATCATTTCGGAATTCGCCAATTTTTCTTCGACAATCATTTCATCACTTCCATTCCTTCGAGAGAGCATATGATCGAGAGTCGAGGCCAGCAGAAAGATGCGGTGCACCTTTACACCGATAGATCCAAACTGGATGGAAGGGTAGGGGAGAGGTTTTCTCTGAGCAAGTAGGGTTAAGCTTATCCTTCCATCTGCCTGGCCATTGCAGCGTCTTTCAAGCTGAGGACATGGCTAGTCAGGTAGCGGCGAACTGGCTGAAATGTAATAGAGTATCAGCCAATGATATTTTTATTCTCAGCGACAGCCAACTTGCTATCAAATCCCTAGCTAGTATATCATTGACCTCCAAGGTGGCTTTTGATAGTCGGTGTTTACTCAACGAAGTAGCCGTTGAACTCAATGTACACCTTTTATGGGGACCAGGCCATAGTGATATACTTGGAAATAACGAAGCTGACGAACTAGCTAGATTAGGCACAAAAAAGCCGCTTATAGAATTTAATAACTACCCGGGTATCGCACTGGCAACCTGCAAGCTCAGTATTCAAACGGAGTTCTTTGAAGCAAGCGAAGGCGAGATGGGTGACTGAACACACGTGCAGAACCACGAAGCAGGTATGGCCAGAGTACAGGGTGACAATTGTAAAGTGACGCAAGTTTAATACTCTGCAGCAAGCTTTGCCATTTACCGCTACTTTAATTTAAAAAGCAAATTCATTCATCATTGGCTTTGCTTTTAATTTCATTTGAATTTTTGTTATTACATTTTGAAATTTCCATAAAAATGGACAAGGAAAATATTCGTCGTGAAATTATGAAATTTCATTTGGCAAATTATAGTAGCCGTCAAATTGCAAAGGCTTTAAATTTGTCAAGTCGTACGGTAGACCGAGCTATTATTCGATATAATGAAACTGGGGGTTTTGGAGATAGAGACCGGGAAAAATTTTCAACAGTTGCCACTACTGGTTTAACAGAAAAAATTCGTGAACGAATCAAGCGAAATCCAAGGCGCTCAATGAGAAAAATCGCTAAGGAAGTGGGAGTAAACCGTGAAACAGTGCGAATCATTGCAAAATCAAAGCTTAATCTTAAGCCGTACAAGCTCCGAAAAGCTCAAGATCTGACACAAAAAAAGAAAGATTTGCGACTGCAAAGATGCAAGGCGTTGCTACGCTCCTCCGTGTTAAAAAATGTTGAAAATATCTTGTTTACAGATGAAAAAATTTTCACGGTTGAACAACATTTCAATGCGCAAAATGACCGAATGTGGCTAACATCATCATCGCAACAAATTAGGACTGTTGGCCGAGTTCAAAAGCCAGCTTCCGTTATGGTATGGGCTGGAGTTTCCGCTAATGCCAGAACCCCTCAAATATTCGTTGAAGAGGGTGTTAAAACTGACCAGGTTGTTTATCGGAGCATTTTAAATGAACATGTTCTTCCCTGGGCCCAAGATACATTTGGAAATGAAAACTGGACTTTGCAGCAAGATTCTGCACCTTCCCACATGGCAAAATTAACGCAAACATGGATAAAAGACAATTTTTCTGGATTCATAACATCTCAAGAATGGCCACCATACTCCCCAGACTTGAATCCAATGGACTACTCTATTTGGAGTATTTTAGACAGTAAGGCTTGTGCATCTCAACACCACAGTCTGGAGTCGCTGACAAATTCATTAGAGAAAGCCTGGACTGAAATTGATCAGGAAGTCCTGCGGCGAACAGTCCTACGATTTCCGGATCGATTGAAGGCATGTGTGCAGGCTAAAGGAGGTTATATTGAATGAGGTGGGGTTCAAATGAATGCTTATATATTCAGCAATGTTAACACTTAATTGTACTTAATGAAAGTACGTCCTTTTGAAAATAACTGCTGAAATGTGTGCGTCACTTTACGATTGTCACCCTGTATAACCCCAAACGTTCTAGGAAGCTATTATCTTTTGGTAGAAGATAAATATACAAAGCTGTGGCAGTAATTACTGCCCACTGTCTTATAGGCATACACGCCTCAAGATTGGGCGCGTCCTCAAACGATTATTGTAGCAGATGTAAAGGTGAAGAAGAGGAGGAATCTATTTCTCACTACTTGTGCTTCTGCCCAGTACTGACTAACTGTAGGAAAAATGCCAATATTTTCTAGATGACTTATCCGACTTAGGGTCAATTGACCTAGGGGACCTACTTATTTTCATAACAAAGTCTAATTGGTTCAACTTAATTTTCAGGTTCGTAAGAGGGTGGAGGAAACACCCACGTGGTAACACAACGGGGAGCATTTGGCTTAAGTGTGTCCTTACGGACAGCCACTTAACCTAACTTAAGCGTGATTCGTTATCATCATGGTTATAAATGATATGCCAAAACATTGAATGTTTTCCAATTTCTTTTTTCCTACAAGAGAAAATCCAAGTAAAAACATTTGTTGTTTTTCGTTTTTCAGAGAAAAACGATCTTAAAAAAAGAGGAAGAGGAAAATGAAACTGTTTGTGGTTCAGCGTATAGAGAAGTGTCCAGCGAACCAAATCTTTTTTAGTTTATGTCTTTATTTTTTTTTTAGGAATCCATCCTACCACCAAAAATAGAATTTTTATTTTTTGCTCTTCAATAACATACTTAAGTATTTATAACATCTCTAAGCAATTTTGTAATAAAATATTATAGTTTTTTTTGAACAAATTCCCTAAAAAGTCAATTTTTCCGCCTGGAAGGTTCCCTTAAATGAAGTATTATCTCTTTTAATTTTTACCATTTGTGACCAAAAGTGAAACACTGTGTGATGCCTAATTCTGGACGTTACTAACAATCGTTACTAAATCAAAACCAACATTAGGGCGGGTCAAATTGTGCGGGTGAAAAAAACTTGTGAAAGCGTGAAGTAAAAGAAGAATCTATGGATGATTCCAAGTAAATTTGCCCTAGAAACTGTAGATTTAAAGTCAATTTCGAGTCCCCACATTTTCACATATATTTTAAAAATTTGTGGTTTTTTTTTTTTAATACTTGTAATCATTTTTTCCATTTGCAATTAGAACCATGCCAATGAGCTTTATGTACTCAGTAAGTGTTTAATAATTAAAAATTTGTAAAATAAAAAATAAAAAAAATACGTGAAAAATGAAAGAGCACAAAAAACGGTGCATATTAGAGTGGATTGCCTCACAGAGAAATTTTTTAACCACATGAATACAAATAAATATTAACATAGAATATTTGTATTCCAGGTTTTTTTTTTTGGACCATTGTAGAAACTATTTTGTTGTAAAACGAACGCTAGAGGGCACTTCAACAGATAATATGAATAAAGGACGAAAGCGGAAACAGTACATATTTCCAGCCACTCTAATGTGCATAGCTTTTTTTTTAGTGCATATAAACAATCTCAATATTTTACAACAACCAAACCCATAATGCCTCCGTAGAGCGCTATTAACTCTGTTATATAGTAATATTTTGTGGTTGCCACAACTTTTAATAACTTTATGTGTTGCATGTGGCTACAATGACAGTAAAGATGCGCTTCTGCTACACACACACACACATACACCGCACACACACTAACACGCACATATCGAAATACAAACTTTGAAAATTTACTACTTTGAGGCCGTTTTGCAAAACCGCAGGCTAATTAATGCTTAACCATAAGTTATGTAGTAGGTACAGTGTATGTATGTATAAGTAGTGTGTAGTGGTATTAAGTATGTGGCATCATCATAACATAAATAGAGTAAATGGCATAGTGGGTGGGAGGAGGATGAAGGTAAAGAAAAACACTCGTTGGAGGATGAAAACGTGAAGTGGTTTGCTGGTGAAAATATTCACTTTAATAAACTTAAATAGCAGCTTTATGCTGTTGTTGTTGTTGCTGTAATATTTTCTCACACCAACACCATCAACCAACAACAACACAATATAATTTTAAATTAATTGCCACTTGTGCCATAAAATGCACATAATGAATTTTTGTTGTACGGCAGAGAGAGAGAGAGAGAGAGAGCACAAAAAATAAAGCAACAAAAATGTGTTAATTGGCAAGACAAAAGACTGCGAAAACAAAGACACTTAATTTTTCATTAGCGTTTATTTGAATACTATTTTGTTGTTGCTGGTTGTTGTTTTTTTTTTTTGCTTCAAGCGAAAGTTATAATTACTAGAGTTGTGTGTAACGCTTACGCCCCATGCATATAAACAAAAACACCTCCCTCACTACTTATGCCAAAAATAAAACAGAAAAAAAAGCAAACAAAAAAAAAAGCTAAAGAAAAAATATTTGAAAAGACAAGCATGCGAAATGGGAGTATATGACACGCCCTTTTTTGGCAACTCCTTTTTTTTTTGCTCAGTGCATGCTATGCTTCTATGAAAGCAGCAGCTCTTGATGACAAACACAAACCGAAGCTAATGGTCAGCGTGAGAAAAATTTTAAAAACCAAAATCATAGAATTTTAATTTTATTTGCTTTAAATTTATGAATTTTTATAAAGAGCAAAAAAATAAAAAATAAATCATATAACAAACTCTTTTAAATTCGCTCAATTATCGCAATTAAAAACCGCTTCGAGGCAAGGAAATAATTAAAGAGGATACACACGCACACGTGCATTCCGCACATACACACACACACACGAACGTTTCATTATCCTTTTAAACTTAACCGCAAGCTAACTTGAAGGGGTTATTTTTTTCGATTTAGTTTTGAAAACCAAAAAAAAATTCCTTATAGTATATATTTTTATTCCGTTAACAATGTTCACGTGCATGTAGTTGTGTGCTGTGTGAATATATGTATGTATGTGTGTGTATCTCCTTGTGAATTTCCTCACAATTTAGAGCGAGAAAAAGGCGACAACAAGGACAATTTTCACATTGTATATTTATATAAGAAAGGACCTGGAACGAACTCGCACAACAACAACGAAATGCCAACAACAGCAGCAGCAGTAACAGAAAAAAAATGCCAGCAACGTATGTGTGTATGTATGTATGATATAAAAACAACAAAAACATTAAAACGTAATAACTGAAAAAAAAAAAATAGAAAGTTTTTAACGAAAGCACGACTTTAATTATTGCCACCAGACACGAACGCTGTCGTGAATGCTAAAATACAAAAAACTGCATACATACCTACAAATAAACTTAAACAATTTTTTGTTGTTTTTGTTTTAACAATATAAAATATAAACCAAGTCCATGTTCATGTCCACTATAAGAACATATACAAACACACCACACATATTCATACATACATACATAAACATACATATGTACATGTCTGCAGTGGTATAAACACTTGGTTTTTGGCTTTGACGTTGGCAGTAATAGAATGAACGACAGCAAGTGACGTTCGTCCATTTTTTTGTTTTTTACTTTTGTAGGGTAAAATCCCAGTTAGCATTGAGAAGATTATTGGACGGTCGCGATTAACGCGAGATTCTTCCATCTGCTTAATACAAGAGGTACACTAAACTTCGAGTTTTACATTTGAAGAACTCTTAGTGACGATCGTTTGAAGAACGATTTTGTATTCCCTTTTCTTTATTGTTCTTGGTGGTTAGTTGTGTAATAATAATTAAATAATTACTGTATAATTTGTCTTCGGTTAGGTTAAAGTGGCTGTCCTATAATAATAGGACATACTTAGCCTAATAAGGACCGTTGTAATACCACGTGGGCTAATTCTCAATTCCCTAATCTTTGAATGAACCTTGTGGTTCTCTAAACTGTAGAGTCCCTGATGCCAGCAGATGCAGAGTAAGCTAAGAGTTAAACTTATCTAAATCTCTGATACCAGCAGATTCAAGGTCAGCTAAAAGATTTGATCTAAAGATTTTAGTCTACGCGTGGCAAGTGCTGAACAATTGCAGATAAAGCGGAAAGTAGTTTCCTCTTGCTCCTCCTCGTCTAGGCAGTTTCTGCAGTTAGTCCCAATCTGCTGGCATATCTGCCATTCAAACAATGCCGAGAGATGTGAGAGCACGTATACGTTTCTCTCCACCTATTGTTAGGGGATTAATCATTAATCATTTGGCTACAAATGTTCAGTTTTCAGATTGGCATAGGCATACTTGGATCTACGCGAGGAGTAGGGAATGTTGTGCATAGCCTTCCTAACTCTGCAATTACCTGGAATACCACTATAACCAGGTACCTAATACAGGTGTACCTGGAAATGCTCAGATATCTCATTTAGATATAGTCGGCATTTGAAGACTACTTTGGAGGTAGTAATTACATTATTAAGGGAAAATGTAAGTATCAAATGGTGATAATTTGCTGCACTTCAGCCAGTCAGCTACTTCTTTAATCGTCTTACCTCTGCTCAAAACACCCTGCAGTGGTACGGAAGGCGAAAAGATTTTTAAATATCCAAACTTTTTTCAAAGATACTCCCTTCCACTCTGCCGTCCAGTTTGAAGCCATCCGCAAAAAATTTAATGGATTTTTCAAGCTGAACTGTCCTCTCCGCCCATTCCTGTCTGGTCTTTATTAGAGTAGGAATTGAGCTACTCGTATCTCGTTATAAACTAAAATCGCAATAGCTAGAGTGAGTCCATGGTGAGACTATGTTTTAGGATATAGTACAATGGACGTAAAACTTGTCTGAGTGCTGTATTCTTGAATACTTCTTTTGCTGTTCCAACAAAAATCAAACAAAAAAATGTTTAACATGAAGGCCGAAGTTTTTGCTGTGTATTTACCTTTGGAAGCAAGTTAAGCATGGTTTCTAAGGCTTTGGACGATGTAGTCTTGAGTTCCCCTGTTGCCAATGGACACGCCATTCTCTGCATCTTGGCCAAATGCCTGCAGTAGACATCCTTTTCAAGAGATGTAGTGTACCGTTACACCTTAAAGCAATATAGGTCTGACTACAGTTCGGAGAACTATATAAGGTTGCAAGGCCCATCTACTTCCAATGGCTCTTTTGGAGGAATAGAGCGTGGCTGTGGCTTTTGTCAAACTGGAATAAAGATTAAGTATTTCAGCGCAGATGGGTCAAAAGATGAAATTTTATATTTTCTTGTAAAGAAGATTAATTCCGTTTTACTCGGGTTGATGCTCAGGGTACATCTGATGCACCAATTAGTTAAAATAGAGGGACTTCCCTAAATTAGCTCTGTTAACGTGTTTAGATATTTACCTAAAACTGATAAGGCAACATCATACGCGTACTCAAAGACCTTGGATCCTGTTTCTTACAGAGATATGAGCAATTCGTTTACGACTAGGTTCCAGAGACGCATTGAGAGGACTCCACCAGAGGATATGTTCTGCATAACTCAGCTACGATCCGCCGTATATCAATATCTGCTGAAGTTACTCTGACCTGATAAGAATTGCGTTAGGTAATAATCGTCTATATAGCCAAATGTCCAAGCCAGAAATGAGCTTAGCTGGCCAGCTTCCGCTAGTATCAACGTTCCACCATTCCTGTCATTGTCGCCGTGTTTCCAATTTGATTTCTTGTGCCGTTGTCCTCATGCGGTTGTTTATCTTCTTCGGTTTCCATATTTTCTTACTGTTTATGAGCTAGACGGTTAATAGGCGACATTCTGGTAATCACCAATACTGTAACTTCCGACATTGCGCGGTATGCCAAGGCTGCCCGGAGTGCTGCAGTCCGCTGTACCGAGAATAGGACCTTACTCCGAAATTCCGTTCTTAACTCATCAGGCCTCAACTCGCGTCCATAAAGTAGAACTGAATATGTGTTGAATGAGTGAAACAATTTGGATTAATTAAAATATTTAATAATAATAATAAAACCAATCTTTTCCTTCTTCAGAGCAGAGTTTCTCAAACTGTGGTATATGAGGCCACCAAAGGTGATATGCTAGCAGATAATAGACGCCATACAAAATAAGCGATGGCTGAATTTTATTAAAAATCTGTATTTTCGCACATTTTTTTCATTTCACAATCTGTTGCTTGTTTATCGGTATTTTTTATTACACTAAAATTTTGGTGGATATAAAGTACGCAAAGCACAGTTTTTTAGCTCTGTGGTTTGAGAACCGCTGCAATAGTGGATACATTATTATTTAAAACGAAAACTATTATATTTTTGCAACAGCGGTATTTTTATATGGAATGAAATTCTAGTCCCACATTTGTAGAAATATTAAATGAAATTCATAACTAACGAAATAAAAAAATGTTTTTACCAAAAGAAATTATGTAGCTACAAATAAATAAAAATAACAAAAAAAACAAAACGCAAGAGTTTTTCATTGAAAATTCTTATTAGCGCGTCGCCGGAAATTCTTGCCCTTATATTGACAAAATGACCCAATTTCTCTCGAAGGATTTCACTTCCGCGTTCAGACAGCGAAATCACCGGTTTTAAATAGCATTTCTTAGCGAATCGTGGAAGGATTTTCCGGGATCAACAATTTTAACTGGGATCAATAAATAAGCATGTGTGTGTGTGTGTGTGAATATGTGTGCTTGGATGAGTGCAGCACATTGACCCATCATCATACGAATTCTCCAATTGTTGCAGATATCGCCTGTGGGTTGCTAGCGAGTTGATATTCATGACAGTTACTGGACACGTTCATGTTGAGCGCAAACGTCAGGTGCAGATAAATAAAATATTTTTTCTTTTTTCTGTTTTTTTTTTTGTTGGTTCTGCAACTATAAATATGCATTTGTTTATTTTGGAAAATGCAATTGAAAAGAGGATCATAGAAAATAGTTAAATTCTGAAGCTTTAATAACGCAGGGCTGGAAGATTTTAAATGATTGAAAACAAGTAATGAATATGTGTAACATATACTTATGCATGCAAATAATAAGATCACCAAAGCGGGATGGAAAAATTGTACAGGGTGACAATTGTAAAGTGACGCAAGTTTAATACTCTGCAGCAAGCTTTGCCATTTACCGTTACTTTAATTTAAAAAGCAAATTCATTCATCATTGGCTTTGCTTTTAATTTCATTTGAATTTTTGTTATTACATTTTGAAATTTCCATAAAAATGGACAAGGAAAATATTCGTCGTGAAATTATGAAATTTCATTTGGCAAATTATAGTAGCCGTCAAATTGCAAAGGCTTTAAATTTGTCAAGTCGTACGGTAGACCCAGCTATTATTCGATATAATGAAACTGGGGGCTTTGGAGATAGAGACCGGGGAAAATTTTCAACAGTTGCCACTACTGGTTTAACAGAAAAAATTCGTAAACGAATCAAGCGAAATCCAAGGCGCTCAATGAGAAAAATCGCTAAGGAAGTGGGAGTAAACCGTGAAACAGTGCGAATCATTGCAAAATCAAAGCTTAATCTTAAGCCGTACAAGCTCCGAAAAGCTCAAGATCTGACACAAAAAAAAGAAAGATTTGCGACTGCAAAGATGCAAGGCGTTGCTACGCTCCTCCGTGTTAAAAAATGTTGAAAATATCTTGTTTACAGATGAAAAAATTTTCACGGTTGAACAACATTTCAATGCGCAAAATGACCGAATGTGGCTAACATCATCATCGCAACAAAATAGGACTGTTGGCCGAGTTCAAAAGCCAGCTTCCGTTATGGTATGGGCTGGAGTTTCCGCTAATGCCAGAACCCCTCTTATATTCGTTGAAGAGGGTGTTCAAATTGATCAGATTGTTTATCGGAGCATTTTAAATGAACATGTTCTTCCCTGGGCCCAACATACATTTGGAAATGAAAACTGGACTTTCCAGCAAGATTCTGCACCTTCCCACATGGCAAAATTAACGCAAACATGGATAAAAGAAAATTTTTCTGGATTCATAACATCTCAAGAATGGCCACCATACTCCCCAGACTTGAATCCAATGGACTACTCTAATTGGAGTATTTTAGAGAGTAAGGCTTGTGCATCTCAATACCACAGTCTGGAGTCGCTGACAAGAGCGACTGAAATTGATCAGGAAGTCCTGCGGCGAACAGTCCTACGATTTCCGGATCGATTGAAGGCATGTGTGCAGGCTAAAGGAGGTTATATTGAATGAGGTGGGGTTTAAATGAATGCTTATATATTCAGCAATGTTAACACTTAATTGTACTTAATGGAAGTACGTCCTTTTGAAAATAACTACTGAAATGTGTGCGTCACTTTACGATTGTCACCCTGTATACAATAAACCTAAAAAGTGAAATTCAAAATAATTGCTACTTCATTATTCCGTATAGCCCATATTCAGAATACGTATTTTGAGCTTGTTTTGTACGTCTTCATAACGTTTTTGACGGTATCCATTCAGCACCTTCTAAAACTCTTCGTTGCGGCTTCTTTGGGGACCTCTTTTTTTGCAATACCAAATCGGTTACAGCACTAGAAAGAAAACAAAATCGCTCGTTAGCTTCTTCTTTATTTCGGCGATTTCTCGTTTGTAACTGCATCGAAAAATATGCTTGCCGCATTCGACACGGGTGCCGATCAATTGCAGATTGATAGATTTGGAATTAGTGAAGAAGCAGCAGATAGTTTAGCATTCGCACTTTTCAAAGGAAAATAAAATGGTAAAATTATTCTTATGAATCTTGATCAACATTATTAGGCTACGCTAATTTGCCGGACGAAAAAGCAGAAAATAAAATTTATTTACATTCTTTCATTCTCTTGAAATATCTAACTAACTAACTATTATGGCACAACAGCCCATGGAGGGCCAAGGCCGAGCTTTTCGCATCCATTCATGTTGTGTGAGTTATATTTATACACGAATGGAAGGGACCTACAGTTTTGTGCCGAATCCGGACGGCGAAGTGAAAAGCTTTTCTTGGGCAATTTTTACTCTTGGAGGTTTGCCATTGCCAGCCAAGAGGTGGTGCCGTGTAGAAAAATTCTTATTTTCTATTTTTGATTTTTGAGAGTGGGTGCCTAGATATGAACCCGGGCACCTCTGCGTAGCAGTCCAACACACTAACCACTAGGCTACGGCGACTCTTGAAATATCACTCGATGATTTAATAGGCGTATGCTGGGATGAAAAACCAGCAAATGCAGATGTAGAGAATGCAATAAGACGAATAATAGAAAAACGTTCAGAAAGCCTTTTACATTGGCTCGTTTGTCATTTATATTTTATTGAGTTGCCCTATGGCAACATTTATATATAGCCCTGTTATAAATATTCCTACGGATTTTATTTTTCTCCGATTCTAAACTCCCGGGGAGCAAAGTATTAAGAGAGAGAGAGAGAGAGAACATCGAATTTTTGGAAATCAGCTGATTCGTATGTTAGCAATTAATTTTGGTAATTCTCTGTGTATAAAAATTTTAAAAAATTTTTAAATTTAATCAAATTCAGTAAAAGTTTTAAAAAATGAACAGCATAGCCTTCCAAATGTTAGCAGAAGAAGTTAATGTTGATGAAGAGCAGCAGACGCTGAAACAGAGGACAGCAAGGAGGGAGTTGCGCGATTGTGCGAACTCGCTTGTTTTAAATAATCAATTTATATAAATTAAGGTTTGAAAAATATTACAGGGTTAATAAGCCCAATTTTCAATATTTATTGGAAGTGCTTACGTCGTGTCCTCAACCGACACAAAAGCAATCTGCAGCTCCTGCGATAGTGGAACTGAGCTGATAATCTGACAGGAATTGGAAAATACTGCGATGTTTCTTTAGCCCAGTCCAATTTTAGCAAAGTCCTCGCAGAAATGTTGGATGTATTTGAAACTCAACCGTGCCCAGAGTGAATTAGTGTTTGCAAGACGAGAGAGGAAAAAAGAAAAGTTACGCTGGCGTTATATGTAAAGCATAGCTTTCCCGGTATTGTAGGATGCATTGACGGTACATACGTCCAAATCATTGCTCAGCTGAAAATAAACATCTATGTTATAACAGAAAAGGAAATTACTGTTTAAATATTTTACTGGTAATTTATCTCATTAATGATGTTATGTCCTGAAAAAATATTATTAAATAGTAGCTTTGCGACCATGAGCTAAGGATTCGTTTTGTCGATGCCTCCTACCCCGGAGCTTATCACGACTCGTTCACACGGAATGCCAGCGATCATGGAATGCCAGATCAGGAGGAATACTTGCGTGGTACGAAAAAATTTTTGTTTGTTATTGGGAGTATGAATGTATAAACTCGTATTTTTTTTCGTAATTTGGACATTTATTGTGAAAAAGTGATTATAAATTTATTCTTTAAAGTATTGTCCATCGTTAGCCACAATCTTTTCCCATCTTTCTAGTAGCATATGGATTCCGCGTCGTAAGAACTCCTCATCTTTTGAGGCTATCCACGAATCGACCCATTTTTTGAGTTCTTCGAACGGAACGGAAGTGCTGTTCAGCCAGGCCATGTGTCATCGATCGGAACAAGTGGTAATCAGAAGGAGCAATGTCTGGAGAATACGGCAGGTGGGGTAGCACTTCCCATTTCAGCGTTTCCAAGTGTGTTTTTACTTGCCTTGCAACATGCGGCCGAGCATTGTCGTGCTGAAGAATAACTTCGTCGTGTCAATTCTCATATTCTGGCCTCTTATCCTTTAATACTCGGCTCAAATGCATCACTTGTAGTCGGTAGCGGTCGCCAGTGATCGTTTCATTCAGTTTCAACAGCTCATAATACACGACACCTTTCATATCCCACCAAATACACAGCTTGGAGCTTGGCTTTGCCGTTGAAGTTGATGCATGTCCGGGGGGTCCCCATGGTTTTTTACGCTTTGGGTTAATGTAACGTATCCACTTTTCATCGCCAGTCACAATTCGATGCAGAAAACCCTTTCTTTTCTGTCGTTCAATCAGCAGTTCACATGTGAAAAATCGTCGTTCGACGTCTCTCGACTTCAATTCGTACGGCACCCAATTTCCTTGCTTTTGAATCATTCCCAATGCTTTTAACCGTTTAGAAATGGTTGATTGATCAACTCCTAAAGATTCTGCAAGTTCTTGTTGCGTTTGACATGAATCTTCTTCGAGTAATACCTTCAATCCTTCATCTTCGAACTTTTTCGGGCCGCCTGAACGTTTCCTGTCTTCAACATCAAAATCACCACTTTTGAAACGGGCATACCACACCTGACACATTCTAACGTCTATAGCACAGTCAGGATAAGCTTCAGTGAGTAAACGATGTGCTTCAGTTGCGTTTTTCTTTAAATGGAAGAAGCAAATTAAAACTTCCCGCAAATGTTGTTTTGTTGGCACGAAATTTGACATTTTCAGGTATAGTAAAACACTTTTCTAAAATTATGAAAATTATTTGACAGATCAATTCTTATAGTATTTTTGGCGCTCTTCGAGATAGAATAGCTGTCAATGTCAAAAAAATGGCGCGTATGATAGATATGAAGTTAGTCACAATTACGAGTTTATACATTCATACTCCATAGATAAAATTTTAAAAATATTAAATTTCAAAATATATCTTATATGTATAACTAGGAGATGGAGGCTATCCCTAGGATCCGTGGCTTGTAAGACCTCATCCAGTTTCGGAGGATGGTTCAACGGAAATGAGGTTTAGTGCGTTATTTTGTGGACTGAAAAGCTATTGGAAATGTCTTCTTAGTGCCAGGGACCTGCACTACATACCTCAGAAAGCAGCTAAAATTGTGAATGTGTGTGGTACTCTACACAAAGTATGTATTCACTACAAGGCAAGTATCTACTATTAAATTGACTTAAGCACTCATATCGGCAGTCTCTCCCCAGTCTCTGGCTGGAGCCCAAAGAGTTAGAGCTAACATTGTCTTGAGACTGTCAAAATGTGTTGGAAAGAGGGATAAGACGAAAGGGCCATATACAAGCCACGGAAAGGCATGAGGATTATTAATTAATGCGTCCACAAGTTCAAGTAAAGTGCTTCAAGTTGAGAATACGTATGTATTATTTTCGAAAAATGCGAAAACCAGCTGCAAGAAAAGCGTGAAAGTTCATTTATAAAATGTCTTCAAAGGCAAAGGCTTTTAGAATGTGAAAGAGGGAGTGAAAACGAAGGTGAAGTAAAAAATTAAAGAAGAAGAAAAAAACAATTAACAACTTGAAGACACTGTGTAAAACCACTTCTAATAAAAAGGTCAGACTACGATATTGAAGCGCATTTGCTGAAAGACTTGTGTTGGAAGGATGCCGAGAGAGATTTTAAAAATTTCACCCCGTTAAATATTAATCAGTTTGAAGAAATTCTGAGTTTAGTAGATATGTGCATACATACAGTTTCTTGCGAAATTATAAGGTGGCAAAGAAATTTAAACAAAATGTACTAGGCATCGATAATAGACATTGATGTGAAAATTCTGACTCCCTCCCCCCCGAAATGCGGAAACTTTATTCTAATTTTTGAGATTAACTGCCAATGGATGGAAAAAAAGTCAAAATAAAATCTATTGAACAGTTTTTAAATATTTTTTACTTTCATCGGTTTTTTTTCTAAAAAGTCAAATATAAAAAAAAAATTTGAAATCTTAGTTACACTACACAATAAAATCCGATTTGTTTTCTTCGACATGAGGTTTTACTACGGATTCAAAAAGAGAAGGTGACACTGAGCACTCCTGCATTCTAACTGTTTTTGATTTAAAGTTTCGTCCTGAATCAGTTTGAAAAGTTTAAAAATCAATAAAAATAGAAAAAAAGTATCGAATCCTTGTAAAATTAGACTTGCTTGAACCCTATTTTTTCCTAAAACGTGACGTGATGTGAAGTTTTTGACCTCAGATTCGTGTTCAACGTGAAAAATTCTTTCGCAAAAACTACATCTTATTAGCAGTTTTAGGAAAAAATCTTAAAATGTAGTTAATTTTTTAACCCATTATTGCTCAGAGCACCACGACTAGAAAGATCTCTTTCAATGCTGTGACTTCACGAATTTAGGAAATATAAGCCAACCTCATCCGGGTTCCTTATCATTGATAATGGCCCGAATTCCCAATGATGATCATTTGAAAAAAATGAGCTTCTACTATTTTTGGTAATTTTTTTGAGGTTGGGTACATCATCAGAAGTGGGAAGTCAATGAGTTAATGAAATTATGTCCCTCACGATAAAAAAAAATGCATTAGAATGCACATTGAATAATATTTATTCGAAAAAATTTAATTTGATTATTCTGTGAATTTTTTGTCACTTTTGGCCATTTTTCTGAAATATGTTTGTTAGAGTTTGTCTTGATATATTCTGCGCATATTTACATAACCTTGGTCCAATCAGTGCCCATATTTGTCTTTGCAAATTCCAAGCGTTTTTTTATGTGATTTGGCATTAGACGTGGAGTGAACTTCATTCGCTATCTAACAATGAGCGGAATAGTTTTCAGTGCCCTCTAAATTGTGGACTCATACACATCCAAGTTTAGTTCTCGCCTTATGTCATTACAGCTTTTGTCCGATTTCAATGCTGCATTTGCAATTAAACGTGAATCGCGCTTAGAGAAGCACTTTGGACGACCAGTGGGCTTTTTCTTACAATAACTCGTTCTATCCTTTGCATAATTTTGTACCACACACAAGGACCTGCTCAGTTTTCGAGTGATTTCTCTTAAGCACGTTTTCTGCTCTAAATAGGTATCAATTTTGCCTTTTTCGATGTCCTTATACTTATGCAAGACTAAAAAGAGAGTGCCAACAGTTTTGATGCTCATTTCAAATAAACTCATTAAATCCGTTACATGAAAATAATTTTAATTACTTTGAATAAAGTTTTAAAAATATTAGCCAAAGGAAAAATATCGAATTTAAATTTATATTTTTGCAAGACACTGTATATTGTTCATATAAGAAGTAATTTATTTACATAAAAACTATGTTCAAGGAAGTTTACCAAAAACGATTACGTACGTGCGAGCACTAATACCGTCCTGAACTAAGTTGGCGATTACATTCTTTTCGACTGGAGACTCATTAAGATCATTAGAGTTTTTGACGGGAGTGTTGCATGCGATCTATATAGTGCTTAAAAAAAATCAATATTTAAAGGTAATAACTATTGTTGTTGTAACAAAGAAATTTCTTTCATAAAAAATATGGTTACAAAAAATACTAGATAATAAAGGCTGTATATCGTACTTGCTTTCAACCGCTTGAAACCCCTTCACCTAAATAAGCTTAAAGTTTATTCATTATTTGACAAATTTTTAAAATTTTGTGCGAAGAAATTTACTAGCTTATTAGCGATGGAAATTAAGCTTCAGCAATGAGAAACTCAGAATCGGACTGCTAGACTAATTCTAATCATTAGACAATAAAATTTTATTCATTCTACTTTAAAAAAAACCTTAGAAAACCATTGAAAAAAAAAAATGATTTAGAAGTTTTGATTCTACTTTACATGAAATGTGGCACACAATTGTAAATTCATTCATTTAACATAAGGACGCAATTTTCCAGCGTTTTTCAACACCACCTACGAGTTCTGACAAAACGCTAAAAAGCATGCTACACACACAAAAGTAATGAATAAAATTAAAGCATGCTTTGTGGTATTAGAACACAGCAAAAATATACCATATTCGTTTATTTGGTATTAATGTCGCGAACTTTTTGATTCACGTGTAAGTTCAAAAAAAAAAAAAAAAAAAGGCACAATAACAAGAAAATATTTTGACATTTATCATAACAAGAAATTATGTGCTGAAAGGCATTAACTCAACGCCCAAAGCGCCGGGGCAGCGATGGCAGAGGCAGGAGTGCGTCTGACAAAGTCCGGCGGTAAGACTGAAGAAAAAGCAGTGAGGCAAGAGTGTTACGCATAACGAATTTTAAGGCACATTCATGAATATGCGCGTAAAAGTCAGATAACTACGTAACTCCCTCCATTCGTCTGTGTGACCATTCGTCCGTTATATTAATAAACTTGGACTCGAGCACATTTTAAGGTGGTGGACGATGACGGAATTTGAGCTTTCTCTATTAGACCGCAAAACATTTTTCAACGCTAATTGTATACGGCAGCTATACAACAATACAGTAACAATTCATTGTACGAGTACGAGTACGAGTACAGCAACATCATTGTTGTTGTGAAGTATGTACTTCGTATTGTGGCGTTAACACAATATGAAGCCTCCTCCCATCCACACCTACCATCTACTGGCTCCATCACCCCATAATAATGTCAACGAGGTCATTTCATTTTCATTTTTATATGACAAAGCACCTTTTGGCGAGATTCTGACATTTTGACTGACATGTCGTGCCATTTGACAATTGACGCCTTAACAAAAGTGGGTAGAAAATTTCTTTTAAAATATTATTTTAGTTTTTCGCATTGTTGTTGCTCTTTTTCATAAATATTAAAATAAGTACCTACAATTTTCCATTTTCACTTTTTTCTTTCCCCAAAGCGAATATGTACAGACATATGTATAGTAACTATATTTGTATACCTAGTTGAAATGAAAATGGCAAATGTCAGCAGTAGTAGAGCAGGAAAAAAAACCAAACCAAAATAAAACGAATTTCAATTACAGTTTTTACTTTTTGACAATTTTATGAATAAATTCAGCGTTAGTAGCAAAATTTCACTTTGTATTTAAGCTGACATTTGAAATCAGAAGGCAAGGAGTGAGAAGGCGAGAAAGCGAACGCGCATATTCACTGTTCTCAACTGTCATTGCAAAGTAATATTAATATACGAGCGAATAGGTATGAGCTGAAGATACTAATCCCGCAAGTTGTCATCCAAATGTCGCACTATTCCATTCCATTTTTGGCAATATGCAAAGAAATTTTGAAATAAAAATGCTATCGAAAAAACTGAATGTCAAATGCGCTGACATATTTTCCGGCCGCATTTACTAAAACAAAAAAGTAATGATAAAGCAGACTCTACTTAGTGAGTGTACAGAATTCCCAATCCAGCACTTAAATGCCCATGCCTATGAATTTAAATTTTCCGAAAAAAAAATGTATATATTAAGCAAACAAATTTTTGAAAATTACAAAATGGTCCTTTCTTTTATTTTTTTTGGTCTGACTTTCTTGACCGATATTTTCCTGAATTTTTGGTCTTGATTTTGATTTAATTTTCCGAATTTCGGTCTCATTTTTGGTCTGAATTTCGGTTTCTGTTGGGACTGAGTTCTGGTCTGAATTTGATCCGTATTATAATCCGAGGTATGGTCTGATTCTCGGTGCAATTTGGGTGAGAATTTTATATCCTTTTTAGTCTAAATTTTGTTCTGGCCTGATTTTTCTTCAGTATTTCGGTATTATTTCTCTACTGGTTTTGGTATATTTTTAGTTTGAGTTTAGGTCTGAATTTTGATCAGATTTTTGAACTGGTTTTTGTATCAGCTTTACCCTAACCGAAATTCTCGATTCGCCACTGGCTGACTGCAAAAAAAAACCGAATTTGGTTTGAAGATGACACAGCTACGGCAGCAATATGGGCGCTTGTCAAGACTCAGTCGATCGCCAGCAGAACGGGAAATGGATTTGCCTGGTTACATTCTATTTCACATCGATAGCATTGAAAGCTTCCACACAAAGCTAAATGCGATAGAAAACAAAAATCTACAATTGAAAGAGATTTCATTGTAGCAGGTGTTTCAACTCCCCAGCAGTAGAGTTGTCGTTCAAATCTCGGCACCCTCAAAAATTAAAAACAGAAAATACAGAATTTTCTACACTTCGTCACCTTTAGGCTGGAAATGGCAAAAAGGAAAATGTAGTCATCACAACAACAATGTATATAGAGACGGGCAAATCAGACGGCCGTTTCGGAATCCGCCACAATTCGTCATCAGTGATCTTAGTGGTAGTTCTTAATCTTTCAATATCCTATATAAGCTACTAATATTTGAAATCATAACCCAGAATTATGGATTTGATTCCCAATATCTTCACTGAATAGAGATATTGTTGTTGTGATGACTACATTTGTTCATTAACCTGTTTATATATAACTTCAAATAACGAAATTAACATGAACTTTGAAAATTAACCTCTGACTTTGAAAATTAACCTCTAGATTTAATTTTCATAGTCTCCTAATAAACTAAAAAGGAAAATTGCCTACGAAGAACTTTTTACTACGCCATTCAGATTTGACATAAAGCTGTAGGTCCCTTCCATTCGTGTATAAATATAACTCACACAATATAAATGGATGCGAAAAGCTTGGCCTATGCCCTCCATGGGCTCTTGAGCCAAAATAGTAGTAGAACAGTGGGTCTTGGCATCAATAAGCTCTACGAGCAGAAGAGTCCTGAATACAGCCGCTAGGTACGGACTTATCATCACAAATAAGAAAACTGCAACCAAGTTCAGACGAATTGGGTGGGAAGGCACCATCACGGACATTACACTCGTTTCTGAGACACTCGACGACAGAATAAAAGATAGGAAAGTACTTAAGGACTAGGCAGCAACCATCAGTACATAGCCTACCCGTTTGAAGCAGACAAATATATAAGAACAGTGTTACGAATGGCACGTGGGGAAGACATAAAGGGAACCTTTCCAAATTGAATGCGACCATATAATAGCATCAACAGAGTCAACGTTGCAGGCAATGCCATGAAAACGGTAAAGAAAGCCAAGCTTGTGGCGCTGCTATGCCAAAAATAAGCTCTGGAGACAGGAAAAATTAGGCGGCCAACTGGTAGAATAAGAATCTTTTACGCTTCAAACCAACCTGTTGTCATTGCAGGTGAAAGCATACCAGAGCAAAACGGAGCTTCACAGTGGCGAGGTATAACGAGTGTTTTTTTTTTTTAGAGTAATAGAAATTTCGATAAGGATAACTGTGAAACCAGTTGTGAGACTGGGCATCCTTTTTTGATTTATTTGTTCAGTATGCTTTAGCAAATTACCATGCAAAAACTTACACTCGAAGAACGTTTAAAAATTGTGAAAATGTACTTCCAAAAAACGTGGTTTGAGCACGAAACTTACTGAGCGCTTTGTTCAATTTACGGTGCGCATTATCGCTCATCTGAGCAGTTTATACACAAAACAATGGATCGGTTCACGACTTTGTATACTCTTTTGGATAATATTCATCCAAATCGAGCTCGTACTGTGCATACATCCAAAACTGTGGCTGTAATGGGCGTCAGTGTGACTGAAGATTCAAATCTGTTGATTCGGCGCAGTGCGTAAGAAAAGAATCTTTACCCGTTTACTACGTGGAAAATTTTGTAGAAAAATTGGTCCATAAACTTGACCCGGGTGAACGTGAGTCTGCAGATTGGGCTCTAAATCGCCTTGAAGCCGAACCTCTGTTTTGCCTCTAAATCATCTTCAGCGATGAGACTAGTTTTTGGCTGAAAAGGTACATAAATAAATCAAAATTGCCATATTTGGATGGAAGAAAATCTGCAGGAGATCTTAGAGACTCCATTGCATCCATAAACAGTGACGATTTGGTGCGGTTTACACGCCGAAGGGTTTATCGAAGCGTACTTTAGTACTTACGGTCATTTGGGCGTGCTATCGTGAAATGTTGAAAGGTTGGTTTCTGCCTAATGTAGCTACCCATGATCTCGAGAGCCATTGATTTCAACGGGACGGCGCTATATACCACACAACCTCTAAAACAATAGACGTATTGAAGGAAATGTTCGATGGTCGCATTTTGTCGAAAAATGGAAACGTGGACTGGCCGCCGCGCTTACGCGATGTGATACCGCTGGATTATTTCCTTTGAGCCACGTGAAATGACTTGTTTATTATGATAAGCCAGTAACAATTTAGCATTTGTAGCACAACTTTACACGCGTTTATTGGCTGACGGAGATTTCGCAACTTTCCCAGAGAGCTAGTTCAAGCTCCTAGCTGAGTATTAGTTTTGAAAACAAGAAACCACCTGATACGGGCAGAAATACAAAAAGAGAAAGCTGGGAGCTGACCTTAGGGGTTACAAAATCTGTATAATGAATGCCTGAGGAAAGGATTATTTATTCTTGGGAAAAAAGCAGCTACAGGTTGTCATCAAGGAGAGGTAACTTGGGGGACTTCATCGGCGTATAGACTACTCTGAATGCTAGATACGGCGGATAAGCTGCTTGAGAGGCAAATTAAAGCAGGAACTTAAACCAGGTAGGTTCACAATGGGCACTATTAAAGATGCAGTGAAAACGGTAGAATCTACACCACAAGGAAACCACTTCTGTGTACCGGCGTTTCTGTTAGCAACCTTGGACGTCAAAAACGCATTCAATACCGCCGAATGGGTTGAAAACTTTTGGGACTTTGGGCAGACAAGTACCAGCGTACATAATGAGTATGATGCGGAGCTACTAAAAAGACTGAGAGTTTATCTATGAGACGTCCAGAGGGACAAGAAAAAAGCAGATCTCGCCTGAAGAATCACAATGTAAACTAACACAAGTAATGATAAGAACACAGATGTGACTACACTCATAAAGCGCGGTTCACGCAAAATTGGCACGCAGGAAAGTTGCTGTATCTTTTTAACCAGAACACTCAGAATAACAAATAATGCATTAAATGATAAGTTTAATATTGTGTTTTAATACTATAATATTAAAAGATTTAAATTTCTTTGTTGTGCAAAAAGTTCCAGGTATTCCTTTTAATGGACCCCATCAACCTTTGAACATCCGCTCTGGATACTTTTGCGGCTATTTGGTTCCATTTTAGTAACATTGAATTCACATTTTTGACAATACCTGCATTTTTCTTCAACTTATATTTTGTAATAGCCCAGTATTTTTCGATCGGTAGAAGCTGGGTGGATTCATATATTTGAGCACTACATCTACTTTATTTGTCTGATACCAATCCATGGTTTTCTTAGAGTAGTGGCAACTGGCTAAATCAGGCCAAAACTTCACTGGCGAATGGTGGTGACTAACAAATGGCAATAGTCGTTTCGAAAGGCACTCTTTGATGTAAATATCAGACTTCATAGAAGAGGATGTCACAAATGCCCTGGATTTGAGACCACAGCTGCAAATAGCCTGCCACACCATTGCTTTCTTTGCAAATTTATCCATTTTTATGTACTTGAATTTTGAGGGTACATTACCACGATTCGTTGCCATATAAAATTTTTGACCTGGAAGCTGTTTAAGATCAAATTTTACGTATGATTCGTCATCCACAATAATGCATCCATTGAATTTGGTCAAAACATTATTATAAAGAAGACGAGCACGTTTTTCGGCCAGCAAATTCTGTTTGTTTGTTCTATTTGGATATTTTATAGCACGATAGCACTTTAGCCCAGCTTTTATGCGTATTCGTCTAGCAGTACTTTTGCTGGTATTGAATTTTTGGCACGATCGCTATCCGATAGTCCGGGATTACTTTTGATGGACCTGAAGATCTTTGCCTTTAATTTTAGGTTGGTGGTTCCCGTTTTGTTCACAACTTTTTTAGCTCTTTCAACACTAAGAGTTTCTTTATATCGTTTTATAACTCTACATACCGTTTTTTTTTTGGAGATATTTAACACTTTCGCAATCTTTGAACCAGACCACGACGGATTTTCAATAAATTTGTTCACAATCAATTTTCTATTTGCAGCTTCTATTGTGCACACAATCACCAACTTGCGATAAATTATTATGAAAAATTTATCAAGTAACGATAACGGTATTGTAAACAAATCCCAGTAAAAAATTTGTTGTTCTTATGACTAGGGGCGACGTGGTGACCACAACAAAGCGTGCCAATTTGGCGTGAACCGCGCTTTATGAACTTCAATTGACCACATAAAAACCGAATTGCTTCTGCTGACTAGATGACAAACATCTCTAGAAGTGGCGATCCACATTGGCGACGAAGTAATCATGTCATAGAAAGTTGAGAAGCACATACCAAGGGCTCAGGCTGGACTCAAAACTGACTTTTGGGGCTCAATTACACCCTACAACGACCAATGCGCTTAAAGCAATAGCGGCAGAGAGGACATCTCTCCGTTAATTAATTAAAAATTATAATTACTACATCTCAAAGCTAATTTCCCCGCATGTATGGAAACATAAAATTCTCCTCCAAATAATTGAAACAATGCATCTTCTTTTTAGCCATTTTTCGGTTAATGAAAGCAAAATTTATACTTTATTTATTGCAACAAATTTTATAACTTATTAAAAAAAAAATTCCTCTCCGGATACTTAATTTTTTTCCCTTGCTTTTACTGCTCTGCTTTACGACCGGGAACGATGAAACACTGACACACACACCAAAAACGCACAAAAACAAAAAAATAAATAAATAAATAAAAAAAACAATATAAAATTGAAACAAACCAAATAGCAAATCCAACTAATAATCGCATTAAGTAATTAAGTCATAAAAAATACAATATATTGTATAATAAACGAATGAAACAATTAAGAGATTAAAATTGTTGCTTTTTATTATTATTTTTGTTTTGTTTTGTTTGTTTGTGTCGTTGGCATTGTCGTTGTGTCTATTGCTGACTGTTGTGTGCAGTCATAAAAAAATATAGACAAAAAAAAAAAAAGCATAAAAGCGAATAAATTGTAATTGTTTAGTGAGTGAGTGTGTCCCTGCTGAGCCTGTCGCGCTGCGTCACTTCGACCTTATTGCAGGGGCGGGCAAACAGCGTCGTTGCAGGTAGATGGAGGTTATGGTGGAGAGTAAAGAAAGTATGCGCAAAGTGTTGTTCAAAATAAAAATGCCAACGGAATAATTCGTTTATGACCGCGTATAAATTTTGTTAGCGCTAAGCGGGGGAAAAAAATATTAAAAAGTTTTTATGCCATAAGGACACGCAGCATGTGAATTTTATAAATACAGTACAGCGTAAATATTTCATTAAATTTATAGAAAAAAAAAAAAAAGAACTGATACAGAAACAGTGCACCAAACTGAAAGCATTTATATTTATAAACTTTAGTTTTGGCATTTAATTTTGATGTTTACATATACATTTCTAAGCAATTGCTCGCAATTAGTTTAAAAAAAAAAAACTTGCAAATATTTTGCAAATATTTTTGGCCACACTTTAGTTGCAAAAAAGTATAATTTAACGTAAAAATTTTTCGTAAATATTCCCGGTATGCTTCCAAGTCATAAGGTATGCTTGAATGTTAAACGGCACCGGTAAAAAAAGCCCCTTCTGCACTCGTCACATGGTGTGATAACATACTTTACGTATTGTTGCTTACTTCAGTATAAAAGTTTTCGTTTTTTTGTTCAAAAAAGTGCAACCACCGGTTTTTTAAATTTTTCATTTTCTCTTTTCAATGCACTTTTTTGCTTTTTACAGGAATTTAACAGGAAGGTAAAATTTCGTGAAGTGCAACCCCCAAAAAGTCGAAATATGCAGCTATTTTAAATGTTAATCAATATCATTGTTCCAGAAGTATTAGTGACCAAAAATGAATACAACATTTTTGTAAAATATTAATTTTCTAGTTATTTACTATATAAATAGTTAAAGCTTAGTTAGAACTTCTAACTTAGAAGTAGCTGCTTTTAAAAATATATGTTTTTTCAAATTGTATTTTCTTGTGAATGGCTTAATATAAATGAACCATTCTCAGCTCAAATTAATTGTGAAAGATTGCTTCATAAAATCATAAAAAGTTTTTATATAAAATAATATAATCATTAAAAAAAAAGATTTAAATTTAGCAATACAGTTTGTCAAATTTCACCTACAGCCTCTTGTTTAAATCGACAAGACCTACAAGAAAAATAATATCACTTCCCAGGTATTTCTACTTCAGTATTTTTTGTAACACTGTGTAAATTCTTAAAAAAAAAAGCCTGATGAATATGGAGAAACATAGCGATCTGGTCGCCCGCCGAAAATAGTTAAGCGACCAAAACGTCTAGCAGCCAACAAAACAATCAGTCCATCACAAATACCCCATTAATTAGCTTTGTCCTTTACAGCAGTGAGGCAAAAGCTTTTTGGGGTACAGAAAAATACCTAAATAACAAAAAAGGTTGTCAAAGCCTCGTCTTTACCTCGAGATAAAACGGCAAGACTGGACTTTGCAGAAGAGCAGCTATTTTTGGGACAACGTATGGCAATCTCTCATCTTCAGTGATAAGAAGAAATTCAATCTGGATGGACCGATGGTGAACAAAAGTAGGAGAGATGTTCGAAGAAATCGGGAATTTCAGGGAGAGGATCCTTAACTCTTTCATACTCAATGTTGCGTATATGCAACATTCATTTTTATGTGGCATAAATAAGCTGTAAAACAAATTTTACTATTAACGCTACTTGTATTTGATTCTGTTATGTATTCTTCACGTTTACGTATTGCCTAAAATTTGAAATTTCTTGCTTAAGTCATTTTTTTTTAATGTTTTGTCATTGAAGTCCAGGAAAAAACCTGAGTGCAAAATTTTTTAGTAAAATCTATTGCACTATTTTTTAAGAAAAATTGCGTTTAATTATTACTAAGCGGATAAGAAAATATGAAAACCAAAAAACTGGAGGAATCGGAATATCCAGTGGTTGTCTACAGTTTCACAGCTATTTATTTTTAACCTTTAATAAATGGCAAACAAATCAATGTAGAATCATGAAATTTGGTGTCATGATTGCAGAGGACCTAAGTAACCATAATTTCAAAACAAAAAGTTTCTATCAAGCCTCATTAAAATGCGGGCGTCAAAGGGTTAATGATATGCGCAACTTTCTGATATCGTGGGAAAACTCCGATTGGCTTTGTAACTCACAAAATGGAGCCTAAATATTATTGCAACTTATTGGAAAACGTTCTCAAAGATTTTGGAGATAATCTTTAGGGTTCGGATCGGTCATTTCAGCAAGGCAATGCAGTAATTCACGTTTCTAGAGAAACCAAAAATTTTTAAACTTCAAAAAATATTCTTACATTGGATTGACTTGCAGATCTGAGGCCTATAGGAGCATATTATCTAAACTTGTATATTCTTCTAAAAGCAGCCATCCAGGAAATGTGGTGCAAAATTGATATATCACTACTCCAGTCTCTCGTTAACTCAAAGAGTAGATATGTAACGGAAGTAATAAATAAGAAAGGAGGAAAAATTAACTACTAAAATTAAAATTTTAAGAAAAAACTTTTTTTTTAAAAAAGAAAATGAATAATTTTAAGTTGTTTCGGTATATACATTTCGTTTGAATTTCAATGATTTTGTTAGTTTTTGTTGTTATGTTTAGAAGCTTTATTGAAAAATAACATTTAATTGAAATTGTTTTTGTTTTTATTTGATTTGAAATATAAATGAATTTAGATAACTACAAAAATTCTTCAATATAGTTAGTGGAAGGCCACCCGGCACGTGGTGACGGGCGGTATGTGGTTGTCAAAATCGCCGCGTTATGATGAGTTATAGGGCCAATATATGCGGGGCTGGTTAAAGAGAATCTGAAATTTCTTTCTTTTTGTTTTGTAAAATTTTTGTATAATTAATTTGAAGTTTGCTTTCAATAGGTTTGGTAATAGCACACGCGGTAAAGTAGAAAGTTGGTCTACTGCGTGCTGCCGCGCCTGCCGCGTTCACTGTCCGATATAATTATTTCGCTCACTGTGTAGTTTGAAGCATTACTGTTTGATTTTAGTGGTTTCAGGTTCGAACCCAGGAAGTTTGAGCAGACCTTATACCTTGGATTAAGACAATCATGGATAAGAAAATTTATGCGGAAATACTGTAGGAAGTGATGCTACCTTATGCAAAAAAAAAAAAAGAAATGCTTCTGTTGTGTGCCAACAGCGAGACAATGACTGAAACATACCAGTAAAAAGCTAAGAAAACCATCAGTTGTTTTTGATGCATCCCTATATCAGATTAGGCATCTGGAAACATTGAAACCTTTGTATATATTGAGTACCGGTTTGAAAATACCTATAATTTTTAAAGCACATTATCTTTATAAAAGGTGTGTATTATTGCATCGCATCTTTGGCGATTGTACATTGTCTTATGCCACCACACGAGACAGTGTCGGTATGCAGATGGGTTATCTGTTGCATAGTATCTAGTGTTGTTCCGATACCGGCATGTACTCGATACCAGTACTCATTAAAAGTATCGGTGAGAAATATCGATGCTAACAAAGTATGGGAGAGAAGTACTCGGTACTTACTCGTCTCGTACTCATTCAAAAAGGAAAAAAAAATTCATAAAAAAGAATAGTCCATTTATTATGTGAATAATACAGAGCGTATCCATACATAGAGTACATATAACACTGTGAGACAAAGCACTGTGAGGCGTAATCCAAGCCACAAATAAAGGTAGACTTCACGCTCGCGTTTTCTGCAAGACTGGAAAAAGTTAAAAAATGTTTGAAAAAAATCGAGTTTAACGTTTTTAATGAACTCCTCTCCATAAAATGCAATATCGACACTTACTCTTCTCACGAGAAGAATTCATAAAATACCGTTATGATTTTTTTTTACCTACTTAGCTCCAGATTTTTATGAGTCTTGCAGAAATTATGTAGAGTAGTATATAGTGATCAATAAACGCAGAGTTTGAGAGTATGAATAAATCCTCAACTACTTTCGAGATATAGCCAATACAAAAAATAATAGAATTTGAAAAAAAAAAAAGACAGAAATCGCCTGAATCCCTAAAACTTCATGTGCTTATTAAAAAAATTTAAACTTTGACACAGTGTAACAAACATTATTTTACATAGCAATACAAAATTTCACTTGAAAAAAGAGCAAAACGGGCAAACTGAAGTAATACCGCAAACTGGAAACTGTCAAAATGTGTGGGAAACGTGTAGGAAAAAGGCGGTGGCACCAATTTTGACGGTTCCCAGAAAAAAGTTTCCTCATCTAAAAGCAGACGATGGAATATTTTCTTAAAAAGTGTTGTAGAAGTGAACAGCGAGTAAATATTGGTACAATGTACAATACTAGATACCCACCTGAGTACTTGCATCAAAGCATCGAGTACAAAAAGTACTCAGTACTCGAAAAAAGTATTGAGTATTTACTCGTAGTTACTCGTATCGGGCTAACACTAATAGTATCCCTCCAACAGTAGAACTAATGGTTGAATTTTTCACCTTCACAAAAGACTATTTGAACTGGCGAGTACGAAGATAGAGGAATATTTTGTTGACAGGTTCTTATGCTAGAAGACTCTCTCTGATCGTAGAATACAACCCAAATTTTAAGGCTTATATACGATATACAGTCTCGTAAACTCAATGATGTGCTGGTTTATTTCGATTTGGTATCTCATCTGTCCTTAGTGCCTTTTTGTTCCACTATATTTTAGGTGGCCTAAATAACTTTAGTCTCTATTATAGCTGGGAATATTAAAGGGTCACGATGATGATGCCGTTCTAGATTGCCCTGAAAACAATATGGCTATCATTTTCTACGTCCATCTTGAACACGTTCATACAGGTTTCCTAGAGCTGTTCAGCATTTTTGTTATCAACCTGTAGGTTGAATCCCACTGGTTTTCTTTAAAATCGTTGACAGAGTTTCAGTAAACTTTGGCTGCTTCGAATCGAATTTTTGAAACTTGCTCGTTTTAGTTTATACTGCACTTGCTCCTTCCAGAAAGTGAAAGCTAATAGTGATTTTTGATAATCATTTCTAGCATTATTACAATTAGCCTGAAGGCCTGCTACTAGTAAACAGTCTAGCATTTACCGGAAAATGATCTTCTTGCCATCGATAGCTCAATTGTTTGGTCATGTTCCGTTCTGTTTCTGCTGCATTCAGACCATTTAATACTATTTTAAAAGTTTCTGAGTTTAATCCAAACACCTGACTGTTTCGAAGGGGAAACATCTCTTCTAATATGAGGTGGTTTCGCCTTACAAATGATTGCTTGATCACAGCTGTGTGACTTGATCGCTTGTACACCAAAAAGCTTACCTGAATATCGTTTCACTGAGGAAGGTTAGGTTAGGTTGGAGTGGCTGTCGAGAGACACACTTAGGCCTGAACGGCCCATTGTGATACCACATAGTTGGACCTACAGTTTAACGCCGATTCCGAACGACGGTGTGGCAATTTTTTTATCGGCTTGGTGGTTTTGCCATTACCAACCAATGTGTGTACTTGTACACTATCTTATAATTCTCATACACTTCATATTGATAGTAAATATAAGGAAGTAGTGAAAATTAACCACCAGACGAAGACGGGAATCGAACCCGAACCTCCCAGATGAAAGTCTAGTGCACTATCCACTAGACTATCGAGGTCGTCTTTCACTGAGGAAAGGCAGGTCTTTAAACAGCCCCATATTCTCACCTAGAAAAAGTATGCCGTGAACCTGCATTCATTAGTGCTACAGTTTGCCTCCTTGTCCTCTCATTTAGAAACTAAAACTTCTCATCCTCTCTTTTCATTCGACGCAGATCCGGATTCGGATCCGCATCCTCACGTTCATTGCAATCCCAATATGAAATAGAAACTTCAAAATCACTTACATATATACAGGGTGACAATTGTAAAGTGACGCAAGCTTAATACTCTGCAGCAAGCTTTGCCATTTACCGTTACTTTAATTTAAAAAGCAAATTCATTCATCATTGGCTTTGCTTTTAATTTCATTTGAATTTTTGTTATTACATTTTGAAATTTCCATAAAAATGGACAAGGAAAATATTCGTCGTGAAATTATGAAATTTTATTTGGCAAATTATAGTAGCCGTCAAATTGCAAAGGCTTTAAATTTGTCAAGTCGTACGGTAGACCCAGCTATTATTCGATATAATGAAACTGGGGGTTTTGGAGATAGAGACCGGGGAAAATTTTCAACAGTTGCCACTACTGGTTTAACAGAAAAAATTCGTAAACGAATCAAGCGAAATCCAAGGCGCTCAATGAGAAAAATCGCTAAGGAAGTGGGAGTAGCCCGTGAAACAGTGCGAATCATTGCAAAATCAAAGCTTAATCTTAAGCCGTAAAAGCTCCGAAAAGCTCAAGATCTGACACAAAAAAAGAAAGATTTGCGACTGCAAAGATGCAAGGCGTTGCTACGCTCCTCCGTGTTAAAAAATTTTGAAAATATCTTGTTTACAGATGAATAAATTTTCACGGTTGAACAACATTTCAATGCGCAAAATGACCGAATGTGGCTAACATCATCATCGCAACAAAATAGGACTGTTGGCCGAGTTCAAAAGCCAGCTTCCGTTATGGTATGGGCTGGAGTTTCCGCTAATGCCAGAACCCCTCTAATATTCGTTGAAGAGGGTGTTAAAATTGACCAGGTTGTTTATCGGAGCATTTTAAATGAACATGTTCTTCCCTGGGCCCAAGATACATTTGGAAATGAAAACTGGACTTTCCAGCAAGATTCTGCACCTTCCCACATGGCAAAATTAACGCGAACATGGATAAAAGACAATTTTTCTGGATTCATAACATCTCAAGAATGGGCACCATACTCCCCAGACTTGAATCCAATGGACTACTCTATTTGGAGTATTTTAGAGAGTAAGGCTTGTGCATCTCAACACCACAGTCTGGAGTCGCTGACAAATTCATTAGAGAAAGCCTGGACTGAAATTGATCAGGAAGTCCTGCGGCGAACAGTCCTACGATTTCCGGATCGATTGAAGGCATGTGTGCAGGCTAAAGGAGGTTATATTGAATAAGGTGGGGTTCAACTGAATGCTTATATATTCAGCAATGTTAACACTTAATTGTACTTAATGGAAGTACGTCCTTTTGAAAATAACTGCTGAAATGTGTGCGTCACTTTACGATTGTCACCCTGTACATACATTCTTTTGATTGCATAAATGTTTGACCTGTAACCTTTGAATGAATATTGCAGTGTTCAAATAAGCGTGTAAAAATGAGTAAAAACTAAAAAAAATTAGCTAAATCTCAATCAAATATTAGCAAATATAGTAATTGCTTCGTGTTTTTTTTTTTTTTTTTTCTGTTCGCGTTTGTGCCCACAAAGCAATTGATTTATTTATTCAAAACTTTTTATTTTGAAAATAAAATTTTTATATTTTTCGATATTTAAATGCTAAATGCAACTTTTGACTTGATGCAGGTCAAAAAACAAAAATAAATAAACAAATCAACAACACAACTTAACTAGAACAACGCACGAATGAGCGCAAAAAATTTGCAAAAAGAATTTGCCGAAAAAACAATTTTCAGCTTTGGTGTGCAGCATTTACTGCACTCAAATAAATTGCATAAATATTCCGCTCGAACATTTCTTGACCATTTGATGAAGCTCAATATAACAAAACTATTTGTTTTTATTTTTTGTTTTATTGTCCAGAATCAATTTCACATAGCCAAAACATTATAATTTGAACTAATAAAATAAAAAGTACACACACACACATACAAGTAAAAGAGAAGCCGAGAAAGGGTGGAGGAAAGAGAAATTATTATATTAACCGCATATTTTTACCCTGCAGCTATGTTTTTTGTATTGCCGCATATTCTCACACGGCTTTCATGTATTTCCGGTCGATTCGCGTGTTGTTTTTTACACTCAACAACATGATGTAGGTACACACCTTCTCCAGGCGTATTGAATTATGCAGGTTGAATTTGTTGGTGTGTATGTGTGTGTGTGTTTATTTGGTTTTGTGGTTTATACTTACAAGCTTTTTAGCCTTTTTATTTGTACCTTTGTAGCCTTTCGTCGTTAGTTACATAAAAGCCAGAGAGCAAAAAATAGGAAGAAAAGAAAACGGATAAACGTAGTCCACGGTACTATAAACCGGCATCTGACCTGAATACGTAATATTTGCAATTTACAACATTTTAATATTTGATTTGTACATTTTTGTGCAAGAGGAAATATTTTATTGAACCGAAATCAGCATAAAGAATGCAAAGATTTCAAAGCTACAAATTTGACCATCGTCTTTGAATTCACTAGCTATATCCAATGAGAGGTAAGCAGTGCAGAAGCTATAGAGAATATGTATGTATGTGGCAGGAAGTGACTTGTTAGCCTTTTTCGTGTTGAACATTTTAAATGCGGTTTCCACCTCGGATATCGCTTGTTCTCGTTCTACGTGCGGATGAGGTAACTTATGGCAATTTTTGTTACATGCATATTTTTTTACGTTTTCAAACATTTCTGCAATTTTATTTTCTTAGAAAAATGGCAAATTGAAACTTTATGTTGTATTAAAATTGAATAAAAACCATTAATGATTAAAATAGTGTACCTTATGTTACTAGAGAAAGCACATTAATTAGTCCCATAGGCAAAAGTCAAGAAATTCATAGAAGTTAACCCTAGATAGATAGATAGATAGATTAGAAAGGGTGTGATGTACTACGACCTTAAGAGATCTATTGTACCCCCGATAGTAACCTGTTCACAGGTTGTCAGACAAGCCAATCTTGCTGAGGAATCTCAGCAATTGATGTGCCTTTAAGGCTATGATATCCCCACTACTTGGGTGGTAATGCCCCACGTACCTCTTCCTTCTGTGAGTGAGCGCCTCGCAGTGCATCGGGATGTGTTCGGATGTTTCCTTGTCTTCTTTGCAGAATCTACAAGTGCTGTCCTGACTTTTCATATGCTCCCCCAGTTTGCAATGCCCTGAAAGGAAGCCCATTATTATCCTTAGTTGTCTTTTATTTAACTTAAGACAGAGAGCCGCCCTGCTGGGATCAAACTTCCCAATTAGCAGCTTTGACTGTCTAAGCTTTGGGAGGAGTGCCCAGTAGGATGATCTGGTATTTTGTTCTTCCTCTTTTAGTGTGCCTTTTAAGGTTTGCATTCCTATACCTAACAAGGGTTCTGGACCAATAAAGGTCTTGGCCGCAGCGTTCCTTGCCAAGTGGTCGGCTTCTTCGTTACCATAAATACCTTTATGTCCGGGTAGCCAGAATAGAGTTACCTTATTAGTCTTGCCTAATGTATTTAGTAACTCTTGGCATTCTCATACTAATTTTGAGGTGGTCTCAATTGAGTCTAGCGCTCTGATAGCAGCTTGACTATCAGAGTATATTACTATTTTTGCTTTTTGTACCCACGTTCGAGGTTGAACTGTGCACAGAGCCAAATGGCAAGAAAGATGCTTGAAGTTTTTCCCATTGGCTCCGAGTGTTTGGTTTTTGGACCATACACCCCTGCACCTTTGTTCCTTCGTCCGTTCTCGATCCGTCGGTGTATCATCTTAGTGTATGTTCTTTGTGAGAGGTATGGAAAGTTTGTATGTCCCATTCTCTCTTGTTACTAAGTACAACCTTGAAATGTTTATCGAAGTTGTATTTCTTGTTCATATCGTCTCTAGGTAGCGTGGCTAGGGGAATGTCAGCAGAGATACTTTCGAGGTTTCTACTGCTTAGGACTTTCCCCCTGCCGGCTCCTTCCCTTGATATGCTTATGAGTGTCCTTTTGGCTGCCGTCTCTGTAACTATATGTAGAGGAGTGAGGTCGAGTAGTACCTCCATGGCTGGCGTGGGACATGTTCTCATGGCTCCTGTGATACAAACACAGGCCAGTCTTTGGACTTTGTTGAGGGTATTTATTCCTCATTGTAACTAATTTAACTCTTTGCGACCAGGCTACCGCATAATAGGTGAGTATTGGCCTTACCATCATGGTATACATCCACTTTAAGATGTACGGAGTACAGCCCCAGGTTTTTCCTGCTAAGTTTCTGCATATCATGAGCATGTTCTTTCCAGAGAAGTTTTGAGTCAAGTGTTACTCCTAGATATTTGACTTCCTGTGTAACATTGATTACCGCCTCATTCAGCTTGATAGGCTTCATGAGCGGGAGTTTCCTTTTCCTAGTGAATGGTACTAGGGTTGTCTTGGATGGATTAATGTTTAAATCCACCGACTTGCCGACCATCTCTGTGTGAGGTTAAGCCCCCTTTGAATTATGTCACAGAGTGTATCTTCGAGTTTCCCTTTTGCCATAATGACAATATCATCGGCATAACCTTGACAGGTTATACCATTGTCTGTTAGCAAAGTGGGGAGTTCAGCAACTACTAGGCTCCACAAGAGGGGTAATAAAACCTCCCCTTGTGGACACCCTTTGTTGTCTGGAGTCTTATTGTGGATGAACCCACTTTTGTTTCTGCTGTTCTCGCATGGATAAGCATTGAGCTTATCCATCGAGTCAGCGTTGATTCTACCCTTTTCATCTCCAGAGCCCTTTTGATAGCCTCATGGGAGGTATTATCAAAGGCTCCTTCAATGTCCAGGAAAACGCAAATTGCTGTTTCTTTGTTATCAAGAGCGCCTTGGATGAAGTTAGTCAATTGATATAAAGCGGGCTCCGTAGATCTGCCTGCTCTGTATGCATGTTAACTTGGATGTAAAGGCTTCATTAAGTTAACCCTAACTGCCTGTACTTCTAGTTAAATAACCATCATTTTAATTCCTCTAATTATGTTCCAAATTCCGCATTATATCTACTGATGAACGTTGGATGGAGATTCTTTAATATATGCACGCTCAGCAAGTCCCGAAAGTTCCCTAGATGTTCTGAACATTTTTTTGTTCTTCAACTTAGAACCAGTTTTTATTGGAGCAACATTTTGTTGTGGGCTTTACGCCAAGTAATACCCATTGAGACCTTTCTAACAAGTCAAAATCAGATGGAAAATTTCTGATTTACGAGCGATTGTAGAAAAGGTTAGAGTAAATTTCACCCCAAAAATCACATATTAAATATTCTGATGCTCTATAAAAAACACTTTTTTGTTGAATTTACAGCTCACGAAAAGCATTTGCAATTGAAAAACGGTTTATGGCGCTAGACTCAAAATAACCCAATGTATCAATCAAAAACATGAACTTTTTTTCGCTCATACATTTCCGCCCACCTTAATGTACTGTGGCGACCCATAATTCGCACACGAGAGGAAACAAAGAAGAACTCGTTCTCTCTTCTTTTGCTGGCAGCAGACCTAGTAATAAGACGTTTAGGTAAGTGGTATACAGAACATAACCCAGTTACAAAGAAAACTACGAGAAAACTCCAAGTAATGCCCCCAACTATGACTTGTGCGGCTTGCAGCGATTTGTCGTGGAAGGTAGGAAGCCGATTTGAATAACAGAAAAGTGACGGACCGAGGTATACTGGTACATTACAACACGCAAGTATACTGTTAGTCTACGCACATCAGCGCTGCACCAGCGCACTCCAGCATATAAGTCCACTGCATGCCCAGCACACGCAGTGTAACGCTACAATCTAGTGCAGTGGTTCTGAAATGGTAGGGGGCTCCATAACCCCCTCCCCCGGTGGAGGCGTAAACAGATTTGCGAGGAGACGCATAGGTATTTATGGGGAGGAAATATTCATAATTGTTTGTCATGAAACTGAAGTTTAAATATAAGCGGTCCCAAGAGGGGGAGGAGGGTTTTATTTCTGAACCCCTCGCCCCTCCCCTCTAAGGCTGCAAAATTCTGTATATGTATACTGAAGTCTGATTGTTGTGGAAGCATTAAAACTATTTATTTTTAGCGTGCTGGCTTTTCCTCAGAATCGCGAGTCATGTTTCGAAAAACATCGGTTTTTTATTCTAAAATCCCCAATCTGGATGCGCAAATGAGTACAATGATGTATTTGACGGATCCTACCAAACAGAGGAAAATAACGACGACTTAGAAATTTAAAAAAAATGTAACTAAAGAATAATATTTCGGATTTGATCCCATAATTTCTCTCAAAAACTATTCAATCGATCAATCGGAAATGTGCACAAACTGAAGAATAAAATAAATTTCTGATGACGACATTTATTAAAAATTCGCAATTTAATTTCAAGTTCTCTGGAAAAAGTTGTTTTCTACAATTTCAACAAAGATTATTTTTTCTTAAATTTTGCGGTGAAAACTCCATAAAAAAAAGGAACCGGAACTTTTATAACTCTAATACGAATCAATTTTTTCCAACTAACGTAAATGTGGATAATTCGGATCGATGTATATAATTCGGATCGATTTTGTTTTGCTAATAACTTTTGTTTGGTATTTTTTAAAATTACGTCTTTTCTTTGAAACGAATGAGAATTATTTCCCCTTTTTAATGGTATGCGATACTTATTTCATTTATTACAAATTAATCAGTTGTGAGCGAAGAAACAAAGAGTGAGCGTATATTCATACAAAGCCTTAGCAAATAAAATAAAAAACCCACAAAATTTATAACAATAATAACTTTTGTGCTGGTAAGTATATTTATATAATTTATATAGGGTTTTTTTCACTAAACATTCTGCTATAGTTTTGTAAAAATAAGCATCGTTTTAGAAAACACACTAAGAAATATATTGACTTTTAAAATCGATCCCAATTACCAGCATTCGTTTTTCTACATGCATGAATTACCAGCAAATGAGGTGTTTGCATAATTACAAAATTTAGAAAAACTATATAGTTTTAATTAATGAAAGTTTTTTAGCTGGGATTTAGATATAATAGGCGATGTTTGGAGATAATTCGGATCGACCCTTTGTTTAGAGAGTTTTTGTGGAATTTTAGTTCAAAGTTTAGATAAACTATAAAAATATTTTGAGTTTTAGTTAAAAATTTTGCATTTTAAAATCAAAAACTATTTTTTTTTTATTGAAATATTAATTAAAATTAGTAGCGTTTCTTAGAGTTATATCAATTTTGAAACCAACAAGTAATTTTTAGTCAAATTTAATATGAAATATATTTTTAAAAACTAGTTTGTGTTAAATCATTAGTATCCTTTCTATTCCGGACTACATTTTAATTTTTGATTATGTCAATATACTTATAAATTTTAATTCAGAAATTGCTTAGAATGATTCAAAGAAATGATTTTTTTTATATATTTCGTTGTGCATCAGCTCATGGGTATAGCCACAGACGACCGGATCCAGAGATTTATCTTAAGGGGATTAACATTTGTTCATCCCTTTTAAATTTTTTTTTTATTTGTGGCCAATGATCAAATATATGGAAATCTTAACAGTAAGGAAGGGGAAAGTTAGGGAGGCGTTGGGGGGGGGGGCCAAGGTGAGGAAGGGGGAAGTTAGGGTGGAGTTGGGGGGAGGTTAGGGAGGTGTAGGGGGGGAGGTTAGGGGGGAGGTGTAGGGGGGGAGGTTAGGGGGGAGTTGGGGTCGAGGTCAAGGGTATTTAACCCCAAATCCTTTCCCCTTTTCTACCCACCTTAGATACACTATTGATCCTACGATCCTACGTAGGATTGCACAGTCCCATACTTTTGTTTTTATTATATTCGCATCTATCGCCCAGCCACAGCCTTTACCCCTAATTTTGATACGCCCATGAGTAGGCCCATAATTGAGAATTAGTTCGGTGTGGAGCAAGCAAGTCTCCATATAAAATTTTATTAATTTGGATCGATATGATATTCGAAGATATTGTACTTTTGCGATATTCAAAATCCTAACGGGTGAATTTAAAAATTTTTTAAAAAAAAGTGCTAAATAGTCCCTTTAGGCGCTAGGGGTGGCTTTGGGTTCAGTTGTATCAAAAAACTGGGTACGCCATTCGCTTTAGCGGCATTTTTTACATATATATAGATATCTGAAAATCTGTTATATGCAAGTTAAATGCTTTTTCCATACAAAATCCCAAACCTATTGTAAAACATCCTTAAAAATCACGGTTTTCGGAGTAGCGCATCCAGTTTTCACAAATTTAAATTTTTTTTCATTTTAATTGGTTTTTAACACCCTATTTTCATATTCTGCTGTCACAATTAAGATCTGAAATACTTTAGCAAAATAAGCCGTCTAATGATTACATAAGGAAAATACATAGATTTGGACAACAATTTGTATGTATGTGTGTGTATGTATTTACGCATACATACATAAATTTTTTTTATATATATATTTTCTCTAAACACCAAATTTATCTTTTGCATCTAAAAAAAACCTGAAATTAAATATGATTTGCTTTAAATTTTGCTGATCTGAATTACATACATCATCGATCCGAATTGCATGCAATTCATTTTTTTTTTTTTTTTTTGAGGTGATGTTACCTTAGTAATTATTAAAAAAAAGTTATGTTTTGTTTTTTTTGGTAGTTAAAAACTTTAAAAGAGGAAGGAATATGCTTTAATTTTGTGTTAAAACATTTTTTTTCATAAATCTGTAATCCTTATTTTTAGCGCTCAAAGTTTCCCTTGCAAAAATCGATCCGAATTACCCTCACTTGCGTTACTTTATTTATATAAATAGCAAAAAAAAGCGATAGCGATGGAGAGGTAGCTATAAATTTTTCATTCCTATTTTTAAAATTCAATTTAAAATCGAAACAACATTTTTGTCAAGACTCTATTATGCAGTGTTATTAATAATATTATTAAAATTTTTTAAGAAAATCACATGCCAGTTTTTCCTTTTTTCGTAAATTTAATAGCTTCTAACGAATCAGTTTCAGGACGAAAACCGCATATTAAAAACAGTTACAAACCTAAAAAAACTGTGAATGCAGGATTGCTTGCTTGATTTTGAATCCATAGTCAAAGACAGCAAATCAAAATCGCATAGTGTAACTAAATTCACAAGTTTTCCTAGACTTCCAAATCGTCGCTTTTTTTAATCTTTTTGCAGAGTTTTTTTTTTAGCCTCTGTTGGGGTTTTCGAGTGCCTTTTACCATCACAAACTTTGGCCTTAGGAATAATTTCAGATAATGCAAGATTGACTAGATTTAGTTTAGTAATTATCTGGTTAGTTTTTCCTAGCGATTTTCTATTTAAAAAATAGTAAACTAGCATAAAAAAAATGTAAAAGTTAAAAGGGGAAGGCGTGAATTTGCCACAAATTCAAAAAGGGGGAGTGAATAAAAGTAGTTGAGAGAAGCTGATCTAGTAAAATTTAAATACCATATTACAAAATTTGAATTACTTGTGAAATACTGTGAAATTGATTTAGGATTGTGAAATTAAACAAATTATAAATTATAATCAACTCGTGTCTATTCTTGAAAATGGAAGATCCCTTCCTTCTCTGAGGCTACCCCAGCCTTATACCGGGAAAACGGTTCGTTACAGTACATAGTACATATTATAGTATTCAAAAGTAAATTGTGGCGGCTACATTCTAACGTAAATACTGATGTCAGTATTTATTAATTTATGGACAACAATCCTGATGAAATAGTGACGAAGAAGAAGAAATCAATATCATACTTTCAGTAATACTAAACATATAGCAGCCGCCAATGTTTAGTAATCAAAATTCAATAGCTGTAAACTATAATTAAAAAAATATTTTTGCTTACAAATAAATTAAATTATGTCATGTTAATTACTTAATTGTGTAATTACTGCCTTTTGGTGCTGGTCTTATGGGACCCTTCACTCATTATGTGATACGATTTTGGGCCCTTTTACACGAACAAAATAATTAGATAATTTGAAGTAAACAAACAATTAAATGTGCATGTATTTATTTATTAATTGTAAATAGTAAATTCTCAATATAAACTCAAGTACATAAATGCGACTATTTGAACAGTACGGTTTTAGAAACAACGCCGCTAACAGGTTATTTAAAATTAATCCAAAAATCATGTCTATCAAATCAATCATTATGATTTTTAGTGTGCTCTTTGTGCAAATTGAAGGGCGCAATTTAAATGAATTAATTAAAACGCTGAATTTTGGAATTGGAGCCAGAATCAATATATTCTATCATTTTTCATGTGCTGATATCTGTGAGGATGTTATAAGAAAAAGCAGTTTACCTAAATTAATAATATTCAACGATGTCCATAGCGAATTAAGGTACCACATCAACTCTAAAATGCTATCGATTGTATTTATGGAACGAAAATTAACAGATAATCAACTAATGATCTTGAAGAGATCTCTAAATCGATTGCATCAAACAGACGTGCTTTTTGTAACAGAAACAAGCATTCCAGAAGACGAAGAAAATTGGTTGTGATTATTCGAATGGTGTTGGATTAATGGATTCTACAATGTGCTAGCCAAAGATGTGAAGGGAAAGCTTTTAACATTTGATCCATTTCCACGGTTGCATGTAGAGGAAACAACATTAAATGAATATTTGAAAGGTCGTAATGGTTGGCAGAACTTTCAAGGGTACACCATTCGTGCATCCTATGGCCACGAAGTTCCCCGGACGCTGGCATACATCGACAAGAATGGAAAATTTGTATTGAGCGGCATAATGTCGAAAATAGTTAGACTCTTTGCAGATCATTATAATGCCAGCTTACATATCGAAATGCTGAGAGATTTCGAGAATTATACATATGAAGATTGCCGCAGTAATTTACATGAAGCAAAAATCGATCTATGTATTGACATTGGCTATATGGAAAAGGACAAGGATCATTTGATTACTTCACCGCTGCATTTATCTTTCGCACACTTTGCTGTTCGCTACGCAGAACCAATAGCGAAATTTCGTTATTTCTTAGCGCCATTCCAATCGAATGTATGGCTGCTTATTATCGGAAGCATTGGTTATATAACACTTGCGACAACGTTGATATGCTGGAAACAATTTGATAAATGGGAAATTGGTAAATGTTTCCTGGAAAGCATTAGCAGTTTTTTATACATTTCTATCCATTTGAAATTCATTCATGGAAAAACCAAATATTTTCTGTTAATATTACTATTTATAATCGGGTTTATGATAACAACTTTATACCAAACCTTCTTGTCTAGCATTCTGAGCATAAATATTTATGAACCCCAAATTAATACAGTGAAAGATATCCAAGATAGAAATATCAAGATGATGGTTACAAGATTATTTCAACAACCACTTGAAGAACGTGGGATCTGTAGAAAAGATTTACTTGTGGTAGCAAATGGAATTGCGAAGAAACATCGTAATTCTTTAGATCCTTATTATGCGTATCTAAATTTACTGGATATACTGGAAGTATATTTCTATCAGCAAAAGTTTTTGAGACGTCCACGTATGAAAATTTTAGATGAACCCTTTATCATATTAATGGCTGGTATCCCCATCAGGAATGACTGGCCTTTCGAAGAAATGCTTAACAAACATATGTCCCGTGTCTTTGAGATGGGTATAATTAAACGCTTCAGAGATGAGACAATGCAGGAGGCTATAAGAATCGATTACATTCGATTCTTTAAAACGGAGTACGACGTTGTGGCGCCTTTGAATATTGATTATTTTCAAATGTCTGCTATTTTACTGAGCTGTGGATATTTATCGGCTATAACGAGTTTCATTTTAGAACAATTTATTCACTAGCAGGTTATAAAACTGGCTACATTTTTTCATTTAGCTAAACATAAAAGTTTTAAGGATATTTTCTTAAATAACACTGTGTAATAAAATGAATGTTTTTCTCCGAATATTCGATTTTCCTAGAGTTCCTTAGTAATTTTGGACTGCTGAGTACAAATCTACTATCTATTTTGTTTAAACAGCTCTTCTTTCTTTGATATCAATTTTGATAAATTTTTTTTTGTGACAATAATTTGATTTTCACGACACTTATTACCAGCGCTCGGATTTTGTTGACCTAAAAAAGCTTAAAAAATTATCAATAAAATGCCGCAAAAATGATTAAAAATTACCTCGAAAATTATTAAAATTCGTAAGAATAAATTACCATTTATGCACACAGATCCTCAGCCAGAGTATTTTTATACAACGACCCTGGAAGAACACTACCGGTTAAATAGTCAGTGATTTAACTGACAGTGCTACAAGAAATTTTTGATAGTCTGTATGAGAAAGTTTCTATGAGTTTTTTAAGGGCGATGGGGGCGTGTGAACTTCTATCCCTTGCTAACACTTGCACTGTCAAGTATCTCTCAACATATAGTTGTCTCGCTACTATTACCATGTTAGGCCTACCGTAAACTTCTGTTAAATCTAATGTCAAAAACGATTAAGTCTTACGTAGATCTCAGTTAGGGCTAACGCCGCAGTGGTCTAGTAGGTAGCGTGCTAATCTCTTAACTGAGGAGTCCCGGTTTCGATTCCTGGGTAAGTTATTGGGAGTATAAATGTATAAACTCGTAATTGTGACTAACTTCATATCTATCATACGCGCCATTTTTTTGACATTGACAGCTATTCTATCTCGAAGACCGCCAAAAATACTATAAAAATTGATCTGTCAAATAATTTTCATAATTTTGCAAAAGTGTTTTACTATACCTGAAAATGTCGAATTTCGTGCCAACAAAACAACATTTGCGGGAAGTTTTAATTTGCTTCTTCCATTTAAAGAAAAACGCAACTGAAGCACATCGTTTACTCACTGAAGCTTATCCTGACTGTGCCATGGAAGTTAGAATGTGTCAGGTGTGGTAAGCCCATTTCAAAAGTGGTGATTTTGATGTTGAAGACAGGGAACGTTCAGGCGGCCCGAAAAAGCTCGAAAATGAAGAATTGAAGGCATTACTCGAAGAAGATTCATGTTAAAAGCAACAAGAACTTGCAGAATCTTTAGGAGTTGATCAATCAACCATTTCTAAACGATTAAAAGCATTGGGAATGATTCAAAAGCAAGGAAATTGGGTGCCGTACGAATTGAAGCCGAGAGACGTCGAACGACGATTTTTCACATGTGAACTGCTGATTGAACACCAGAAAAGAAAGGGTTTTCTGCATCGTATTGTGACTGTGCGATGAAAAGTGGATACGTTACGATAACCTAAAGCGTAAAAAATCATGGGGACCGCCCGGACATGCATCAAAATCAACGGCAAAGCCGAACATCCATGGATCCAAGCTCATGCTGTGTATTTGGTGGGATGTGAAAGGTGTCATGTATTATGAGCTGTTGAAATCGAATGAAACGATCACTGGCGACCGCTACCGACTACAATTGATGCGTTTGAGCCGAGCATTAAAGGCTAAGAGGCCAGAATATGAGAATAGACACGACGAAGTTATTCTTCAGCACGACAATGCTCGGCCGCATGTTGCAAGGCAAGTAAAAACACACTTGGAAACTCTGAAATGGGAAGTGCTACTCCACCCGCCGTATTCTCCAGACATTGCTCCTTCTGATTACCACTTGTTCCGATCGATGACATATGGCCTGGCTGAACAGCACTTCCGTTCTTTTGAAGAACTCAAAAAATGGGTCGATTCGTGGATAGCCTCAAAAGATGAGGAGTTCTTAAGACGCGGAATCCGTGTGCTACCAGAAAGATGGGAAAAGGTTGTGGCTAACGATGGACAATACTTTAAAGAATAAATTTATAGTCACTTTTTCACAATAAATGTCCAAATTACGAAAAAAATACGAGTTTATACATTCATACTCCCAATACAATTAAAAAAAAAGCGCAAAATTAATTTTATTTTATTGTTTAATTATTATAATACTTTAAGATTAAAAAGTTTTTAAAGTTAAGATAACAAATACTTCATCATACGAAAATAAAATAACTCAGTATTGAAAAAAATCAATATTAATTGAAATGCTCAATATTAATTTAAAGAATAAAATTAAACAAAAAAAATAATTCATTATTAAAAAATAACTAAAAATTTACATTAAATATTGAGTAACTTAAAGAATAAAAATTAAATAAACAATCATTTAATTTTATTTTGTTCAACTTTTTCTTTCAATTTTTTTTTTTGTTTTTGTTTCAAACGATTGTAGCTAAGTTCGACAGCCTTTTTAATGTATTTTTCAAATTTGTATCGGCCTCCGGCTTTAATTTTACTCGTTGACTTACTTTTTGTATTTGTTTTTCAATTTTACAGACTCGGTGTTCAATCTTCTTTTGGTGGTCTAAAATTGTTTTGAGGAGTCTAAGCGTTTTCGTAAAAAGTGCTTTTAAATTCTTTAAAAAAATTTAATTAAAAAACAATCAAAGTAAAATTTACCTTCATTATATGTATGTTGGATTCGGTATGTTTTCTTTGCTTTCTACCTTCTTCTTCTTATATGGAGTAGACGAAAAGAGGCCTGGCCTACCATGTTCATGAAGGAATGACTTTTGGTACGTTGAAGTTTGAAGTGATGACATTGAAAAGCTAACTTCTTTTCTCTTTTTGAATGGGATGTCAGAATTACAACTGTCGGAGCTGACATTATAAACACTAGAGGTCGCAAATATTTTTTTTTGGATGCTTATAGTAAAAATATTAAATATTTTTCATACCTCGTTTTCCAGAAGACGATGCCTGAGACATCGCGGTTTCGTCAAAAAGATTACACGGAGTATTAATTTTATTGAAGAACTAAATTTATATATTATATTGCATAAAAGATGGAGAATCTTTAAGATTTAATAGTGCAATAAGACATGAACGTTGAAACTAACTAACTGGTCGCCGAAACTATTACCAAAGTGTTGAACTAATTCTTCTATAATTTTTTGTGTAACATTTGCTTCTACTATGCATGATTTTTCACAAGACAAAAGCCTAATACTCGCATGCAGCAACAAAAAGTGGTAATAAATATCGCTATGAACACAATCATTCAAAACTAAATTCCTGTATACAATAAAAACTGCCTAACTTCCGTTCACTTCCAATTCCTTACTTCATCCAAATTTCTAACTATTCTGCCAAATTCTGATGGAATAAAACCGGAAAGGAAGTGTATTTTATAGTTCATTCTTGTAATATTGCATTTTTCAGTCAGAAATGTAAGCAATTTTATTGTCATGCGTAAATCAACTAGATGCATCGCATCCAATGAAAATTGGGAGACCATCCCGAACCTCGAAATCTCTAACAAGCTTTAGTGCTGTTAAAAATTGCAGCTATGATGAGAAAGATCAGACCTTAGGTTAAATGCTAAATCTGTTCTCAAATCATGAACTTCCTTTGAGGTTAGGTTAGGTTGGAGTGGCTGTCGAAAGGCACAGTTAGGTCTGAACGGCCCATTGTGATTCCACGTAGTTGGACCTACAGTTTAACAACGATTCCGAACGGCGGTGTGGCGATTTTTTATCGGCTTGGTGGTTTTGCCATTACCAACCAATGTGTGTACTTGTACACTATCTTATAATTCTCTTACACTTCATATTGATAGTGAACATAAGAAAGTAATGAAAATTAACCACCAGACGAAGACGGGAATCGAATCCGATCCTCCCGGATGAAAGTCTAATGCACTACCCACTAGACTATCGAGTTTTCTCCTTTGAGAACCTCACTCTATTCTGAGCATATTTTCCTTGCTGACAACATTAGGAATTTAATTAAAACATACTTTTAGGCCATTTACGCTTAAAAAAATTACCTCTTCAAAAAAATCTTTCATGAAATCATCTACAATATTTGGTTTTCTCATACCAGAAAAACAGGCTATAGTAAAGGGGGTCTCTTTTGGGAATCCAACTACTGCTTCAATTATTGGCCACAACACTCTATGAGAATTATCAAACAATTTGAGGCCATTAATACCTATATCAATTAAAATTTCTGTTACATCATCTAAATAACTAAATGAATCTGAGATAAGATATCACTGAATTGCCACGTATAAAAACTCAGCTTCTGGAATTGTGCGAATTTCAACTAGAAGCGTTTTACCTAAGAGGGGCAAATCTTTAACACCTACTTTTCTCAAAGTCTGAAGCAAATCATTAAGTGAGATTTGGGAAATATTGTGTCTGATTGCCCAAGATTTATCTAGCTACTCTTGTCACTACTTAAATCACAAGATTCAACATCATTTAACGATTCTTTTGAACTAGTACTGCACATTTCCACTTCAAACAAATCACTCGCGTCATTGTCCATTCGACTAGTAGCACTAGAAGAAGCAACGCATTCCGTTTTTTCGATATCAACAAGGCTGCTAAACTCTTTTGCATTTGTCTTACATTTTTTTTTTCAATGCTCATGCAATTTGCAAAGCTCCTTTTATTCATATTTATAAATTTTTATTTATCACAAAACAACAAACTCAGGATATTTGTTTCACTTTTAATATTTTGTTTTAGTGATGTGCTTTTTTGTTAAACGATTACTTTTCAAAGTAATCAACATTTAAAAAGTAACTTGTAAAAGATATTAAACAAGTATTTCTTCTTTTAGTTTTCCTCATGTATACGTAAAATATATAAATATAAAGGAAAATGTAGTTACTACTTGATATAACACTTATTCGTCATAATTGATTTCTTGGAAATATTAGTTTTTCGTTTTTATTCCTATTATTCTTTTATATACTTAAATATTTTGAATATGATTTTCATGGAAAATATTTGATTAAAGAGTTAACTTAAAATAATTTGTATAACAGTACCTTTTTAACCTCGATAGTCTAGTGGATAGTGCACAAGACTTTCACCCAGAAGATTTCGGGTTCAATTCCCGTCTTGGTCTGGTGGTTAATTCTCATAAACCTCTTATATTCACTATCGATATGAAGTGAATGAAAATTATAAGAAAGTGTACAAGTACACACCTTGGTCGGTAACGGCAAAACCACCGAGCTGCTAAAAAAAATTTATAATATCATGGCTAGTGATGGTTAACTCGATGCCAACTAGAACCGATCGTGGTCTAGATCAAGCGCCACAAATCGGATTGGGCCGTTTACAAATTTCCTAAGACTACTATTGTAGTTTTCCACCAAACACTGGAGTGAACACAGCAAAAAAACGTCCCCAAAAAACTCTGAAAGCGTCAACCTTGAAATCCGCAGATTGGAGAAATATTGGATAGAACTGACAGGTGATGATGAAGCAGTTTTTTTTTAATACCTTATGCTCCCTCGAGAGCTAAAGGACAAAGTATGAGAGATATTGTCATACATCTACTGTCAATGTGAAATTAAACTGTTGTAACCGGGATATTATAATTCAGACACTTCAGCAGTGTGTTTTATAAACCAATTCTCAGACCAGTTGTCACCTTTCGATGCTTATTCCAACATTTTCAACTAGTGTTCATGCCTCCGAAAAAAGCAAATTGAATGAAATTCTAATACATCAATAACTAAGTTTTAGTTAACACAATTGACAACAAATAAACATAGGAATGTATGTATGTAAGCAGGCAAAAAAAATAACTTGCAACATAGTTAACTTTTATTTCCATTGAATTTAAGAAAAACTTAGTTACGCACGACTATAAAAAGGCAAACAAAAAAACAAACAAACAAAAAAATGAGGACTACATACAAAAAAATGAGGACTACATACAAAAAATATCGTAAAATAATTTCGTACATTCTTCACGCAACAATACAAAAACTCAAGAGTAACTACATTTGCTTGAATTATTATACAAATGCAAAGAAAGAAAAGGATTCAAGAATCTACATACTTCGACATGCGTTTCTTTTCGTTGTATCCTTGTAAAGTTTTTCCTTTTGCATTTCCGCCAGCGCCCAGCCCAGCCCTAGCTCAAACTGAAATTCAACTGAACTGAACTCAGTTCAACTCAGCTGAACTTTGCTGTAAAGGTAAGTTTATTGAATTAAGTTGTTAAATTGTTAAGTTTCTTTGCTTCTTTCGACGAATATCCCAACGAAGAAGAGAAAGGATTTTAAAAGATTCTAAAGTGCATCTTTTGAAGCTACTCTTTTTTACACAAAATTACATCATATTCCTTTTTTCCTTTTTAGGCGTAAAAGCATAGAATTGAAAAATAATGAATATCTTACGAGTTATGGACGGAACATTAATACTGAAAAATACATTAAAACACACTCGTTTTCACAAAAACAAGAGAGAACATGTTAGCATTGCCTCTATATCAATATTCCTGGTCAGACCTTCAAATTGTTGCACAGTGTAATACGCTTGGTTGCAATTTTGTGCTGCTTTCATTTCAATCGCTTCATTAAGGCGAATTCAAACTGCTCCACCAGAAAAGCGCTTTAAGTGCGCAGCAAAATGGAAGCGTATTAAATTTTTCCCATAGAGTTGCTACTATGTATCGAAAGGATTCTTCAACTTACTTAAGAATGTATGTGTGTGTTCGTTGTACGTGTGTGTGCGTGTGAGTTTGCATGAGGATTTGTGTACAGGGATATGCATCGGCATCAAGATAAGTACCTGAGTATATTAACTTGTTTATAATAGTTGTCGAAAAAGTTTCTTTTTCTATACTCCTCCCATCGTTGTCTCATCTTCATCCTCATCACCATTTGTAATTCTTGTCTTCTGGTTATTGTTTCACTTTTGCTATTTCTCCTTTTCTTCTGATTGTTTTTGTTGTTGCTACTGTTACAGCTAATATTTTTTACTGTTTCTATGGTAACAGTTTGCAAGGATAATAATATCCTATCTAATAATGATTTTTTAGCTAAAGTCACAAACATTATTCACAGTATTTCTTTTGTAGTTCCTGTAAAATCTTGCATGGCAAGACAATGTGTAATTAAAGACGGTAGTTATGGTGATAATAAATTTCTTTGGAATATTTTACAGGAAATGCAGTGAAAAGGATTCTTTTATTTATTTTTATTCAGAAGTTGGGAGGTAATAAATGTTTTAAATAAAGTTACCAAAAATTACGTATGCAATTTAATGCCCTTTAAATGATTGAGATTTAACTTTAGAAATCGATATTTATCTTTAAATTCTCTAGTGATACTTTTGTTGTTGATATTCAATACTGAAAATGCTATACTGAATTCTCCGTCGGTTCTTTGTTGTTGTTAATCTGAAAATTCAAAAACGATAAGATAAAATATTAAATTTTGACAATCCTTATATGTTGATAGCATACCTTCATCAATACGTAATCTTTATTTCTGTGCCTGTCCCCTTCGCCAACCTCTTGCTAAAATTCCTGTTCCGTGGTGGAGCAAGGAGTTGCAAGCCCTGCGGATTGAGTCGAGAAAACTTATCAACAGGGCTCTCAAGACTAATCTTAATGAGCACTGGGCTCTATATCGTCAAAAGCAGAAGGATTATAAAAAGCTAATTCGAAAATTGCTTCCTTTAAAAATTTCTGCAGCGGTATTGAAACTATGTCTGAAATAGCTAGGTTGGTGAAAATTCTCAATAAGGGTCAAGTCAACCGACTGTGTTCACTCAAAAAATCTGATGGCACTTTCACGGAATCAAAAAGTGAGATGTTCAGCTTAATGCTGTAATCTCACTTTCAGGGCAATCAGGTCTCTGTTGTTCAACATCCCACTTTTCCGGAAGCGGGGAGGGTTAGTTAGTTTCGCAGCGTAACTGGTGGGTTGCCAGGATTGTGGCGAATGAAGATGCGATTGGTTTGCTATTCCAAAAATTGGAAAGGACATCTATACCAATCCCAAAAGCTTTAGACCAATTAGTATGATGTCTTTCCTACTAAAATGTCTTGAGCGATATGTTGAACACCGCATCCGTAGTGAGTCGTTATTGTTACATCCTCTCTCTCTTCATTTCAGCATGCTTACCAATGTGAAAAATCTTGTGAGACGGCCCTAGAAAATCTGGTAGGTCGGATTGAGCGGCCCTCAACAGGAAAGAATACACTATTGGTGTTTTTGTTGATATTGAGAGGGCTTTCGACAACGCGACTTTTGACGGCATGTGCAATGCAGCAGGTTAGCATGAAGTGGATCCGGTTCTTCTTAACTGGATACGCTCAATGCTGTCACATAGACTAATGATGGCTCAAACTGGTTGTGGTGAATCAGTGACTTGCGGCGTGAATAGAAGATGTCCCCAAGGGGATGTACTCTTTCTTTACTGCTGTGGTGTTTGCTGGTTGACTCTCTGCTTGTTTCCCTAAATGAGTCTACACACAAGCCTATGCCGATAATGATGCCTGCTTAATCACTGGCCAATCGGTCGGGTATGTTTGTAAGAAGGTCCAAACTGCTCTGAATATGATTGACTCTTGGTGTTGCTCAAAAACGGGCTATCGGTTAACCCTCTTAAAACTGGTGTTATTCTTTTCGAAAGGAGACGGAAAATTTATGGCCTGATTTTACCAGTACTCAGAGGAATCACTATATAGCTATCCCATGAAGTGAAATATCTACGACTCATTCTAATACCAAACTTCTATGGCGTTCACTTGTTGAGCTAAAGGTATCCAAGGTATTGGCAGCTTTTTGTCAATGTATGGCTATTTTTGGCAAAACATGAAGCTTATCACCTTATGAAGTCTTATGGCTTTATAAGGCTATGATTCGACCCATCATCACCTATGCATCCATAGTCTGGTGGAGTAGACTTAATGTTGACAGCGTTAGGGAAGCTCTTGCCAGACTTCAAAAGGACTGTGGCCATTTGTTGTACGGAAGCTTTTCCTACAACACCTGGCCCATTCTTGGATGCATTGCTCAACGTACCACCCCTTAATATTTTTACTAAAGGAGAGGCTATCAAAACCATCTATAAGCTATGACACTTGCTGGGATATTGGTGACATTGTTGAAGATACTGGATATGGACAGTTCTATCAATGCCATCTGATACAATGCCAACAATTCCAGTTTTAAACAGCGCTATACAATACAAATTCCAGATGCCCAAACTTGGTTTTGCCGGGACCTGCGCCGGGAGTTGATTGTGAGCGTATTTTCACTGACGGCTCCAGAATAGAATTTGGTTAGGGTTTTGGGGTTTTCATTGAAAAGGATGGAGTCCACCTTCACTTCTCCCTTAGGTTGTATACTTCTGTTTTTCAAGCAAAAATTTTTGCAATCATCAAGGCAGTGGACCATGTCATTGATAATGGTTGGAGAGAAAAGAGTATCTGTGTATTTAGCGACAGTCAGGCTGCGCTTAAATCCTTACTTAATCCTCTAACCACGTCTAAACTGGTTATGCATTGTAAATCCAGACTTGATTGTGTTGGAAAACACAATAGCCTGCTGTTGATATGGGTTCCTGGACACTCAGGAATTTCAGGAAATGAATCGGCTGACATTTTGGCCAGAAAGGGTTCGGAAACTGGTTTCCTGGGCCCAGAACCTGTACTCGCTTTGTCGTCTACAGCCATCAAGATCACCATTAATGAGTGGGTCGACTTGACCTACAATCGTAAATGGGAGGACCTGAGGGGCTTTAGACACACAACGTAGAGGTCCAGCCGACTCCACAGAACGGATCGGGGCCAATGTGCTTGGTAGGTGAACCTTGTATAGCCAGTTCATCGGCGGCCTCATTACCAACAATGTCACAGTGGCCGGGTACCCAACAAAGCGTCACTTTGTTATGGGTAGACAGGCGCTGGAGACTCTCAAAACACTCTTTCACCAGTTTAGAGGAAAAACTCCATGAAGAGAGTGCTAAGAGAGCCGCCTGGCTGTCTGAAAAAATTACAATATTTTCGCCTTTAAGACCTTTATACAGGTTTATATGAGCGCAGGTCTCAATTGCGTACATTTCGGCTTGAAAGACACTGGGTCAAATACCCAGAGGGATTGTGATTCTAGTATTGGGTTCTACAACACCGGCACCAGAACCGCAGTCCATTTTCGAGCCGTTTGTATACCAATTGAGAGCAGAGGGACCGAAATCGGGACACTGGCCATCCCATTCGGAAACACAGATCCCTAACCATATAATCCGATACAGTACATATTGGAGTGTTAGGAATTTCGTCAAGAATGCTCAGGTGACCATAGTTGCCTTTTATTAAGCTTGACGATATACGCAGCCGCAAAGCAGTATTTGCGGCTGTTTTCTGGATGAAAATGTGTAATGGCACCAGGCCAATCAACGCTTCAATGGCAGGAGTTGGACAGGTGCGCATAGCTCCAGTTATGGAGACGCAAGCAAGCCTTTGGAGCTTGTTAAGTTTGGTGATGGCCGAGCCCTGCATGACTTTGGGCCACCATACTAGAGCCGCATAGGCTATGATAGGTCTAACTATCATAGTGTAGAGCCAGAAGATCATCTTAGAAGTAAGACCCCATGTTTTACCAAAGAGTTTCTTGCAGGCCCAGAAAGCCCTAGTGGCTTTTAAGAGGACAGTGTGTAAGTGAGTGTTCCAGTTCAGTCGTTTATCAAGCGTGATGCCTAAATATTTGACCTCATCAGAGTACACAATAACAGTGTCTTGTATGGAAATGGGACCGAGGTCCAGTTTGTATCTCTTAGTAAAGGGAACAAGAACTGCTTTATTGGGATTGATTGATAGGCCTTCTACGGCGCACCAATTTGAAACCAATAGGAGAGCTGATTTCATCACCTCCGTGATAGTTGAATCATACTTTAAAGAGACGATGATTACCAAATCATCCGCATAACCGATGGCCTCAAAACCAGACTCATCTAGTTTTGTCAAAAGGTCATCAATTACTAAGGACCACAACAGAGGTGATAGAACACCGCCAGTGGCTTTGCGTACATATAAAAAAATTTAAAGATTGTATTTTATTTTGTTGTTGTTAGTGTTGAAAATTAGGCTGGAACACCAGACTACAACCCTAAAACTATTGAAAAATTATAAGTGTTACCATACGGAATTTTATAAAAAAAATATCTCAAATAAGTGATGCAAACAAACCTACAAATCTATTAAGTGGTAACACTAAAAAAGTAGTTAGTTCCCTAAAAAAATTAAAGTTCACCTTGTAAACATTTGTGATCTATATTTTTGAACTAACTAAATTAATTACACACTATCCAACGAGCGTCACGAGAAGACTGAGCATCGACTAAAGACAGATCGAAGATCGTCTCATTAGCTTGTGAGACTGCCACAGACTTTACCTTATGTCCTTCACCACAGGCCACCACCGCCAATGCAAGTATAATCTGCTTCAAGTTTTGTGACTATACAAATCCTTTCATTTTGTCTCTCATTTGTTTGAAGCCTAACCACTGTGAGTCGCCCATCGTTGCTATAACCAACAACAGCACCCACTAACCCGCTCTCCTCATCTTAATTGCAGTTGAATTCATAACCCATGCATTACTATCATTATTCGTCATCGGTCGTCAACAATTTCAAAGTTGCATAGTTTTGTAATTTCGCTTTTTTCAAAGTGGGCTCTGTCAGTAGATGACGTATATTACATATATATATAATATCAAATTGCATGCACCTATGTGAATATGTATGTGTGTGTATAATGGTGCAACAATAATCGTTTTTTTTTTGTTTTTTTTTTTTTTTTTGTAATAATGTAGATACATTGAAATAATAAAAAGAAATTTTATGATACTAAAAGGCAATGAACCTATGGACTGGAAAAAAATGAATATTTAACTTTAATTTAGCATGAGAAGTTTTTTGTATGAAATGTTTGCAATGCAAAGCGGAAAACGTTGGGTGGGGGGAGGGGAGGTTTAAGAAAAACTTTACCAGAATTTTGTATTGTTTAATTTTCTCTTCCTCTCCTTCAATGCCCGCACACTCCGTTTTTTTAGCACATTTCCAACATTATCGCACACATCACAATTTTTATGGCATTATCCTGAGGGAAATTTACAATTTTCTTGTTGCAGTTTCGTGTTTGTGTTTGCTGTTGTTTCTTTTTTTTGATATTTTCATCTTTTTTTTTCTTTTGCCTTTTTTCTTGTTGTTGTTGTATGTTTCTGTACATGCCCACATTCTTCTCATTTTCTCTCTTTTGTAAAACTTTGTTGCTGTTATTGTTGTGGTATAAAAGAAATAAAGTGCATAAATTGCTTAAAGTGCAATTACCACGCTCATTTTGTTGATATTTTTTTAATTTCTTCACTAAAAGCCTCTCTCAATCTCCCAATCTCCCACTCACTCTGTTTTTTTTTCCTTCTCCTGATACCGGTTCAGTTTGTTTTTACTATAAAATTGCATTTATTAACAACAACAAGAATAACAAAAAAAAAAAAAAAACATGAAGAACAACAGCAACAAAAATAAGGATAATAAGCAACATAAGAAACTTTAGCAATTATGTATGTTACTTTTTTTTCTGTGAATGTATGCGTGTGTGTATGTAAAATGAAAGACAGACAGACAGACATATGAGCATATACATTCATGGTTTTCATTTTTCTTTAAATAAAAAATAAAAAAACAGCAACAAGAAAAATAAGAAAAATATGTTTGCAACTTTTATTTAATTTTTTTTTGAACTGAAAATGGCCCACAGGCAACACTGGTTACGGTCTTATGTCTGGTATAAAAAAGTTACTTTACTGCTATTAATATACGAGGGAACTAATAAAAATTGGCTAAGTTGATGGCATTTTATTAGTTTTTGAAAAATCCAAAGTTGATGGAGGATTTGTAATAATAGCTGCGTTTTATTCGCCACCTGCTTCTAGTTATGTATAACTAGCAGATATAATTGTATGAAAAACAACAACAAAGCGGCAGAGATAACACGTATAATTATAGCTATTAACAAGTAGTTTAACTACATCAAATTCTATTGTGAACTGCTAATAGCGAAGAACCAAAAAAGTTTGCCAAAAAACAGAAAAGGAAAATATTTGAAATGTCTGGCGGTGAAAATAAGTTAATATCATCGTTAAATATTCTTATAAACAGTAAAAACTAAAAACAATGCCCGCGATTGACCGCAATGACTGTGATCCATCAAAATGTTTCAGCTCTAGCTACTGAGCAGTTTCATTGTGAATTACATTATAACGAAATAAAGACTTAACAACTTGTTCGTTTTATTCGCACATGTTAAACAAACTGGCGAATAAAACACAGCTAATATTAGGATATCTAATTTGAAATTTTAAGAAGAAGATGTAAAATCGGCAATAATTCTACCGTCTACACAGTAAGAAATTTGATATGTCACTCTCTACGAATTTCGACTCAACTTAAGCCAGCGCGCAGGGGTTGATTATTTGGATCGATGAAATGCTAAGCAGCAGAATAATTAACGCCCAAATAGCAACAAGTACAACAAGAAAACTGGTCACACGAAGAGTACCACAAGGGTGGTCTCACAGTATTTGAGCAAAAAAGAATAAAGGCAGTTGCGTATGCAGATGATGTGATCATCATGATAGGAGGACAATTTTTGCCGAAAATTAGTGATCTCATGCCCACTGCACTTAAGGAGCTTTCAATGTCGGCGGAACTAAATGACTTAGGAGTTAAAGAAATGTAAGTTACCGCACTTAGATGTGTACGGCCGTCGTCATCCGTCCTGTACTTACCCATGGATCGTTGGTATGATGGTATGCAGCAAACCAGATCAGCTATCTTAACCAACTTGTAAAAGTGCAAAGATTAGCATGCTTAGGAGTTACAAGAGCTTAGAACAAAACCCCTCAAGCGGGACTGGAAATGATTATTCACTTTCTGCAGCCAAAACAGCCATCCGATTAAGGAAATCGCAATTTCGAAAGCACAACGATTTTGGATACGCGTCTATCCAGAAACCAAAAGAGCTACAGACTATATCACTCCACAAGTAGTAGTAGAAATAAACTCCTTGATCATCATACCCAGCAGACAGGAATGGAAAGATAATACGGTTATTACCAGCGACGATATCAAATTCTACGCTGATGAGCCTAAAATGGAAGAAAGTGTTGGATCCTGAATTTTTTGCGATTCACCAAAAAACATGAAGTCTTAAAAACTCCCTGACCACTGTAGTGTCTTTCAAGCAGAGTTCCTCGCTATCGATAAAGCAACGCAAGGCATAATCACAAGGAACCTCGAGCCCTCACTCATTAATATCTTTGTGAACAGTCAAGGAGCAATCAAAGCACGGAATATTACACACCCATTAAGTCAAACTCTGCTGGGTTCCCGTATATAGTAATATTGAAGGAAACGAAAAAGCTAATGAACTAGCAAGAGTGGGAGCAGCCTTAGATTCTGATTATGAACTGGTGTCATTAAATATACTAATAGAAACCGTGAGATTAAGTCTAGATCAAAAAGTGGAGGAAACAATCAATTGCAAGTCCGGGGTTGCTTTAAGATAGTCCGAAGTTTATGGCCTTCTCTTGATAAGACAATAATTCTGTTTAGAAAGAGAAAACAAACTCGAGGCGGAGTACTCACTGGGCTTTTGTGATATTGGCGCAACGACCGTGAGAATTGAATTCGCAGTACCAAACTACTGTAGAAGCTGCGAAGATGAAGAAGAAAATAAAACCATCCATCACCTTCTCTGTGAATGACTCAATCTTCAAATCCGTCGACTCCGTTTCCTTGAAAAACAGACTATTTGCAGAACTGGAGAACTATTTGCAGGACGGAGATCCCGTCAACAGACCTTGTGAAGTTTATTGGAAGTACCAAGTGGTTTCAGGATGGGTAGAGATTTTTTGTGATATGTCTCGTAGGTGGAGGATTCCAAACGTATAGGAACATCATAGTGGAAAAAATGTTTGGGACCCATGGACTTTCAGTTTTTCCGAGCAGTTCCCTTTAACCTAACCTTACCTAAACCAGTCCAAGTTTTTCAAAAATGCCAAGATGCTTATGAAGTGAATGGGCCCTTCCTTATTACTGTTTTCAAGTGATTTCAAAGATTCCAGACAGGACATTTTTCTGTGGAGTTCGACTCTCGTAAAGGAATCCCGAAATCTTCTACCAGTAATACAAATGTGGCTAAAGCGATCGATCCAATGTTAACCTTAGAAATAGTAGCTGACGAACTGAGTTAGAAAATCAAAGTTGCGTCATTTATACTTGGGATACACGAAGATATCTGCTCATCGCACAAAAATCGTAACAGGTGATAAAGCTTGGTTCTAAAGGCACGACCCGCGAGCCAAACAGCAGTCCATAAGGTGCAAATCGAATCTCTTAAAGTACTGAATATAAAAATTATGTAAATTAAAGATACTAAATTGATTTCTTGTTTGCCATTTTAGCAAACTTTTATAAGTCCCTCCGCATAAACGAAGTGTAGAGGTATCAACCTTTTTCCCTATCTCAGTCATTTGTAGTAGTATCTTTATGCAGAACATAGTCGTCTTGTTAATTCGCTTCAACATAAAACTCATATTCATATCTCTCTAATTATAAAGTTTTTCATATTTCATGTTTTTCTTTTGCGTATTTTGTTTGTTTTATTTGTTGTTGTTGATAGTATTTAATTGACAAGTACATAGATTACATTTTCTAGAAAACTAAAGTTTACCACCTCTGAAAAATTCCTATTTCGTAAGTTAAGTTAGGTTAAGTTATAGGGGTGGCGAATTGCCACATTCGGTTCATAGTGATCAAAATCGGTTTAGTTGAAAATGCTCTGATCTGATTTTAGCTCAAAGAATCCAAGTTAACAAAATTTCTATCGAAACGAAGAATGTTGAAAACATTTCATTTCCACTACTTCTGATTTGCCGTACTTGACTTAGGGTTAGGGTCATATTTAACAATTTACTATAGTCAGTGATTTTATTATATTACCATACACCATACACATTGACGACGACATCGTATAGGTCATCGTCATGCACGACACCTATACGATGTCGTCGTCAATGTGTATGCCATGGGGCCAAACATACAGAATGGTGATGCGGAAGTTCAGGGGACCAAGAGCACCCTAACCTACGTGCCCTATACTGATGCAGCAAAGTTGTGGTGACGCGATTTTCCCTACAAGAGGAACTGAAAGATATCGAGACGGATGGTACACTGCAGACTGCACCATGCGTTACAAGTGACGAAGTCTTGTCAATTCTGCAACGAATAGACGACAGCAAAGCGCCTGGGTTAGATGGAGTGTCAAATGTAGCCCTAAAGGCGGCAGTGAAAGCCAGACCAGACGTTTTTGTGGAGCTATACAATGCCTGCTTAAAGGTAGGAGTTTTTCCTCATTTGTAGAAAAAGATTAGTGCTGCTTCTAAAACCGGGAAAACCGCCAGAGCAACCATCATCATATCGTTCGCTATGTATTGGAGCGCATTATATGCGACAGGTTGCAGGAGTACATGGAGAGGCCAACAGGTCTATCTGACCGCCAGTTTAGTTTTCGCAAGGGGCGATCTACTGTGGACGCGATTGACACTATTATGGATATTGCACGGGAAACAACGAGCGGCAGACGATGGCAGAATGGCAGGAAAAAATATTGCGCAATTGTAATGCTGGATGTTAAAAACGATTTTAACTCGGCGAACTGGCTACGATGTGCGTATTATCGGTAGCTACTTCAGCAACAGGCGACTCCTATATGACACGGATGACGGGGTCAAGGAGTATAAGGTTACAGGCGGCGTACCACAAGGCTCTGTACGGGGCCAACACTATGGAACGCGTTGTACGACGGGAAAGCTGTCCATAGACATACATGCGACAGAGCTCAAGAGGCTGTACAATAAAGCAGGAGAAAGACTTACGGGAGCATTAAAAATGGAGGAACGTCGACGATCTATATCGGAGTGGCAGCAGCGCTGGAAGGGCTCCACAAAAGGTCGATGGACGTTTACGCTGATTCCCGACATTGCGAAGTGGTGTCAACGGAGGCACGGGGATGTAGATTTTTACATCACGCAGCTGCTAAGCGACCATGGTTGCTTTAAGGAGTACCTGCATAGATTCGGACATAACGATGACCCATACTGTCCAACATATCCGAATGAAAATGAAAACCCGAGGCATGTAGTATTTCATTGCGCACGCTTCGAAAACGAGAGGGAGGAGCTGAAACAAGCCTTTGGCAGGACACCAACACTAGAGAATTTTACCACACAGATGTGCGAATCGGTGGAAAAATGGAAGAGGACAAGCACAGTGGCCGCGCGGATTATGATTAAGCTACGCACCACTGAAAGAGAGAGAAGGAGAACAGAACAGAAGGAACAGATCGAGAACTGAACTGCTAGCTCCACCCCCGCGAAGAAATACCTACGGGTAGTCCCGCGGGGAGAGTGGGAGGAGACCAAGGAGGTGGTTTTAGTCGGTAGGAATCCGACATAACCGTAGAACAGGAGTTCTGCGGTATCTATGAAGATTTCCACCTTCCAACGAACGAAAAAAAAGAAGCTATACGACTACATCTGTCAAATTATAAAAACCCACGTTCTTATGGAGACAATTATTTTGGTGACGGCACGATCACATGACTACCTAACGCAATTGTGGCTGTTGCCAATTTAAATCTATTTCTACCAGCCACAAAAAAAGGAGAAGAGTTTGCTTTTGTTATTTTAGATGCGAGTTGTGCCGTTTCCATTGTGTTAAGTAGCTGGCTACACGGCGACAGTTGTCGCGGAGAAAATTTCATAGTTGTGTGTCGTCTATGAACCACAACATATTCTATGCTTTTTAAGTCCATATATAGTGAACTTTTATTTGGTTAGATATCTAGACAAAAATAATTGTTGAATACAAGTTTTCATCGAAATCTCTTGACGGGCAAGAGATGAACGAGCCGTAGAACTATGGCTTTATTAACCCATAGGCTCAACAGGTTATACACTCCACGCAACATAAAAAGCCACTCATGGTTTTTTTTTGTGCATGGTTCAAAAAAAACATAATGACTATTTGGTACTACTACACAAAAATCTTCCAAGAAAATTTTTTCTTTAAAAAAATAGTTAGAGTCATCAAAGGTCAAAAATACCTAAACTCAGTTTTTTAAAGAAATATACCCGAAACCGTTGACCGTTTGAAAAAAATAACCAATTAACTTCAAGGAAAATATTCCTTATCGAAAATACTTGGGTCAGAACTACTGAGGTCCAATTTTTTTAAGAAATTAACCCTTGGAAATTAAAACTTTTATAAATTTGCAAAAGTCTCTTTATTCTGTATTATCCGTTAGAAAAAATAACCAACTATGTAAGAAAAAAATATTTCTAATAGAAAAATATGTGGGATACCTGAAGGCCAAAATCATCCAAGACTAATTTAAAAAAAAAAAAAAAATTCTCCTGAAAAGTAAAATTTTTTAAAGATATTATTATTAGAGACTATGAACCTGAAATCTAATTCATCATATTTCATAGTGTACAGGGCCGTAGCCAGAAATTTTTTTCGGGGGGGGAGGGGGGGATTTTCATTCGAAGAAAATATTCATAAATAATTTTTATCAAACTGATTTTTAAATACAATAAATTGAATCAATGATACATTTGATGGACCCGATAAAATTGAAGTTTTAGGAAAAATTTTCCGATTTTTTTTAATCTTAACCTCAAAAAAATGGCCAAAAGTGACAATAATCAAATTAAATTTTTTCAAATAAATATTATTCAATGTGCATTCTAGTGCAGTTTTTTTTTATCGTGAGGGACATAATTTCATTAACTCATTGACTTCCCACTTCTGATGATGTACCCAACCTCAAAAAAATTACCAAAAATAGTAGAGGCTCATTTTTTTCAAATGATTATCATTGGGAATTTGAGCCATTATCAATGATAAGGAACCCGGATGAGGTTGGCTTATATTCGCTAAATTCGTGAAGTCACAGCATTGAAAGAGATCTTTCTAGTCGTGGTGCTCTGAGCAATAATGCGTTATAAAATTAATTTTAAATGGGTTTTGCTAATAAGATGGAGTTTCTGCGAAAGAATTTTTCACGTTGAACACGAATCTGAGGTCAAAAACTTCCCATCACTTCACGTTTTAGGAAAAAAAAATTTGGTTCAAGCAAGTCTTATTTTACAAGGATCCGATAATTTTTTCTATTTTTATTAATTTTTAAACTTTTCAAACTGATTCAGGACGAAACCTTAAATTGAAAACAGTTACTGACCTAGAAAAACTATGAGTGCAGGAGTGCTCAGTATCACCTTCTCTTTTTGAATCCGTAGTCAAACCTCGGATTTGATCGCTTAGTTAACTAAGATTTCAAATTTATTTTTTATATTTGACTTTTTAGATAAAAAACCGATGGAAGTAAAAAATATTGTTAAATAGATTTTATTTTGACTTTTTTTCCATCCATTGGCAATTAATCTGAAAAACTAGAATAAAGTTTCCACATTTCGGAGGGGGGGGGGGTCAGAACCCTCAAAGCTCCCCCCCCCCCCCCCCCCCGCCCCCCTAAATACGGCCTTGATAGTGTGACTTTTTAATTCATTCCTAACTCAACAGTTAAAGTGTTGTTCATTAGGCTCATTTTGTTCATTTTGTACAAATGGATAAGTCGCAACAGTGTATAAAGAGCAGGCAAATCATACGAGCGTTTCGAAACCCGCCACGGTTTATTTAAAAATTTTAAATTTATCATTTTGACTTTCAGGGACCCCAAACAAGTTTCGATGTGAAATATTTTCATCGAAGATAGTAGGTTGTTTTCCTAAAGATTAATCCAAACAAGGTAACCCACACAACATACTCATTATTGAAATAAATATAATTCAAAATTAATTTTTCCAACGGTTACCTAATTAAATGTTTCTCATACGCACAGTTGAAAATTTGGGGTAATACTTTGAAATTGAAATAAGTCTATGCACAACGGATTTTCTGGAAGAAATATATATAAATATATAGGTATATAAACATAATGTAATACGATGGTAAATTTTATCTTCCCACTACTGTATTTCAATGCGAAAAATGGAAACTATGTATTGGGGACTTGAATAAGTTGTTACTGTTTCCCGGCAGATAGTGTTACCTTTGCATTATTGCGTCTCATGAAACTACAGTCAACTTCACCGTAAAGCTCTACCATTAGGATTAAAATAAAGATAGGTTTAATTAAAAAATACTGTTTCAAAAATAATGACTTTAATAAGGATAAATAAAGTACGCTCTGGCGTACCGAAAAAGTTTAAAGACGAAGAATTGAAGCCATTACTCGATGGATGTAGACTCGTGTCAGACGCAAGTTGAGCTTGCAGCATCATTGGTAGCTGACCACAAAAAACTTTCCAAACGTTTAAAAGCATAAGGAATGATACAATAACAATTAAATTGTGCGCCGTACGAATTGAAGCCCAGAGACGCCGAAACAGCAAATAGCATTTTTTCACGTGTGAACAGCTGCTCCAACTAGAGAAAATAAATGGGTTTTTTTTTTTTTTGCATCATATCGTAGATTGCGGTGAAAAGTAAATACAATACGATAATATAGGAAAAAGTAGTGGCTAGTAATGGTCAATATCTTGAATCACAGACTCTTTACCAATTTCTTTTAAATAAAGCAGGAACATATTCATATTCCCAATATGTTAAGAAGTATATACGTTGGGCAACAGTTTCCCTCTTTTTCGATCCTTTAATATCCACTTTAAGCGAAAAATACTGTACTTGATACATATTATATATTACAATTGAACTTTGCATATCTCATTTGCAGAAAAACAACAAAAACTAAACTAAACGAAACTCAGCATTATACAAATGTCAAAACTAACAAAGGCAGGCATTCCATCATGCAGAAGAAGGTATTTTAACCGGCATGCAAACACTAACACACATACCATTACAAAACAAAAAAAAAAAACACATAGAAACGTAAACATAACAGAAAAAAAAGCGCAACCAGCTTCGATACACTGCACTGCGACAATATTAGCAAAATAAAATACAAGAAGAAAAACAAACGAAAAATTGCCTTCAACTTTTCTACGATTTGCATTTTCTTTGCCCTAATACGAATAACTCGGTACGTTTATTTATTGTTGTAGTTTCCATATTTTTTTTTTTTTCATCTTTCAGCTATGCGCCAACTCTGCTTGATTTTGATTTATATGCAGCAATGACAGATGACATTCCTAAATGGCACTATTTGCTGACATGGACATACGACTCTATTACGTTGACGACGTCATCGACTTTCGACGACTACCAACCAGTTGTACTAACATTATGCCGCTTGTGACTAGTACTTACTACTCTGCCTATGACAGAAGAAGTAAAGCAAAAAGTGTAACATAAAACTAGAAATAAAAACAAAAAGCAAAAAAGAGAAAAAAAAAAAAACAAACTGACTGACTGACGTTGACAGCACCATATCCTTGAAGGATCATTTGCAATTTGAAATCCAAGACTTATGGCTTCAGCTTTGCTCTTTGTCTACGACAGGACACAGTATGCCATCGCGTCCATGCAATGCCATACCGCATATCTTCTAGGCCAGTTTAATGCCAACACATTGCAAAAAGCGCACGCACACACACACATACACACACATACACACACACATGCTCGTACGTTATTATTATATTTTTTTGCTGTTGTTGTTTGTTTTTCTCTTTAGCACAGGATGACCAACACAGTAACGGAAACAAAAGAAGCGGAAGTCCCGTGAAATACAATTGCGTGCAACAATTGTTTGCACCGTATCCGTCGCATACAGTGGTGAAATGAAGAAAAAAAAATGCACAGAAAAAGAGTTGTGCGCCCTAGTGGAAAAATCGCATTCGAAGTTTGAGAAATGGTAAAAAACTAATGCTTACTTAATGGGGTTCTTGCAAATATTTCTCCCTTTCAGTTAAGTTTTATTTCTTTTCTGTATCTTTAAAGTTGATTTGTTTATATCCAAGGATATTTATATGCATTGTAATATTAAGCGAAGGTAAGTGTTCCAATGTCATACTCTGGAACATTATCTTTGCCAATCTACACTACCGGTCATAACTATGTATTTGAAAAACCAAAATGTAGACCTAACACATGCAAAACTTAAATTTTTCATTCGTCAATGTGAATGGTTTTATTTTTTATTACAGCATTACATTGCCTGGGCATCATTTGAACTAGTTTTTCAGGTGTTCGCTAGAGATTTTGGCCCACTCTTGCTGAAAGATGTTTCGAAGATGTGTAGTAGAAGTCCGACAAAATTTTCGTACTACTCGATTGATTCCACAGAAGCTCGATAGGATTGAGATCAGGCCACTGTACTGGCCACAGCATGGCTTTGAGCATTCCCTGTTGCTCAAATCTATCTAAGGCGCCCTTGCATATTTTGGCGGAGTGTTTCAAGGCACCACACAATCCTTGGGCATTCGATTCTTTGTAGTCTTTCTAACGAAAACTCGTCGTTTAGATCTAAAAATTTCAAACTTAGATGCATCTCTCCATAACACTTTTCCCCAATCTTCCATTGTCCAATTTTTGTGACGTTTAGCCCATTTAAGTCTCTTCTTCTTATTAGCTGCCATAAGAAGAGGTTTCTTGACTGCCACGCGTCCATGAAAGCTTTCTTTCAACCATAGAAACACTTATCTAGCTTACGCTCTATTGTGGCGGTGGGCATCTAATTCATTTGGAAGTTGTTACCAAATATAGATCTTCTACGATATTCGAAGCACTAACTTCCAGTACGAATCTTGTTCTTCACACTTCTATTACCACAGAATTTTTTAACGTTACCGTCTACAGTGCTCTTTGGTATTTTCAGTTCTTTGGAAATAGCTCTATTTCTTTTACCAATTTTATGATGCCTATTTATAACGGCACGTTTCTCAACAGACTGTTCCTTTGTTTCCCCATTTTGTTGAAGAAGTAATAGTTTATAATTGAACTGAAGGTTATCAAAACAATCTTTGACCAGTTTCGAGGAAAATCCCCATGAAGAAAGTGCCTTGAAATCTACTTGGCTGACGGTAAAAAAATATTGTTAATTAACCCCTCAATATCGTGTATTTTGGCTTAAAAAAAACCGGACTCAGTGACTAATGGGATTGAGGTCCTAGTAGTGGGCCCAAAGACGCCAGCACTTGAACCACAAATCTATATTCGAACCGTTTGTATACCAATTAAAAGCGAAGGGATGGAAGTTAGGGTATCGGCTTTTTAATCAGAGCACGTAGAACAATATTGAATTACCAAATCAAAATATAGATCCATAATTATATAGTCGAACACAGAACAGATTAAAGTAATATAAATTTTTACTAGTAATATAAATTTTACCATGGAACTTTCAATATTAGGTACTACTATGCACTAATGCTGAGATGACAAGTGTCACGTCTTACTTTATAACTTAGTTGGCACTACAACCGATGATCGGTTTTGGCCACTTTAATGAAGCTTCGCCAGTCGCCTCTTTTATGCGCATACTGGCGCCATTTGGTTATCCAAGTCCAGTCAGGTCCCCCTGTACCTAGTCTTTCCAACGAAGATCCTGTCGTTCTCTTCCGCGCCTTCCACCACCGTGGCTCGTATAAAAAACCTTCCTAGCCGGATCGTTTTCTTTCATTAGCTCAACATAACTTAGCCAGCGAAGCTGCTAGATTTTTTTACCTTTGACTACGTCAATGTTGGCGTACAGCTCATATAGCACATGGTTCAATCTTATTCGGTACACGTCGGTTCTTGCGGAGTATCTTCCTCTCGAACGGGTCTAACATCTTCTCACTATTGGTGATCAATGTCCACGTCTCAGCGCCATACATTCCGTTGGGAAGGATGAGAGTTTTATAGAGCGTTATTTTTGTCCGTCGAGAGAGGGTTCGGCTTTTCAATTGCCTACTTAGTCCGTAGTAACACCCGTGTGACAAGAGTTAATCTCCGCTTGATTCCAAGGCTGAAATTATTGTTGTTGCTGATGCTGGATCCTACATAAATGAAATCCTTGACGACTTCAAAAATATGTTGGTCAACAGTGACATTTTGTCCAAGACACCATGACTCCTTGTTTGTTGATATATTTCGTCTTGTCCTCGTTCACTACAAGATCCACTCGGCTGTATTGACTGCTCACGGCGCTGGTGGTGTCGGTCAGTGTAATTTTTCAAAGGCGAATGAGCGTTGCAGGGATACCAAAACCAGACATTGCGGTGTACCCGGCGTGATCCATAATTATGCTGTGGAAGTCGGCTTTATAATCGGCGCATAGATGATGCGTGTCACGTTGTTTTTCTCGGGTTTTTATTTTCTAAGATTTGGCGTAGTGTTAATATTTAGTCAATGGCCTGAAGTCACACTGATAAAGCCCAATCTCCTTGTCTGAAGCGATTTTGTGTTTAGCCCTAGTAAGTTGGACGAAACTCTCAGCCACAACACAATAATTTCATCTGTTTTTCTTATACATATGTATAGGGAAGAAAGCCCCATCAATCCTTTTACAACGCAACTGTTTGTGATATATATTTGGACTATATAAATTTTGATATTTCAGGGTTCATCATTTATTTATTATTTTAAATATATATGCACCCTACTTTAATTATTATTATTATTATTGGTACACTTGGGACGATCCAAAATTTAGGAACTTCGACCAAGAAAATCTTCTGTACCAAAATCCCAAATTAAGACAAAAGACGATCTGTTATCCTGATGAAGGCTAGAACATATTTTTTGTAAAAGAGGTTTTAATTTCGTTAACTGTTAAAAACCGGTTTGGAAAGATACCCTTTTTTTGTTGAGCCAGCGTCCTCCATCCGTAGACGACACTCTGTCTTGTTTGACAGTCCAAATTTACTTAAGTGATATCTGATCAGTGATCACATAATGGCCGGATAAAAAGCTCACTAGCAGTCTGAGATCCGCTTTATTTAAAATCAGGGATTGGGAGGAGGGACAAGCTTTCCATTCCTCTCACTCCCTCACTCTCATTGATTAATTTGGAGCTAGTCCCGCCAATTCCCCAAAATGGATGGTGCCTTGTGTATAGAGCCGATGAACTCTGTCTAGCAAGTTCGTCAGCAGCAACATTATATGCAGTCACAGTGGACCACAGTTCATCAACTTCGAAGAGAAGCTCCATGATGAACCGTTTTTGAACCGTTAGTACACCCATTGAGAATGGAGGGTCCAATGTTGAAAAATTTGGCACTCCAATCGGATCTGGACGGAAGGGTAATATTAAATTTGAGGACGAAACTTAGATTCTTAGTCATAAAATCTCACACAGAGCAGATTATAGTATTAGCAATTTTACTAAGGCGGCTGGCTGTCTTTCTAATGAAAATGTCCAGAGATGCACTTTATCATCATCTCAATTACAGCAGGCTCGCATATACCAAGTGATCACGAGACAGGCAAACTTGCTAAGTTTCGTCATAGCCCTTTCGCGCATGACCTTAGATCACCACCCTAGTGCAGCATATGCTATAATTGGCCTAATTAACATAGTAAGCACAAAGGAATGTTTCCTGTAGGTTCAGAGAACCCCTGTGGCTTTTGTGGCCATTTGTGACTACTTTTGGAGAGCTTGGAATAGTTTTTGGTCCGGTTTTTAGTCTGTTATAATTAATTTGTGGTCTTTAGTTTCAATTTTGTTTTATTTTTGCTCAGACCAATAAGTATTGAAAATTGAACATAAGAATGATGTTTGGTCTGGGTTTCGCTCCGAAATTTAGTCTCTGTTTCGGTCCGCTTTTTGTCTGACCTATGATCTGAGTTATGGCTGATTTTTAGTCTGAATTTTGTTTGAGTGTTGGCTTGAATATCGGAATGAGTTTTGATCTGAATTTAACTGCTTTTGATCAAAGTTTTGGTCTAATTTATGGATTTAATTTTTGTCTTAGTTTTGGTCTGCTTTTGGGCTGAGCTATTATCTGATTTTAAACCCATTTTATTCTGAGTTATAGTCTGACTTTTATCTGATTTTTGGTCTAAGTTTTTCAGATCAAAATCTAAATTTGGTTTACTTTTGGTCTGAGATTTTGATTTGATTTTTAGATCAGAGTTTTGGTTTGAATAGCAGGATGATTTTTGGTCTGAATGTAGACTGCTTTGAAACTGAGTTTTGGTCTGAATTTTATTCTGAATAATGGTTTGAGTTATGGTCTGAATTTTAACCTGAAAAATTGTTTAAGTTATGGCCCGAATTGGTTTGAGTTTTGGTTTGAATAGCGGAATGATTTTTAATCTGAATTTCGACTGCTTTTAATGCGAAGTTTGGGTCAGGGTTCTGGTTTGAATATCGGGATGAATTTTGGTCTGAATTTGGGCTTTTTTTAACCTGATCTTTGGGTCTGAGTTTCGATCTGAGGTTGATCTGATTTTTGGTCCTAATTTTCGTCTGAGTTTTGGTCTGCTTTTGATCTTCTTTTCGGCTGAGTGATGAGACGCTTTAAATCTAAGTTATGGTCTAAATTTTATCTGAGTTTGGCCTGTCTTCGGTTTGAGTATTGGATTGTGTTATGGTCTAATTTTTCATCTAAATTTTGGTCTCTTTTTGGTGTGAATTTTAATCTGACTTCTAGACCGGTTTTTAAAGTTTCTATTTGTCTCTAGTTTAAAGTGCTGTTTATCAGGCTTAATGAAACTCCCTTTTTATCAAATTATTTCTGTCTTTCTTTGTTTCGATAAAATCTAGACCTATTGGAAGTACAATAATTCTACTTTTTGATTTTCTTTAATAGATTCAATAACACAGTCCTATGAAATTTTAGGTTTAGCCAGTTACAAAAATTACTAGAAAAAATAAGAAAATCTCATAGATGTTTTGACGATGAAAATTAACCTGAGAAATTGTCTAATACTTACTTAAGGCTTTGATGGAACTTTAAATTGGATTTATTGTAGAGGAACTGTTTTTTTCTTTCCCGAAAACAGCGTCGTATAGTACTAGTTTTCAGCTTTACATCCCATTTGCGATTCCGTCGCACGTTTTTTAGCTGAGATATGCAGGACTGTGTAATGTATGTATTTATCCACTCCATAATAAACAGTTTTTTTGCGGAATTTTATAATAATTTCCTAATAGTATAACTTTTCAACATCTAGACTTCACAATCCATCTACACTTTAAAAAAAAAAAAAAATAAACTAATTTGGTAAACAAAAAATTTCAGGTAGAAATCCTTCACACGAACGTTTACAATATTTACACTCTAACACAGAGAACACAATCACACATCAATTTGCAACTAACTTACTGAAGCATTTTGCCATAGCAGTAGCCAAACAAACAAAAGTGCAGAAATTGAAATGTCAAAAAGGCCAAAAGATTTATTGCCTGACAGCACTGCTTGAGCGACTTAAATGTGCAATCCACTCACTCGGTCGGGCTAGGAATATTTCTTTGCTGAACTTTTTGCTATTCCATTGCCATTGCCGGAGATGTTGCTTATGTGATAACAAGTTTCCATTTTCTATTTTCATTATATCCTTCTCTGGTGGCAACACTGGCTGGCGGCAGCAGCGGCTGGCAGTATTCCGTTTTCGTTACTGCTGCTGCTGCTGCTGCTGCTATTGCGACACAACCTCGTATTTTATGGTGTTAAGTTATAGAAAATCCTATAAGAAATAATGGAAAATGGAAAAGTTTCGCTGCTTATCTTATGAGGAATTTTGTAACTCGTTTGGTAGAAAAACAAATGGTCAATTGCAGTGTGTGTGCAACATACAACTAGACAGCGGCTAGAGTAACATCAACCAAGCTAAATGGAATGCAGCAGTAGATCGAAAGAAAAGAAAGCAAAATCCAAGATGGAAAGAATCACAAAGTGAACTGATGAACTTTGTTGCACTGTATGGGCAAAGTGAAAATGAACAGACATACATACAAACAATCATATCCCAGCAAAAAAAAAAAAAAAAAACAAAACTAGAGTTGATTTTAGAGAATAATATAGTTCAACGTACCGTTTTACTTAATTGGCATAGCTTTATGTATTTATTGCCTCGGTGGCCTGATGAATGAGTGCTAGACTGGAGTCTCAGCTACCTCAGGCTCGATTCCATGATAAGGAAAATGCTGATCGTTTCACCCCACCCCTCCAATTTGCGTTATATTACAGATTCACTAGAAAGTACAAGTTTTTTTTTTTTTACTGGGACAGATTTTATATGTATGATATAACTTCACAAACACTCACACATATACACTTTTACAATGACAACTCAATTCCGCAAAGAATAAACTGCATTCGTTGAAGCAGTGGTCGTAGAATGGGTAACACTCAGGATATGAAGTTTGATTTGGCGTAAATCCTTCGTAAATGAAAGAAAATGTATTGCTCTCTGTTGGAGCGAAGTAAAAAATCACGCAATGATATATGTACGTATGCATGTGTGTTTGTATATGATATAAACTATTTTATAGTAGCGAATTTTTACAGAATTGAAATATTTACTTCTCTACTGCTGATGGCTTAAATAACAAAAAATTTGTTGCAATGAAAGTAACAAATCTTATAAATAATTCAAGTATTCACGGGTCGTTGCCATTGTTATAGTTATGGTGCCGTTAAAGTGATGAGAATTTTAGCAACACGTGTGAACACACTTTCCGCTTATATGGTATCAGTTAAGATTAAGGTGACCAGATTTTTTATGCTATGTATAATGCGGAAATTTTGAAAAACGAATAGAAATAATAAATAATCAAAAAATAATAATAATAAAATAATTACGGGTATCTGTCTCAAAAGAGGGTAAGCATCTCATCAGTAGCAATATAAATAAATAAGGATAACTAATGACAGGCAAACATTTAAATAAAATCAGCTTTGCATTAAAAATATATTCATCTTTCTCTCTGTAATGATTTAATTGAACTGCGAAAAACATTTTGGCGTCTTTTTATCCTCATTCTATGAAAATTTTTCATCGCGTGTGGAAGTGCTTATTTTTTAGTGATTTTTTAGTGAATTTAGTGATTTTTTAGTACATGGACAGCAACACCCCTTGGGGTATTAAATTTATAAAGTCATTTCCTTATATGCGACCATACTGATGAAACCAACAATATAACATAAATACCTTTTAAGTTATTATTTGCGGAATATGTTTAAAACAAAAAGTTTAAAACAAAAGTTATCAATGCAGTTAACCACATATTCCTGACATAAAATCAAATTAATTTTTCTTATTAAAAAAAGTTCATTCAACTCTTGAACTTCAACAGCAACAATAAATCTTTTTGATGTAGGACCATGTGACCAGCTGGACAGATAACGAATTAAACAAAAAGAATGTGAAGGGGAAAAACTCAAAAGATTTTTTTTTGAATTTCAATGTTCTTCTTCTTCTTTTTTAACCTTGAGGACGAAAATAATACAGAGGAGATTTTCGTTAACATTGGGCAAAAAACTTTAAAAAAAGAAATACTCATAGACACGGCCGTAGCCAGAAATTTTTTTCGGGGGGGGGGGGGGGGGGAGGGGGGGTTTCCATTCGAAGAAAATATTCATAAATAATTTTTATCAAACTGATTTTTAAATACAATAAATTAAATCAATGATACATTTGATGGACCCTATAAAATTAAAATTTTAGGAAATATTTTCCGATTTTTTTAATCTTAACCTCAAAAAAATTGCCAAAAGTGACAAAAAATTCACAGAATGATCAAATTAAATTTTTTCAAATAAATATTATTCAGTGTGCATTCTAATGCATTTTCTTTTATCGTGACGGACATATTTTCGTTAACTCATTGACTTCCCACCACTGATGATGTACCCAACCTCAAAAAAATTACCAAAAATTGTAGAGGCTCATTTTTTTCAAATGATCATCATTGGGAATTTGAGCCATTATCAATGATGAGGAACCTGGTTGAGGTTGGCATATATTCCCTAAATTCGTGCAGTCACAGCATTGAATGAGATCATTCTAGTTGTGGTGCTCTGAGCAATAATGCGTTAAAAAATTAATTTTAAGATGGGTTTTGCTAATAAGATGGAGTTTCTGCGAAAGAATTTTTCAAGTTGAACACGAATCTGAGGTCAAAAACTTCCCATCACGTCACGTTCTAGGAAAAAAATTGGGGTTCAAGCAAGTCTTATTTTACAAGGATCCGATAATTTTTTCTATTTTTATTAATTTTTAAAGTTTTCAAACTGATTCAGAACGAAACCTTAAATCAAAAACAGTTACTGACCCAGAAAAACTATGAATGCAGGAGTGCTCAGTATCACCTTCTCTTTTTGAATCCGTAGTCAAACCTCATGTCGAAGAAAACAAATCGGATTTGATCACATAGTGTAACTAAGATTTCAAATTTATTTTTTATATGTGACTTTTTAGAAAAAAAAACCGATGGAAGTAAAAAATATCTTCAAATAGATTTTATTTTGACTTTTTTTCCATCCATTGGCAATTAATCTCAAAAATTGGAATAAAGTTTCGACATTTCGGGGGGGGGGGGGGGGGGGAGGTCAAAACCCCCAAAATTTTCCCCCTAAATACGGCCTTGCTCATAGAGAAACACTCTATTCTAATATTCTTCATGTCGAATTGTTTGGAATATGAAACTATGAAGCAATTTGGCAATTTATATGGAACCTAGGAGTACTTAACTTCAAAATTTCATTTGTGAAACTAAAAAGAATCACTACAAAAATTATAGATTTAAAAGATTTAGGTAGAGATCTACCTAAATCTTATCGTCCTATTAGCCTCACTTCCTTCCTTCTAAAAACGATGGAAAAATTGGTAGATAGGCATATATATATATATAGAGAAAATTTTAAGAATTAACCCCTTAAATGACAATCAATATGTATATCAAACGGAAAAATCCACAATGCATGCTCTTCAGACACTCACCAGCAGGATTGAAAAATCAACCTAGGATGACCTTGGAGACAAAGAGCTAGCTATTGAATGTTTCCTTGATATCAAGAGTGCTTTCGATAATACCGTATACTCCTTAATCATCAACAAATCTATCCAAAATAAAGGTGTAGATAGTACAATATGTGGCTGGTTAAATAACTTACCAAGAGTCAGAAACATAAGCTCAACTCTGTTTAAGGAAACAATCAGAGTATCAGCTGTTAAAGGTTGTCCACAGGATGGAGTTTTATCACCACTACTCTGGAGTCTAGTAGTAGATAATCTCTTAGAATCACTGCACACCAATGGCTTTGACGCTCAAGGATACGCTGATGATATTGTTATCCTAATCAGAGGAAAATATGAAGACACCGTTTCATATCTCCTTCAGAGAGCGTTGAATCTAGTTGTAAGGTGGTGTAGTGACTCAAAGCTAAGCGTTAATCCCAAGAAACTAACATAGTGATGTTTCTCAAAAGAAGAAATCGACAATTTAAAAGAGCCTACAGTTTTTGGGGAAGCCATTAACTTCTCGAAAGTAGTAAAATATCTGGGTGTAGGTTAGGGTAGGTTAGAGTGGCTGTCGACCAGACGAAGACGGGATTCGAACCCGAACCTCCCAAATGAAAGTCTAGTGCAGTGTTGCCAACTTTTGTTTTTCGAAATCCGCTAAAATGAAAGTTTCCTTATAAAAGTGCAAGAAAACTCAATACATTTAAACTTTTTCACTAATACAGGCACACTCTGATACTTCTAGTCAATGAAAATTTCTTCGATTTTTCGAAGATATTTTAAATTGAAAAATAATTGCTGAGCGCTAAATCACTTTTTTTCCGCGTTTTAATTTTCAAAAAGCACTAAAATCAGCGGGAAAAGCGCTGAGTTGGCCACACTGGTCTAGTGCACTACCTACTAGACTATCAATGTCGTCAATTCTAGATGGGTGTAATTCTAGATGAGATATTATAATGGAATTCACATCTAGATAGGGTGCTAGACATAGCCAGGAAACCCATTTGGACCAGCAAAAGCCTAGTAGACAAGAACTGGGGACTTAATCCAAAGCTCTCAATAGCTGCACCAATATGGTGGAAAACAAATAACAACGCAAGCCAAGCTCAATAAACTTCAAAGACTAGCAAGGGTCAGCATTGCAGGAGCAATGCGAACTACGCCTTCCATGGCACTGCAAACATTGCTAAACCTTCCACTGCTACACTTATTCGTCAAGAAAGAAGCTCTTTAGTCTACGTGTAAGCTTATCTCTGAATCAGACGAAGCGGTGTCTAAAACCCTTCATCTGGAGTTAATCGAAGAAATTAATAAGATTGAAAATTTTAGTATCTTTACTACCTACAAATGTCTTCCGCGTTATAACTTCTGCCACAACTTCAAGGTCACATTCCCTGATAGAAATAACTGGGAACAGACGAGACCAAAGTTTTCACGGGACAATCATTTATGGTATACAGATGGCTCCAAGACAAACGATGGAGTCGGGTCTATTTATGTAGATAAGAGCACAGGTATCTCAGTTTTCCAAGCCGAGGTGCATGCCAAGAGAGTATGAAAACAGATCTGTGATTAACAAAAACATTTCCATACACTCTGACAGCAGAGCGGCTCTTCTTGCACTATGCATACGAAATCACATCAAAACCAGTTTGGGACTGCCTACAGCTGCTGAACAACCTAGCATCTCACAACAGAGTGCAACTCATTTGGGTGCGAGGGCATAAGGGACATGTTGACACCAAAATGGTAGATGAACTTTCTAGAAAAGGCTCATCCAGTGAATTTATTGGACCACAACCATTCTGCGGCTCATGGAGTTCAGTTGAATTCAGTTAAAAAAATTTGTTGGATAGTAATTCGCTACAATATTGGAGGGAAAACCCCTTAGTAACAGGCAAGCTAAATCATTCATGTCAAAGGTCTGTCATAACAGAACTAAGCAATTGTTTAATCTAGGTAGAAAACAAATCCGAATTGCCACAGGGTTCTACACAGGGCATTGTAGGGTTAACAAACACTTATCAACCTTGGGTCTAGTACAGGACCATATGTGTCGAATATGTAACGAGGATGAAGAAACAGTAGAACATATCCTATGCCATTGTGAAGGTCTAATGAGAACCCGACTTCGTTACTCAGGAAACTCTACCCCACAACCGGAAGACATAGGGGATAGTTCTTCTAAAGAGATAATAATTTTCCTAATGGGAATTTAACTCATAGGTGAACTATAAAATACATTAATTTCTCGGGGAATATCACAATAGGCTCAAGTTGGCAGCAGTGATCTGGGATCGTCTTGTCCACTTTCTCAACAATCTAATCTAATCTCTACGTTACTGATTTTTTCCAATCTTATTGCGTTTTTTTGATCCAAAGATCGAACTGAGGTATTGAATGATATTAAATATATTTTATTGGCCATTTTAAGCATCTATAAAATATAAAAATAATTTTTTACAATGTTTTTACTAAGTTTCTCAAAAACTGGTAATATTTTTCTTTAGGCCTTTACTTGGTAAGTTTTTAATCGGATCCTAAAAACCATACGATTTTTTTTTTAAATTCTAACCTAAAAATGGAGATTATCAGCCAAAAACTTACAGAATTGAGATAAACTAACAAATATTCAAACGATTAGTGATTTTTCTTTATTATAAAACCATTAGTAAAACTCGTAAAGCAAATTTTCTAAATCCAAATATAACTTAAATTGGAATTCTTATTTTAAGTTTAAAGTTTTTCAGGATTGAAATAGACCGAATCAAAAACTTACCTAATCGGTTAAAAAGGTAACGTAACTGTTATAACAAATTTTAGAAATGTATTTCTAAACATGATCAAAATTAGCATTTTACATTTTTATATTCGAATTTTTTAAAATTTTGATACTGAGGACCAAACTGTTCTAGTATGGAACGAAAGAAGAATATTATCAGTTTCTAGAGAAGCTATTAAAAAAATAAACAATGTGTTTTTCATATTTTATAAACGGTAGGAAGAATTAGCTACGTTCTGACAAGGTCCTAACTAGATTTATACTGCCACTATTTACTATTTACGAGGGCCTGCAAAGAGGAAATTTGAGACTTTCATGAGGGCCTCGTTGGCAGTGTAGTCTCACACGGGCCTAAAAAGGCACACCTCATCTTCCAGCTCGATGCCATCGATTTTAAATTTGCGCAAATAGTCGGTGCTTATATGCATTACCTAAAATAAAATTATGGGTTCCAAGAAAAATACAAACCCATTTTGGTCTCTATATTGATTTAACAAATATTTCAAAGGAGCATTCGGAGCAATAGTTAGTCCAAATTTTATAAGACTCAAAATACGGGAAAAGCGAAAAAAAATGTTAACCATCTTGCAAAAAAAAACCTGTAATGAGGGCGATTACCAAAATCCCTGGGTATAAGGTCTATCTGTATGCCAAATTTGGAAAAAATCGAATGACGTCGTTCTTGTGATACATGTACCAAAAATCAGTAACAGCTACTATAACTGTATACCAAAATTTGATGCTATTTAATAATTGCATACTTTTAGAAGTAGAATCTATTTCATAGAGTTTAAATCAGTCAATTCACTGACAAACTGTGCAGTTGCTTACCAAGTGCATTATCCAATTAAAAAAAAAGAAACTATGTTGAAAATACAAAATATTTTTATTGGTAAGTATTTTAAAAGTTTCATTATTTCCGGCAATTCGTTCCGGCAGAAAACCGTTATGGCAACACTGCTTATAACCGTAATTGGTTAAGAATTTAAATTTAAAAATCGTTTTTCAGCATTAACGAATGCCATTTTCCACGGTCCATTTAAAAAAATATTGTGCACAAAAAGTTTATATGATTTATGAGCAAACGAACTTTTCAACCACATTGCCACATAATTACGGCAACATCGAAGAAATTAACTTATAAAAAGCTTATTAAAAGTCAATGTAAGGCGAAAAGAAAAGAAAAAAAAAAAAAAAAAAATTAAAATTGCCTTTTTTACCAACAATGGACGGACAAAGAAATAAAATTAAAAATGTAGAACACGTAATGTCATTTTAGTTCATTACGAATAATTAGGAACATTTCTGTGTTTTTATATAATATTAAAAAACAAAGAAAATATAGGAAAATGGAAACAGACACCATGTTTCGTTTGTTCAATATGCGCTCTACAAAGTGCAAGAAACAAGTTAAGATATTTACACTACCCAGCGGTAAATTGAAGCATTCTCTGATTGGTGCGTTTAGCGAAACACTTTTGCTTTCGAAGAGAGAAAAAAAGAGAAACACTCTGTCAGCGTTGCATTTACTTCCTAATTTATGTATTTATTATTTGTTAGCTACTTTGATAACACTTCAGCTTCTTCATAAGTATCAATAGATTTTTCAAATTCTTTCAAATTTTCGAGGTCTTTAAAGGGAGAAATATTAATTGGATAATGAGAGCCAACGATTTTTTGAGGAAAATGAGTGTCAACAAATTTTGAATATCATTAAATGTTCTGAGAGTTGAAACAAATGTAATACCTAAAGAATTACTTGATTGTACTGAAATCGACCCAATTATATTTTCTTCATCAATTTTATAAATCCCAAGATTTTTACTAGCACCAGGTGATTAATGTATAGCAGAAGTTGTTGCCTCTAATATTCTAAACTCCATTATTTTTAAAAGATTTTACTCTCATTAAGTTTCTTTCTTCAAATTTGCATAAATATTATGCAAAAAGTTGTCAAAATTATCAAATGGCCCAACACACTTAAGTAAATGAAAAGTATTGTGAACATTTTATGAAATTCTGATTTCGTCAAAAAGTATCTCAAAATTGGACACAAAAATTGCAATCATCCCTCTAGCAACGTAAATTAGTTTCATAGCTTTAGCTTAAGCTTTTATAGCAACAATAATTATAATAGAAGTCTTCACATAAACCGTTTTTGAAAGTGCGATGCTTCCTATTGAACTTCTTGGAGGGGAGAGCGGTTTTCAGATCTAGTATGACCAAAGGGAGCAAAGATTGAGAATCCGATCCTGATTGACCGTCGGCCGCTCTCGTCGTATCTAACCAGGACAAAAGCCCTTAAGTCGGAATGTTGAAAGTTCTGCGAAATCTACGACATACATGGATATGCACGTAGACTAACATAATAATAACAAAAATAAACTTTAAATTCCTCTAAATGGCATATGAAATAATATAAAAGCAAAACAGCCAAAAATGGCTGGATATCCAGTAAACTCATACTTTATATCTCGAAAACGGTAGAGATATTGAAAAACGGATTAGTTTAAAACATTCAAAAATTGTGTTTGGATTTATATGTATTCTGATGCCATTTTAACCTCCCTTCTTTTAAAGATTTCTCTCTTGATTGCATCAAGTTTTAACTACATTCCTCAATTTAGACTGTATTTCTTGAGACGCTGTAGGTTAGGTTAGGTTGGAGTGGCTGTCGAGAGACACACTTAGGCCTGAACGGCCCATTGTGATACCACATAGTTTTACCTACAGTTTAACGCCGATTCCGAACGGCGGTGTGGCAATTTTTTTTTTTATCGGCTTGGTGGTTTTGCCATTACCAACCAATGTGTGTACTTGTACACTATCTTATAATTCTCATACACTTCATATTGATAGTGAATATAAGAAAGTAATGAAAATTAACCACCAGACGAAGACGGGAATCGAACCCGAGCCTCCCAGATGAAAGTCTAGTGCACTATCCACTAGGCTATCGAGGTCGTCTGAGACGCTGTAACATTGTTTGCCAGTATAACAATAAAGTCCACATAGAGTAAAATTCGAAGGTTTACATCATCTCCTTAAAAGACATCCACCTAACCGGTGAAAAAGCTTTTAAGGCGGCAACGAATACGAGGCCGGATGCCTTTGTTAACCTTTACGAGGCATGCATGAAGCAAATAGTTTTCCCGATTTATGCAAATGCCAGCGATTGTTGATACTCATAAAATCAGAAGAACCGCCTAAGCAACCATTATCTTATCGTCCGCTGTGTATGCTGGGCATGGCTTACAAAATATTGGAGCGCATTACGTTCAACAGGTTTCAGAAGTTTCTGGCAAGGCCGGGTGAACTGGTATCTGGCCACCAGTTTGATTTCTGCAAAGCGCGATCTAAGGTTAGTGCAAGCAGTAGTTGGTGGCAGAATGGCAGTAAAAAATACTGCACAATTGTAACGCTGGATATAAAAAACGCATTCAACTCGGCGAACTGGGAACAGATCTTGCGTGCACTGAAAAGCTACGAAGTGCCTCTATACCCACGTTGTATTAGTGGTAGCTACTTTAGCCACAGGCTGTTTCCATACGATAAAAAATCACAGGTGGCTTGCCACAAAGCTCAGTACTGGAACCAACACTCTGGAACGTGGTGTACGACGGTATTTTTAAAGTGGATGTTCAGGCAGGCACAACGTTGGTAGGATACGTAGACGTTATTGCATTAGGAGGAAGTGACAAAGCGGCTACACGACTTACAGCTAGTCGACAATGGTGCAATTTCTAGAGTGCGCCGATGGCTGGATACAGTGAAAAGACAAAAGCCATAACCCTTTGTAGAAGAAAGAAGGGAGAAGAGCTGGTGGTGAGGAGTTGAATCGTCTGATCCCTGAGCGTATATCACGTAATTCACGCAAAAAGACATGCAAAATACTCATTTTTGCGTGACGAGCTGTACGTTTATGGATCAGACTATTCGACCCCAGAGTAATATTCAATGACTATCTTCCAGTGATTAGCAGCATAGCGGCGAAAATAAATGGTGCACTTTCGAGCACAATGCCAAACATTGGAGAACCACGCGCAAGTTGAAGTTGCTTTTGTTCACGGTGATGGAATTCGTGGTGTTATACGCAATATCCGTTTGCGCAGATGCAAGAAAATCCCATATTAAGGAGGTGCTGGTCGACAACGATCTATATCTAAATAGCAGCAGCGTTGGGAGTATTCTACAAAAAGGTGTTGGACGTTTATGCCGATTCCCGACATTGCGGATTGGTGTCAGAAGAGGCACGGGGACATAGATTTTTACATCATGCAACTTCTAAGCGGATATGGGTGCTTTAAGGAGTACGTCCACATATTCGGACATGGGGATGACCGATAGTGTCCAACATGTCCGAATGAAAGTGAAAATCCGATTCCATTGCACATGCTTCAAAATCTAGAGGGAGGAGCTAAGGCAAGCCTTTGGCAGGCAACCCACTCTGACAATACAGAATCGGTTGAGAAATGTAAAGCGACATGTGCGGTGGCTGCTTTTATCATGATTATGCTAAAAAAAACGAGGAGTACAGGAAGGCAGAACAGATCGAGAATTGAACTGCTGGATTCAGACTCGTGAAATAGTACTTGCAGGTAGTCCAGCGGAGAGAGTGGAAGAAGACGGGAAGGAGGTAGTTTTAGTTGGTAGGAATCTGATATAATCGTAGAACAAGAGTTCTGCGGTATCTACACAAGATTTTCATATTCAAACGCTGTCACGTCAATTAGAGCCTTTTTAGTTTCACCCCAGTATGCGCTTCGAAAAATTCCGAAATTTCAGATCCCATCCAAATAGCCGACTTTGTATGAATTTTACAATTGCTGCAGACACTCCAGGTTGATGTAGTTTGTATGTATATCAATAAGTTCTTAGACACCTCTATCAAATTTACTTTTTCTTCTCATTTATCGGTCTACCTCTGTTTAGTCTCTTCCATTTCAGTATGCTTCCTCTAACCTTTCTTTCATGCGCTCCTTCTGCGCTAAAAAGAAAGAAAGCTTTCACAAGCTTAACGCTTCCAAAATGCTTCTTATGAAGCGCTCCATCGCTCCATTTCGCCGTTGGGAAAAACACACACATGCATACTCTAAAGCCTGACTGGTAAAACAAAGCGAATTTTCGGATCTCAAATTGGCAAATAAATAGGTTGACATTATATCAAGTAAAAAAAAAGCAAAAAATTAAAAATAAAATAGCAAATAAATTAAAACACGATGAAAATAGAGAAGCAAAAGAATAAGAAGAAAATATGGTAAATGAAAAAGCAGAACAATACAAAAACTACGAACTTCTGTTTTCGTTGCTGTTGTTTTTTTTTTTGGTTTTATTTGAAATGAGTGTAAAAACTTTAATCAGCCACAGTTACGCGTCGTCAATTTTTAATTAAGCGTCCGAATTGGTGATTGTATGTAGAATGAGCTAACGGGGGCAACTTATATATGGAGGAGGAGAGGAAATTGCAAATGTCAAGCATTCCCTACTACATATACTATAATTAGCTCCAGCTCTAATTCTATGCCAGGGTTGTTAACGTGTTGTTTTGTTGTTTTTGTTTGCAATATAATACCATTCGTTGGCCAATTTAACACATACACACACACACACACACTTATTCAACTACAGCTCTTGCTGTACCACAAGAGCTTCGCCATGACTTGGGGACAATCTTCTGTGATGGTTTTTGCTTTTTGTCTTTGCTGCTTTTTTGTGTCGCTTTTGATTTCACAATTTACTACCATGATCCATGCCACGTTCCAAGTGTCTCGCTGACAATTAAGCCATGCTGCTTAATAATGACCTCACTCCAAACAGAAAAAAGCCAACAAAGAAAATACCCGAAAAAGAAACAGAAGCATTGCAATATCAAAAATAACAGAATACAAAAAAAGGGAAAACAAAGAAAAAAAAATAAAATAAAAATAAAAAAATTAAATAGGATCTTAAGCCAACGATGAAATACGCAGGCAGACAAACCGCCCGTCAGGCACGAGTTGTCGGAATGATAACAGTGTATGCTGGCTGGCGTGGGCAGGGCAACAGCACCACACAGCATTATGCTGTCTGCATAACTATATAGTCTTGAAGTTTGTCATCGTCTCACATTCTCCATCCGTTCAGCCCACACGCGAAATTCCTTTCTTTGCCATCACCATGCCATGTCGCATCTAATAAAATCTCCGGCACGTTGTACACGAGACATGCATTAACTAAAAGGAGACGACTACTGTCCGTTTCTACGTAAATACTTGTATATCACACCCGGTTGAATATTTTCATATACACTACTACTATTTACCACAAATAACTAGTTCCATTACTAACTACTACTCGCATTAATGTCTAAGGGTCACCTCAAATGAACAAGTTGGCGGTGGCAGGCCATTCTGTCTTATTAACATTAATATATGTAGAGCGACTATGTGGGTGGAGCTGAAGCGGGAATTCGAGTTCCTTTTAAGGAGTCACCCTTCCTTCCATTGATTTTTATTGTTGATGTCTGTGCGCTGTTTGTTTGGTTTAGTTTCTTTGCATTTGTTTATAGCTGATATTTTTTGGGCTAAAAATAACACAAGTGACATTTATACGCCAGACAACGAATTTAAGCGAAAACACACAACAACAACAACAAGTAGACATTAAATGTCAAATGATACATTTTACGCATTCTTAAAAGGATTTCCTTAAGGACTTGTATAAGGAAGTAGTAGTATGAAGAGTTGATGTCAAATAAATTTTAATTAGTTGGAATGCTACTAACAAGTGAGTTTATAAAAGAGAAGAATAGGAAAAGCTTTTGGGAGGAGTGATTGTCTATAAGGAATGTTTGACGTAATTGGGGAGAGGGGAAAGTTGAGAAAGTTGAGTTCAGAGACATACATTAAGACAGGAAAGATAAGCAACTTATAGAGCATTATTTTTGTTCGTCGAGAGAGGGCTCTGCTTCTCAATTGCCCAGAGTCCGTAGTAACACCTGTTGGTAAGATTAATTCTTCGTTTGATCTCAAGGCTGACGTTGTAGTTGTTGTTAATCCTGGATTCCAAATATACGAAATTCTTGACTACTTCAAATGTGCAATTGTTAACTGTAATATTTTGTCCAAGACATCATAACTCTTTGTTAGTTCACAAAACAAATTTTGTTTTGTCCTCATTCACTGCTAAGCCCATTCGACGAGACTCCTTTGCCAGGTTCGAGAATGCTGCGCTGACTTCTTACGCCTTGAGGCCAATAATGTCAATACCATTAGCGTATGTAAGCAGCATGACGCGCTTGTGAAAGATAGTGCCTGAAATGTCGATGTTTGCAGCTTGAATTATTTTCTCTAGGATACGGTTCAAGAAGTCGCACGATACGGAATCACCTTATCTGAAACCTCGTTTGGTATCAAATAGTGCGGAGATGCCAGCACCAATTTTTACTGCGCTAGTGGCATCGATTAGTGTCATTTTGATAAGTTTACCTTATCGACCTTGCGCAGGAATACCAAAACCAGATATTGTGGCATAAAAGTGATCCATAATTGTGGTGTCGAATGCGTCTTTATAGTCGATGAATACATCTTTTTTCTCTGGTGTTTTTCAGGATATGACGTAAAGTAAATACCTTGTCAATAGCGAACTTACTATGCCTGAAGCCACACTGACATAGGTTTCAGTCTTTTACACAATACGCTCGATAGAAGCTTGTATGCGATACTAAGAAGACTTACCCCACGAAAGTTGGGTCAGAACTGGGGATTGCCTTTTTTGTCGGTTGAGCAAAGTACGCTGAGGTTCCAATCACTGGGAATGCTTTCACCCGACCATATTCTGCATAAGAACTCGTGCTTTTGTTTTGAAAGCCTTCGCGTTCGGTCTTAAACAACTCAGCAGGCAGGTCATCAGCGCTCGAAGCCTTATTGTTCTTCAGCCGAACCATTGTTGTTAAGACTTCGTCTTAGTTGGATGACGGTACAATGGTTAGTGATTAGGATTTTCGGAAAAGCTTCCTCAGTGGCGGGACCATTGCCATCACCATTCAGCATCTACGAGACCTCATCATACACTGGATACCTAACACCACATTTCTTTCTTGGTCCTTGCATGAAGAGGACCCAGTCTCCAACCCGTTAGTCAGGAGTTTTTTTTCGAAAAAACTTCGGAGCTCATCAAATCTCACCAAACATCTCAATATCATCGCACTTGTGTCTTTCTGCTTCTCTTTTCTTCCGCCTGAAAAAACGTTTCATCTACTCAACTGCCCTTATCATTCCTTAGCGCGGACCTTGGCTACAAACAATTAGTGGTCCGAGCCGATGTTTGCACCACGTATCGTATACACGACTAGTACAGTAGAAACATGTCTTCCTGATCCACGGAATGATGATTTATTTGATTACGTGTTCTTTGATCAAGGGACAGCCAAGTAGCCTTATATGCTATATATCGAGATGTTGGAATCAAGTGGTACGAACTGACATGTTTCTTGCCGCGGCAAAGTCCATAAACCTCATACTGTATTCGGTGGTTTCGTCGTGGAAACTGAGTTTTCTGATCGGGGCGAGGCCACAAATCAAGCTTATGCGGAAGAATTTAGCCTTGGCTAAGCACAGTTTCTTACCAACCACAAAATCCAATACCGAATTCGTGTCTTAGATCATGTCAGCTGTAGTAGATATCACAGTATGATGTTTTTTGGGAGAAGATCTGCTCCATCTATAAAATTCCTTGTACAGCAGTGTTGCCTGCTCGGGACTTATAAGACATTCCAGATGCACAAGCTGAATTCAATGTTTTTAAAAGTTTGTGGGGGTCACGAACATGAAAAGGGTTTTCTATCCGAGATTTGGTAAGGATTTGATTAATAAAAAACAGCTTATATAAATTTAATAGCTTATAAAATTGATTTTAATTTTATAAAGAAATGTGAATCATACTTTATTCAATAAACTCAAAGTAGTAGCTTCAACTTATCGATGTGTTAAGCTCACTGATGTGTTAAGTGCCCAGATACAGGAAAATTACAGGAATGCATACATTTTTTGTTATGAATTTAAATTTTTAGGACCGGTTTGAGCGGTTGAAGGCTTGAAAAATACAGGTAACACATACAGTTAGGAGCCTTGCATTTTACTTAAACGATATAACAACTTCCACTCCAATAATAGGACTAATTATGTTTTGTAGTTCTACCTGACTGGAAGATTTTTGACTGCCTTGGGTTGAATCTTCTTATGTGGAATCAAAATGTGAAAAAATAGAAAGTAATATTATGTTCAGTTATCTTCTCCGAAATTGGTTTTAGTTGAAATTCCTTAATATACATAAATAGAATGAGTATATAAATTTAGTTATTGACATTACTTTTTAAATATGTAGGTACTTACAAATATTGCAGTGATCATATAAACAAAAACAATGGCTGTCATTAAAATCAAAAATTTATTTATTGTTCGCATCTCTTTTTTTTGACTTCTGGATTTATAAAATTCGCTCGACATTAAACGGCAGAAGTTTTAATATAAACTACAAATGCAAGATTTTTTATATAAATTACCGATAAGTCACATCATACTTCACACCGCAACGAATCTTTTGAAACGGCGGAAAACAAAGCGTGAATGATTTCTTGAAAATTCGAAGAATGACTATATAAATAAATAAAATACCGAAATCAAAAATTATTCAAATACCAAAGCAAAAAAATTATTCACACTTCATCACAACGATAAACTTACAAATATTTTGTAATGAAATAAAAGAAGGATCAAAGAGGAAGTAAACCCTCTGCTCGATTCACCTTGGCATAAAAATCAAAGAACACGAAACCAAATATGTAGATCATGTTGTGATCGACGGAAGGCACACTTCTCCTGTACTAGACATCAACTTGGGCCATTATTTGTTTGTAACCAAGACCTGCGAAAACCTCTGTGTAGCGAAACACGTACTGATATGCACACATAGACAGCTGGATGTGGACAAGCTGCACAACAGACAGCCGGATCCTCTGCAAATCGACTCTTCCTTCTGCTATCGCAAAACAACTCCACACTATATGACAAACGCGTGCAGTGGACACACATCTCTAGTTTTATGCGTAGCGCTACAGAAGAGGTGCTGGTTGCCGTAGTTTAAAAATCCTACAGTCAGTTGCAATGCGTGGTGCTAAGGAGCGATACAGACAGTTGAAGAGGGAGGAGAAATGTTTTTTCAGGCGAAAGAAAAGAGAAGCAGAAAGACACAAGTGCGATGATACTGAGATGTTTGGTGAGGTTTGATAAGTTCCGAAATTTTTTCGAAAAAGTAAAACATCTGAATAACGGGCTGAAGACTGGGGCCTATTCATGCAAGGATCAGGACGGAAATCTGGTGATAAGGTCATGGAGGGAACACTTCTCATAGCTGCTGAATGGTGACGGCAATGGTCCCGCCACTGAGGAAGCTTTTCCGAAAATCCTAATCACTAACTATTGTACCGTCACCCGACTATGACGAAGTCTTAACAACAATGGTTTGGCTGAAGAACAATAAGGCTCCGAGCGCTGATGACCTGCCTGCTGAGTTGTTTAAGACCGAAGGCGAAAGCTTTCAAAACGAAAACACGAATTCTTATTCAGAATATGGTCGGGTGAAAGCATTCCCAGTGATTAGAACCTCAGCGTACTTTGCTCAACCGACAAAAAAGGCGATCCTAAGTTCTGACCCAACTTTCGTGGGGTAAGTCTTCTTAATATAACATACAAGGTTCTATCGAGCGTTTTGTGTAAAAGACTGAAACTTACGTTTTTTTTTTTTTTTTTTTTTTTGTACGTTGGCAGGTGGAAATCTTCATAGATACCGCAGAACTCCAGAACTCCTACTTTCTCTCCTACCACTCTCCCCGCGGGACTACGAGTTGGTATTACTTGGCAAGGCTGGTTCAGCTTTATGCTGTTACTCGTTTGTTGATTCTGTTGTTTGGATCTATTTGTGTTGTGTCAATAATTGTTTATTGTTCATCACCCATCCTCGTCGTCTTCTGTATTTGCGATATTTCGTTGCGCACGCTCGGCTTTACGTTCAGATTCAGCATTCCTTAATAATGTCACAATGCTCTTCGCCATCTTGCATACTGCATTCCACTTCTCTATCGTTTGGCACATCTGTGCTGTCAAGTTGGCTACCGTGGGGGGTTCCCCAAAAGCTCTCTCTAGTTCCTCCCTGATGCTGTTGAAGCGTGGGCAGTGGAAAATGATGTGTGTTGAGTCCTCGGGTTCGCTCGGGCAGTTCGGGCAGAACGGGTCTTCTTTAAGTTTAAATCTGTGCAGATATTGTTTAAAGCACCCTTGCCCGCTGAGCATTTGGGTGACGAAATAATCGACTTCTCCATGTTTGCGCTCCATCCACAGTGCTGTATTAGACATTAGGTTGAAGCTGCAGCGACCCTTTTTGGACTGCTTCCAGTTTCGCTGCCATTCCATAATGGTACGCTTCCTCTCTTCTGTTTTCCTGACGTTCGTTGGCCTTTCTCCAGTTATACTATTGCTAGTAGGTCAATGGGCAATTTTCTTGCTATGACGCAAATGGCGTCGTCCGACACCGTACGATAGGCGCTGGCAATCCTCAGTGCACTGAGCCTATAAATCGAGCGAATGCCCTTCAGATGTGTCTTCTTTGCTTTCGCCCAGATGGGTGCTGCATACAGTATAACGGAGCTGGTCACCATTGAAAGCAGCTGACGCCTGCCCTCCCGTGGGCCTCCGATATTTCACATAATGCGCGTTAGCGCGCCGTTTATTCTAGCCGCTTTACCATTGACGGCTGCTAAGTGCTCCTTAAATGTCATCCTTGTGTCGATGAGTACCCCTAAATACTTTAGGTGTGGCTGTGAGGTGATGCAATGATCCCCAACTGTGATTACCAGCTCTTCGCGCTGTTTTCTTGTGCTCAATAGCACTACTTCCGTCAGTGTGGATTCAGGCATGGTAAGTTCGCTATTGACTGAAAAACACCCGAGAAAACAGATGTATTCATCGACTATAAAGACGCATTCGACACCACAATTAGGGATCACTTGTATGCCGCAATGTCCGGTTTTGGTATCGTCTTACGCAAGGTCATTAAACTTAGACAAATGACAATGACTGCAGTGGAAATTTTAAATACATTATTTGATACCAAAACGAAGTTTCAGACAAGATGATTCCGTATCGTGCGACTTCTTCAATCATCTTGGAAAAATAATTCGAGCTATAACTTCGACATCTCAGGCACTACCTTCCACAAGCGCGCCATGAAGGCCTCAATGCGCGGGCAGTCAGCGCAGCATTCTCAAATTTGGATAAAGAGTCTCGTCGAGTAGGTTTAGCAGTAAGCGAAGACTAAACGAAATACCTTGTGTCAACAAACAAAGAGTCACGTGGACTTGGATAAAATGTTACAATTATAAATAATGCATTCGAAAATTGCCCGGGATTAACAACAACAACTTTGCCAGCCTTGAGATCAAATGAAGAATTACTCTTGCCAACAGGTGTTACTACGGACTCTGGGCAATTGAGAAGCAGAGCCCTCTCTCGACGAACAAAAATAACACTCTATAAGTCCATGACTGGGTCAATTTTCAACAACCGACCATTTTAATTTTAAAAAAAGATTAACCTAGGCTCAACACATAAGTTGCGCGCATATCAGAGGAGACTGTCAAAACTTTAATGAAATAGCCAAGACCGATCATTGGTTGTAGTGCCTACTTAGTTGGCGATAAATAAGTAAAATTATTTTTTCAGAATTGTGTTTAAGATAAACTTTAGAATCTCACCGCTGATTCGTTCCGCGAAATTCTACACACGTTTCTTAAAATAATACTACATATTTTGCAGGTGAACATAAAAGTCATAGACATCAAAACTTTTTTTGAAATTGTCCGGAACAGTGGGGAGGTTTAGGGTTAAAAGTTACAATGTTTTTTACTTTACTTTAATGTAATTTCAATTTGATTAACTATAAATTTCATGCTGTAATATTGAATTATTAAAAAAAAAAAGAAGACTTCTATAAAAAGGCGCAATGTTGTTGCAATTGAAGTTAAATAAAAATAATATCGAATATCGGAATAATAAGAAATGAAAATTTTTATTTTTATCCTTTTGGTTGCAGTTGTAAATGCATTTAATGTAAGAAAGTGCAATTAATTGAATTTATTATAACATCATATAAACAATATAATTTTTTTTTATAGACTGCACAATTTGAGTCCGATCTAGCCAAAAATATGCAGAAATGTGCGGAAGAATCAAAGCTTCCAAAAGATAAACTTCACAGGATGGATATACTTAATAATGGAGCATTTAATGAGCAATATAGATGCTATATAAAATGCGTGTACGAAGCAAGTGGATTTTATTCTAATGGAACGATAAACTACGATTACATGATACAAAAATTAGGTTCTGTGACTGGTGTGGACAATGTTAGAATTGCTATAAATGAGTGTAAACATATGAAAACTGAACAACAGGATCCTTGTACTACTGTTTGGAAATTTTTCGAATGCTATACGAAAAACATTCCACGCAAGAATGTTCAAGTAATTCAGAAAGATAATTAAGAAAATTAAAATCATATCAAAATGAGAAAAATTTGTTTATCAAGAGATTGTTTTGTTTTTTTTTGTATACAAAAATAATAGCCTAATGCAATATTTTCCCATACAAAAGAGAATTTTTTGAGACTTTTTCAAAACAATGGTTCGAATGATGTTATTCTCCAGCTGATCAATTGTTTTTGGTTTGTTGACATAAACTAGCGACTTAACGTAGCCCCAGAAATAACGCGTTCTGAGAACTTTTCTTACAACAACTCCAATGTAACGCCCGCTGAGTGACACGTTGCGCCGTCTTGTTGGAACCACATGTTGTCGAGGTTCATGTCATCCAACTGAGGCCACAAAAAGTCAGATATCATGGCGCCATACCATTCGCACGACAAGGAATCAAGATGTTTGAGTCTTGAAACACACTTTAAAAAAAAACAGCAATATTCTCGCTTAACCGCGCGTTTCGGCGTCGTACTGGGACTGCTCGATCGGCAATCGAATTTTGTTTTGCTCCAATTTCGTGATAATTCGTTTAATTGATTGCTCGGTTGGACGATTATTTCAACAGTAAATATTCGTAGATCGCTAAAATTTTGGCAAACAGAAACTGGTGTAGCGCTTTATGGTAAAATTGTGTGTGTAACAGAATGCAAACGTCGAAGAATGACAGTGCTGCCATTTGAGACGTGAGAGCAATAAGCTTTCAAAGTTCGAAAAACCCTTTACAATTTTCATTCGCCACCACGGATGCCAACTCATTTTTTCTGTTTCCCCGATAGCCTTCGAGAAATTCCCCGATTTTCGATCACATTCCCCGCACCTGTATAATATTATATTACAACAGCACGATACGCACTTTCCATATAAACATTTTATAAAAACGAAAAATACCTTTACGTTGGCTTAAAATTAATCTCGGTGACTGTTATTTTAAAGCGGCCCTGCACTATCTCGGTCTAAACCTTATCCATTTTTTATAGGACTTAATAGAAATGTTCTTTCTGACTTCGGAGTCCTTTTGATACATGAGTGATTTCATCTCAAGGGAACCCACTCTCAAAATCTATCGGGCTCAAACTTGCACAAAGTTTTTTTTATTAGTTACCACACCAAATTTCAACGAGAAGGAATGTTTCGAGTTACTAGACGTTGGTTTTGATATATAAACACTTCAGCCCACTTTTGGACATCAAAGTTCTCAAAAGAAAAGGCATGGACTTTCTTTTGGCTCAAATAAAAAATGGCAAAAACCTTGTTTTGAGAAAAACGGGTTCAAAGTTTTGACTATCGGTTTTTAACATTTAAAATATTCTTCATCTCCTTTATGATGGCTGACCGTAGTTTGTAAGTTTACGGATTAGTCAGCAAGGATTAAGAGTTATTAATCAAGAGGTGCTGGACCAAGGCATAGCTAAGCCTTTCTGAACGGCCGAAAGGGAAGGCAACTGTTTTTCCTGACTAACACTCGGAGTTATAATTGTCTATATCTGCGAAAGCACTCTGAGTTTCTTTCTGAAATTTTTACAAAATACTTTTGAAATGAAAGACTTTCAAATTACACACTTTTGTAAAAATCGATTTCTTCAAACCAAGTACAGGGCCCACTTAAGAAAAGATGAAGATTTTAAGACTTAAAATATGAAATATTGCCAAAGTTAAACGATTTCCATTACATAAAATTTGACGAAAAATACTCTACTGACTTTAATAACTAAAAGCTGAAGGGTTTCAAATTCCCCGCAAAAAACAGCTCATTCCCCGATTCCCCGTACTATGTAATATTACCCGCAAAACGGGGAATTCCCCCCAAGTTGGCATCGCTGTTCGCCACAGTCGTGGCAACAAACCAGCTGCTTTTTTCGAACTTCGAATTAGTTTTTTATACTTTTTCTATTGATAAGTTTTTTCGACTCAACCCGCAGGGCTTGCAACTCCTTGCTCATCCGAGGAACAAGAATCTTACCAAAAGGCTGGCAAGGAGTGACGAACACGCTTGTAGAGCAGAGGTGAGATTTTCCACCGCTGCTTCCAGACCTTGCTCGTTACGTAGTTTAGGGAGTAGAGCACAGCTTAATAAAGCCAGTTTTAGCCTAAACTTTGGTCAATCCGTCTTTTTCGAATTTCACATGAGCGGTAAAGACTTAACTTCAATACCATATCAAAATTCGATATATCGGTTAGTAGTCTCTAAGGACTAGCAATTCACTGCACTATCCTTTCACTAAAATGATTTAGGTCTTACATTTTGTATGTTCAACTGAGAAGACGTAGGATGTAGTTAAAAAGATAAGTCCTTCTTACATTGCACTTCTTGCTGCCCCAGACAGCGTCACAACATAATATGAGCCTCAAATTCATTCTTTCGCAACACTTCACGAATTCAGCAACCATCACTTGAGTTGGTGGTAGGATAACATCGTATGGAAAGTAGGAAGTAACAATCGCAAAATGCTTCCATTCTCGATTTTCCTGGAAACTCACCTTAGTAGCCACCATGTCTTGGTTACACAACTGACCAAGTTGGTGATGGTAAGATGAGGAGATGCAGGTTCTAGGTCTACTAGAACTCTCATCGTATAGAATCGTGCGACCGCTTAACTCTCCAGGTCCACAGATGCGCCTTTTATGGGCCCAAGATTCCTGGATTCTTGCTATGTGAGGAAATGTATGCAACATAATTAGGCGTTTACACAGAAGAGCAGAAGCAGTCTTGTAATGTTGCAAGTAAGAAAGTAGCAATGCCCGTCCTCTTTACCTGAGCACTCATGAAGGTAGAATTGGTTTGGTTTATCTGAGAAGCCTCTGTATCAGTTAGTGTAAGCTGTGTAGAGCGTACCTCCTTTGAAGCATTATCCATAATTGAGTCTTCAATCAGAGAAGTGGTCGAGCCCTCCTTAGGTCTGCTCTCTGATCTAATTCTCCTCCATTTGCGTCTCATATTGCGAGAAGATTATGGTTCGAATACACCGGCTTCAGTAGGAGGTATGTGAGTCACAGTAGCGATCATTAGACTCAAGCCTACTTCAGCTGTAGGGGTCACAGCTTCTGACGCCAAAGAAGAGATGGTTGTAGAAATGACAACACCAATCAACTCAAGAATGCGCTCTCTGTCGTAGTATAGAGAGACTTCGTTGTTAGGGGTTTGTTAAGTTTCGTTCAATTCTGGTGCGTTGGGTTGTTCTCTCCCCCTGTTTGACCAGGCGGAACTATACATCTCGACGAATCCAAATGAAAAACAATCAATAAAAGGTAAACGGGAAAGGAAGATCGACCATATCTGCGCCCAATACCACGGTAAGGCTTCAGTTATTTTCTGAGGCGGCCAGTTATCAGATATGCTCCGTTAAAAGACGGCCTAATTCTAACCCTAGAAAACCAACGAAGGCGGTTCCCCTGCTGGCTTTTCAGGATTAATTACCTCGCTACCAACCTATCTATTAGGGGAGGTTTTATTTATGAGCCCTATTACTAGGTAACAAGTTACACGCGATATCCGACATGCAACTGTTACCATTTGTCGCTGTGAGGAGTTGATAGACCACACTACCATCAGATCACACTCAATTACAACACGGATCAAAATACATGTTGGTCACTCAAGGAATGATGTCCTGATGATAAAATTTACCCTTGATGTTTTTGTTAAATTTAATATAAATTATAAGACCAATTTGAACTTTAAATTTAAATTTTAATAAAATTACATTTGGCAACCATTTTATTAAATTTTTTCAGTTTTCCATTAAAACCATAATTTTTCGTCTAACAAATTCATCTTGTGTTTTATTTTAGATTGAATCCCAGAAAATTTAACTAAAAATACTCATGGTATTGATTCTTGCCGCTTCTTGTCTTGGATACATCACGATTTGCTATAAGGTAAGGCCAAAAAAGAATCAAGAAACGGTCAATTCCAATTCCGGGTATGTAAAGTTCATTGTTGTGTCATACCATGTCAAAAAAAAATGTTCGCTTGTTCCGCCCGCGATTTTATTGAACCCTATATTATATTTTCATTCTATGTTGATACCAACATCAGGAATCTTTAGTACTCAAAACGAATTAGTCAGGCTTGAAAATTAAAAAAAAATCAACAAAATGACCAGTGACAAAACTTTGAACTACCGTTAATATAAAATTTTTAGTTATAGGCAAGCAAATTTCAGTGAAGATCATATTTGATCAGAACTACAAAAAACAAAGCAAAAAAAAAACAGAAATGTAGAATGCGGAATTTAAATGAAGTCTTGAAAATTAACTGAACCGTTGAATGCGAAGTAGCATAAATAAGTATCAAGAAATGGCAGCACTTAAAATAGCAGCGAAACGTTAATTCGAGATTCATAAAATATTTTGTATATGTATATATATATACAGGGTGACAATTGCAAAGTGACGCAAGTTTAATACTCTGCAGCAAGCTTTGCCATTTACCGTTACTTTAATTTAAAAAGCAAATTCATTCATCATTGGCTTTGCTTTTAATTTCATTTGAATTTTTGTTATTACATTTTGAAATTTCCATAAAAATGGACACAAGGAAAATATTCGTCGTGAAATTATGAAATTTCATCTGGCAAATTATAGTAGCCGTCAAATTGCAAAGGCTTTAAATTTGTCAAGTCGTACGGTAGACCGAGCTATTATTCGATATAATGAAACTGGGGGTTTTGGAGATAGAGACCGGGGAAAATTTTCAACAGTTGCCACTACTGGTTTAACAGAAAAAATTCGTAAGCGAATCAAGCGAAATCCAAGGCGCTCAATGAGAAAAATCGCTAAGGAAGTGGGAGTAAACCGTGAAACAGTGCGAATCATTGCAAAATCAAAGCTTAATCTTAAGCCGTACAAGCTCCGAAAAGCTCAAGATCTGACACAAAAAAAGAAAGATTCGCGACTGCAAAGATGCAAGGCGTTGCTATGCTCCTCCGTGTTAAAAAATGTTGAAAATATCTTGTTTACAGATGAAAAAATTTTAACGGTTGAACAACATTTCAATGCGCAAAATGGCCGAATGTGGTTAACATCATCATCGCAACAAAATAGGACTGTTGGCCGAGTTCAAAAGGCAGCTTCCATTATGGTATGGGCTGGAGTTTCCGCTAATGCCAGAACCCCTCTAATATTCGTTGAAGAGGGTGTTCAAATTGATCAGATTGTTTATCGGAGCATTTTAAATGAACATGTTCTTCCCTGGGCCCAAGATACATTTGGAAATGAAAACTGGACTTTCCAGCAAGATTCTGCACCGTCCCACATGGCAAAATTAACGCAAACATGGATAAAAGACAATTTTTCTGGATTCATAACATCTCAAGAATGGCCACCATACTCCCCAGACTTGAATCCAATGGACTACTTACTCTATTTGGAATATTTTAGAGAGTAAGGCTTGTGCATCTCAGCACCACAGTCTGGAGTCGTTGACAAATTCATTAGAGAAAGCCTGGACTGAAATTGATCAGGAAGTTCTGCGGCGAACATTCCTACGATTACCGGATCGATTGAAGGCATGTGTGCAGGCTAAAGGAGGTTATATTGAATGAGGTGGGGTTCAAATGAATGCTTATATATTCAGCAATGTTAACACTTAATTGTACTTAATGGAAGTACGTCCTTTTGAAAATAACTGCTGAAATGTGTGCGTCACTTTACGATTGTCATCCTGTATATATAAATATATATAGGTAGGTATACATACATACAATAATACATAAATGCGTATATCTATAGAAACGAAAAAAAAAATTTCGTAAATGTGCATTTTTTCTTTTGGCCTTTACAAAACCAAAACGCACGTTCTCACAAAATGAAGAGATAACAAGAATAAAAATAATAATAATAATAATATATTAAGAGGATGCTTGCCTTTGCTGCACAAGAACGAAAAAGAGAAGAATTACTAAAGAAGCTTTCTGTGTGGTGCAGGAAAATAATGCAGTACCTAGTATACTTTTAGGAGCAACACCACGTAAAAGAAAAAAGCTATATGTAAAAATAATGAAAAATACAACGACGAAATATTGCAACATAAACAGCGACAAAGAAATGCAACATGATAAAAAGGGAAACAACTTTAGATGAGTAGTCAGACATACAGAGAGATAGACAAACAGTCAGGAGGCAAGAGGCAACACTACAAATAAGACAAGATGATAAGAAAATGTTAAAGCTCCTAGTGAACCTGGCGAAACGTGGAACATATGAAACGTGAATTGTCTATGGAACTAGTGTAGATATATATGCGTATATATTTATATAATTGAGGGATGTCAATCCCGGGACCCCGGGATCGGCTCTAAAATTGATCCTGAAAATCTCGAGATCCCTAATTGGAGATTGGTAAATTTATTGAAATTATTTCATGAACAAAATGGTCAAAAAGAGTTTTGCAAAATTCTAAATTCTAAAATATTTTTGTTACAAAATCAATGAGCCTATTTTATTGCCCGTAACTGTAGTATGTACCTACATAGGATAAATTTATTCCTAAGAGTACGAGTAGTAATATATTTGAAAAATCTACGCGGTATGGTATGCACAGTTACCGGTATACAATCTACGTGATTTGAATATGTTAAGATGAAAAAATGAAAATTCTGAAAATTTCTTGTTTGCAACACATACAACACTATTGCATTTCATTGCAATGCACGGTAACTGAAGAGCTCTATATAACTAATGCCAATAGCAACCCGGAAGATGTGAAAATGTTCAAGAACATTACAAAGAAAGTTAACAAAGAAGATTGTAAGCATATGGCACTTGTAATCATATCAAAGAATTTAAAATGTGCATACGATATTTTTACATAATTTTTTGCAAGCGATTATAGCTTAAAATTCAACAGTATCGATACTGTCATTTATATAAATGTAATATTTTTGGTATGAGGATAATTTTTCAGGTGCTAACTAAATAGATTGAATTTAAATCATTGGATTTAACCAATGATCAATGTACTATACCCACTATACCCGGGACAGAGACAGTGTAATAAAGTAGAAAGACATGTGTGCCATATTTTCGAAAAAATCATAAATTTTTAAAATGTTTATTTATATTGTTTATTAAATAGTGTTATAAAAATGGAAAATTTAGGCTGGGGTTTCTCCAGTTTATATACAGAATGTTTTTTTATTTATTTAAAATATTGAGATTTGTTTCGAAAACTAGCAAATTTTGTTTAGTTTTAATCTTCGTTTTAATGTATCCATATCTTTTATGTGAATCCCAAACGGATAATGTAGCCTTTGTAACGAGCTTAACACCCCATTCCACGGCTCATGTGTGACATGGAAAATTCTCAAAACCCTTAAACTCATTGTCAACTTTAGGTAACTGAAATTCGCATACTTTGTCTTAATTGTTCTTTTCTCTTGCCTTTAAAATACTTAACAGCTAGACTAAAGGTTTCCACCTTGTATCTCAGCTAATTTTCATTACAAAAAACGGCTAATTTTACCAATTTTTGTAAAGAGTTTTCTGCACCACATACAAACGAAGAAGTTAGCCATAGAGAGTGAGCTGGCTTCCCGGGATCTTTATTATCTATTATCCTTAAAATATAGATATAAATACTCTTAATCGATGCTTAGTGGATCAATATCTATATCCGGAAAATTGTTTCGAAAGCCTCTACATTCATATCCAAGTACTTCTAAAGACTTTCTCCCCTGTAGTCCTTGAAAAACTTTTTAGGCACACTTCGAATAAATACCGTAGCGGCAATTCGTTAACATATAGCAAACACACAAAACATTGTAATGCCCAAAACATAATTGTGCCGGGCGACGGGAAATGTGCAGACGGGTAGTGAACAGCTGACCTATAGACGACGCATCGCGACGGTTCAGCTCCATTTTTCTATTTACAAGAAAATAATTTTTTTAATTAAATTTGTTTATGAGCATCTGAAAGTAAATTGTTAAAAATGCCATCATTGACGGATGAGGAGAGTTAGAACCTCATTCCGATCGGAATAAATTCGCTTTTCGGAAAATTTTAAATTTACTCTCCGTCATTCTACTTCACGATTTATCATTCACCTTATGAAAAATGTGTATGGTACCATTGATAACACAGTGTATGTAATAAAATTTCACAATCTGGCCCTGGAGTCGGGAAATTGGGATTTCCACTGACTTAAGAAAAAATATTTATATATATATGGGACATTCTCTGTCAACGGGAGACCCCCTGTCCAATATTGGTTTAGGTATCTTAGGGCATGATGGCGGACTAATATGGCTGCTGCGAGTCTACGACCTTGAGAAAATGGTTTTATTATGCATATGTTTACCCAAGTCATCATAAAAGAACAGATAATCATGTATTTTTTTCGCTGAATATGAATCTAATATTATTTTTCACAGTAATTGTTACGTGTTGTCCCCCTAACCTCAAAAAAGTTCCAAAAAGGCGGTTTTTCGGGTCTTACGCTTACCCCAGTCATCATAAAACGACGGGAAAAGTCCATTTTTGTGTAATTTCAGTTCATGAACATGAATCTAATACAGTTTTTTGTGTCTCATGTGTCCCTTAGTCATCAGAAAACTTCCCAAAAAAAGTATTCTTCATTTTTCATTCCTTAACTTGGCTGTAGCAAACTTTTAGCGTTACCCAGAAACAACGACGTGAACTTAGTAGGCCTCTGTTTCCTTTGCAATGGTTAATTAGAGAGAAAACAAAATTAATAATGAAGAATAAGTTTTTTGAGAAGTTTTCTGATGACTTGGTACATGTGAGACACGAAAAACTGTTTTTTGGGATTTTTCATTTTTTGAGGTTAGGGACGACACGTCACGTTTCCTGTGGAAAATAATATTAGATTCAGCCGTCATATTGGTCCGTCATCATGTCAAATTAAGAAAAGCCTTTTGAAACTAGAGATAATAAGATTTCATTTGAGCTCAAACATGCCCTAAAATACCTTAACCAATTTTGGACAGGGGGCAGGTCTCCCGTTAGCAGAGAATGTCTCATATATATTAAATATAGATAAGAATAAAATATTTTTGTAATGGTATCTTTCCTATATTGAACCTTTCTCTAATTCCTTCCACCCCACCCCTCCCCCACCCCCCCCCCCCAAAACGGGGTTTTATAACCCCATTCCCCAAAAATACTCTATAGGGAAAAACCGTTTAGAAACCTGTCGTACTTTCTGCGAAGAAAATTTTCTCTGTTAAAAATTAGCGTGGGTCCTTCAGCATCTCCGAGTCACACACATTTTCTAATGATCATCACAAAGCCCTTATGCGTCATGCAAGCGCAGATTGAAAATGAGTGTTTTGGTGTACGTTCTCCAAGGTAAAGAGGAATAAATGAATTTGGTAAATAATATTTATTTCATTTATTTATTTATAACATATTTATTTACATAAATTACTTATATAAGTAAACTTAAATTTCTAGGCGCTAACAGCTATGGTCTTCGGCAAAATCTTGTTTTCATCTTAGAAGACCAATGCACTAAAACTTTTTGTGAAAAAGATGACCATTTTGGATATTTAATTTTTTGAAAACTTACTTTTGTCACAAAAAATCTGAACTAGATTTTCTTTCCTCATAATATAAATGCTATTTCAACAATTTTTTATGTAGCTGTTTAGAAATGTTAAAATAAATTTATCTCTCTCTCTGTGATTGAGAAGATTTTTGGCGCTAAAGTTTTTTTTTTTTTTGGTGAGTATAAAGTTATTTTTGTGATATATTGTACCTTTGAAAAGAATTTTTTGCATCATTGATGGATTTTTTCAACATTCGTTCCATTTCATAGCATCTTCTATTCCTTGAAGTTTCTTTTCATTACCATCATCAATTGGAATGCAAGGTTTTAGTTTTGTCGAAACTGTTGTATTATTTTTAATAACATACGTAAATTTATATATGTATGTACCATATATTAGGCCGGGGTGATTTGGCAACCGATATCGCGCCGTTGAAATTATGATTCCTCTTGTCCTTACGAACAAAAAATCCTTCTACGAAATAGGTCTGAAATGAATTTCGAGGATTCGGAATTTGATTTTTATGGAAAATGTTCGTTTTATATAGAGTTTTTAAGACACTTGGAATTTTTGTAATAATTTTTTCTGTGAAAATTGGTCCCCCGAGTTTTTTCGTACGAGAAGTTCATTTTTGAAATGTATTTTAATTTAGGCGTCCGATGGGGGCGCTATCGAACATTTTTTTAAAATTTATTTTACAAATTTTTCTTTATTTTCTTACTTTACTCATTTATTAATCTGTACAATAGCCAAAATCGGACTAGCGAAGACCATTTTGCCCCATCACGTTAGGTTTTCGAGATAACGGTACAAAAAATCATGAAAATGGCTTTAATAAGACTGTACCAAACATTCTTAATTTAACATTAAGACAATGTTGTTAGTATACATATATAGAAAAGTTGTTTAATAAAAAAAGAAGCACATTTTTTGTAAATACAAAAATCTTCCATCTAAGCTCCATACCGCAAATTTTGGGAGTTTTTTAAGTACAACTTTGAACAATATTGCCTACAGGCTAATGAAATGATAAAAGTATTATAGTGTGTTTGAGAAAAAGTTTTCTTATCAAAAAGTGTGGGGGGATCCTAAAACATCAAAACACCCTCCACTCCCTTATTTTTGAAAAAATGACCTCACAAGGTATGACCAGTACTCAGGAATTATAAAAAAAAAAAATTTCAAGGGTTAATTTTTTAAAAAATGTTGGACTTAGGTAATTTTGACCTTCGATGACCCCAACTACTTTTCGATGTGGAACATTTTTTACCAAAACCTAATGATAGGTTTCGCGATCGTTTACCCGGTTTAGTCATATATCGAATAGGGGCTTCATATAACTTCCCAAAGGGCGGGTTTGGTGAAGTGTTTCTGTCTCGGTAATTTTTTCCTCCTTTCCATAAATAAAAAAAAGACTTTGTACATAAAAAAAATTTCATATTGGTCCCACGTATACCAAAATTATGAGTTTCGACCCCCATACCAGGGATCTCAGACGTGATAGAGAAAATCTGATTACAGGGTGGAATTCAGCAACCCCAAATTACCTGTAAAAAGTTATCCATTCGACATTTGAAATTTACTGTTGCACAAGTGCTTTGAAAATTCTATATAAACCGAACATTTTCCATAAAAATCAAATTCCGGAGCCTCGAAATTCATTTTAGACCTATTTCGTAGAAGAACTTTTTGTTCGTAAAGACAAGAGGAATCATAATTTCGACGGCGCGATATCGAAAAATTTTAGACCATACAAATCGCCCCGGCCTAATGTAAATCCTGAACCAATTGCTCTAAGGTATTTTTCCCCTCTTTATGCTCTTTCGCTTTGGAAGGCATCATTTTTCTTATTTCGATTCAAGCCACCAAATTTTAGAACGAATCATTACTTAAATCAAGGGATTACTCTATACTATCATGATCAGAGCCCATGATTTATATAGAAATGATAAATAAGCTTAACGCAAATTTCATGTTGACTAGTGTTATTGACATCCTGACAACCTTTTATAAATGTTATAATTCCACATGTGCCTACTGTTAACAGCCAATTCATTAGCTAACTAATGAAAATAGGACATTCATTGTATTTCAAATCCAAACCTTCAGCCTCTTCTCAAATTCAATATTTCCCCTTCACTGGCCCTCGAGTACTCGTTAAATTTCTTTAACGTTTTTAAGTAAGAAAAAATTACGTAGGTACGTACCGGCAATTAAAATTTTATATAATTTTATTTTTCTTCATTCTTCAGTCTCAATTGGCCATAATAAATTATTATGGCATAAGCAATGTTCCGCCACCTACACTTGATTGCGAAGAGGTCAAATTGAATTCATGTACAATAAAAACTTACAAAGAACGGCATAAAGCTCCACATTTTCTTCGGTGCTTTCGTCCTTTTTTAATTTTTTTCTTTATATTAGGCCAAAGGCATTTAATGGGACGCTTAAGAATTTTTTTATGTTTATTTATTTCATTGCCATTGCGGAAATAATTTCGATTAAAAAAATATTACTTGTAGAGTTTATATCTGAAAGGGTTTATACCAATGTGAAAATTAAATGACTTAGAAAGTGTAAAAGCCTAAAAGTATGCAAGCAGCTGTCAAAATGTATGTAATAATAATTATTATTTTATTTTGTTGTATTTAAGCGTAAATCCATAAAAAGAATGAAATGACCTGAAGGTAGAAGAAATGGGGGGAGGGGGGGGGGGAGGGGGGATATTATAAGGATTTGAAATTTTAATAAAAATTTAAATGCATTAGTTATAAAATTATTTTTGTTTAATATCATTTAGAGTTAATGGTATTTACATGTTTTTTTTTCTAGCTATTAATTGTGAAGCTTGTGTAAAATTGGGAAAATTATATAAATATGGATTTAGTAACAAATCGTTTTTGTAACTACTTAATGCACTTGAAGTAAAATTTCTCAAATGGCCCCCTACAAAAAGGAACCATGAAATTAAGCATAACTTTTTGCAAATTCTACTCTAAGTTCTAACTATAAGCGATAAAGATTAAAAAACTGAAAACTTCATTTTATTTCTTGGTACTTTCTTCCACTTCGCTGCTGATAACGTATCCATAGAAATTTTATGCAGTCACAGATTAAATTGATTGCAGCTTTTTGCAAACGAAAAAAAGAGCAAAAAGTAGAACTTGAATAAAGAAATATAAAGTAAAATGCCCTTAAATCTAATTATTTTAATTACATTTCTGTGCGCATTTTTTCACACACACACAGCTACACCAATGCATAAAATAAAAAAAAAAAAAAACGTAATTTTGAAACATTTTAATTTTCTGCGCCACTTGCTTTCAAAAATACTTACGAACAAAAATTTCAACATAAAAAATTTGTTTGATACCCAAAAGAAAAAGAAATTGCATTAAAAAAAAAAAAAAAGTATTGTTGTAAAATACAGGCACACAAAAACCGTTAAAAAATAAAATGCATTTTTGAAATTATAGTCTCATCGCCTGAAAGTATGCTGCACAATGTGAACATAAACGGAATACTACATGCGAAACAAGAAAAACGAAAAAAGAGAAACTTTTAGAAGTTTTAAAAATTTTAATTGCAAAAATTGTAAAATTTTGCAATATAATTTCTGCAAAAAATAAATAAAAAAAAAAAAATGAATTTATTCTTCTAACACTTTGGATTTTTGAGCTTCATTAAATTTAATGCGACGCTATTAACTTAACTTTGTATGAACTGAATTCTTACTTGCTTCTAACTCTTCTGCTGCTGCTTGACCATTTTAATTTTCATCTTCTGTTTGCATAAAGTTTTCATACTTTTCCACTTTTTTTTTTTTTCATAAATATATTTTTTCATTTCGGGTTTTTTGTTACAATTTTCGATACGCTTGAGTGCATTGCGTTTTATGCGTACGTGCGTTAAATTTAATGTTTCAATTTGACGCTAAAATCATTTGCATCTGTGACACTTGCTGAAAAATTGATTTCCAGTCCAAATTGTTTCTTGTTCAACATTAAAAACGGAAATTAAATGAATTGAAATAATTGCGACACCTTTTTCTTTCCCTCTCCTTTTATTTTTTATTAGAAAGGTTGAGAAAGAGGATTGAAAAGGGTTGAAAAGATTTTGAAATGAAAGTGTATTGGAATTTCTTTATTAGCTTTTATTATACATACCTATATAGTCAGTATGTATGTATGTATGTACGGATAGCAATGACCCGTTCAAGTAATGATGAGGGATAGCAAAATTGAAATTGCAAAGTCCTTTGAACTTTTGTAATTTCTTAAGAAATGTCATTTTAAAAAGCACAAGTGCAAAAACAAATTAATACAAATATTGTATATTTGAATGAATGTTTTATTACAATAATTTGTTTGTTGTTATTAAAACAATCATTGATCGGTCTTGGCTGCTTCTCCAGTCGCCCCTCTGATGGGCACGCACGCACTGGTACCAGTTTGAAAGGCCAAGTACAGTACTGAACATTAGATTAGGTCTCACCACCGTTTCTAGAATTGAATAGCTTCCTAGCCGAAGCATTTTCTTCCATACGGTCTACATAACCCAGTCAGCGAAGACGCAGAATTTTAATGCGCTTTAGTTTGTCGGGCTCCATGATTCATCTTCTTCGATACACATCGTTCGCGCATATTGGACCATAGATCTTGCAAAGTATCTTTCAAATACTCCGAAAAGGCTCTTATTATTGCTTTTAAGCGTACACGCTTCAACGCACAAACGTTAGGGCAGAAATAGTGAAGGACTTATAGAGCGTTATTATTCGTCCAACGAGAGAGGCTTTCCTTCTCAATTGCCTAATGTTAGCACATGTTGGTAAGAGTTACAAAGTCGTTCATATCTCGTTTCTCGTTTCATATCTGCTAAACCCACTGGACTCGACTCCTTTTTCAGGTTAAAGAATTCTGCCTAGCGCTGCCTACTCTCTTGTTGAGGTCAATGACAATGATTTTAATATCATCAGCAGATGCAAGCAACTTGACACTCTTGTAAAATATATTGCTGAAGATGTCTATGCATAAAATTGAAGAACTCTTATGCATGGCTTTCACTATGTCATATTTCATGACGAAGAGAAATAAAGAGAGAATTTCCTATATGAAATTGCCTGCATGTTGGCAAATTTGATTGAATTTAACATAGGGTAAACCAGGCATTACGCACGATAGTGGACTACCTTGTCTGAAACAAAGTTTGGTATCAAATGGCGCAGAGAGTTCAGTTCCCCCTAGTTGCACAGAACAGTTGTTTACTTGAGGGAGGGGCGGATAAATATTTAATTGGGATTTATTTCAAAAACGAATATGGGCTTCGTCGACTTCAGTGAGTTGCAAGTGGACTCGAGTGAACAATAAAAAACATTGTTTTTTTTTTGTAATATTATTATAAATTTTATTATTAGGTACTATTAAAGAAGTTAAGCTTACATAAAAGTGAGCAACATAAATTTTCCCGTTTCTTTCTATTTGGTAAAGTGTAGCTAGCGTTATGCAACGCAGTGTATTGTCAACATTTTGCAATAGTTGTAAATCACAGTAAATCATCTTTAACAAAACGCTTTTGTCAATTCACTTGAGTTCTAAGGACTTTAAACTAAAAATTTTTATAATATTAAAAATAAAAACAAAATTCCTCAACCGCTGTTCCGAGTCGAGTTAGAACCTGAAAGTCGAAATCTTAAAATAGAGGAAACTTACCCAATATACACTGGCGGTCATAAAAACCGCACCACATAGAAATTTGAAGAAAATTGTTTATAATAAGAGTTAAAATCGCTTTACTTTAAAGAATACCATGTATTTCCCAATTATTTTGAAGAACAAACCAAGGTCAATATCAAAAAATAAAATTATTGAAGAAAATTCACATTTTTAAGGATATTCCAAAAATTGAATAAAAATAAAAGTTATTGAAGGTTTTTCAGGGTTTCTGCTGGTTCTATTAACTTAACATTGGTAACGTGTTGCTCCTTCTTTTGGCTTTATTCTGGACTGACTTAAAGGATATTATCGGTGATTTTTTCGTACCAGACTTTATCCAAAGCTTCAGCAAGCGAATCTTTCTTTTGATTCACAATGTGCCAGAGGTGCTCTGTATGATTTGAATCTGAGGAGTTCCTGTTCCACTCCAGTTGGCGAATCCCAATACATATCATTTAACACTTTTTTAATCTGCAAAATCAAAAATAAAAATTAATAGGTATTAAAATTAAGTTATTATTTTTTAAGTTATTAAACATTGAGAAATTCACCGATCTGGCACGATGGGAGGGCGCAGAATTGTCCTGAAAAACAAACTCATTACTGTGAGTTAAATGCTCGTCAATGGCTAGCAGAAGTTAGACCCTAATAATTCGTCCATATTTTTAAGTATTCACGGTTCCTTGAGTATGGAATTAGGGACTCGGAAAAAGTAAAAAAAAAAACACCACACCATTTGTATTTCTGGAAACATCACTGTTTTCTCTACACAGTTGTCCTTGTATCTTTTACCATTTGAACGACGAACATATGGAAGATTATTTGAGCTTTCTCTCCAGTACTCGAGGGTCCAGTTTCGATATATAATATATAATAATAATAATAATAAATTCTTTATTCAAAAAAGTATTTTAGAATTTACAATTCATTTCATTTACATTACAATTCAATATTGCTATAATATGTGACAATAACAGTGTCGTCTGCCACAGCTCACAAGTTTAATTATTATACTCTGTAATAAGAAACTTTCTGTAATTTAAAGCCGAATATACAAAACCTAGCAGTCTTTTCCAATTTATTTCGTTTTGGCCATTTAATACATTTATTATTTCATATTCGTCTTGCTTTTCTGAGTAAAAGTATCTTCTTCTGAATCCCCCTAGTACTGGGCATCTTACTATGAAATGTTGCGTATTTTCGTCTTCGTTTAAATTATATAGAGTGCAGGTTTTCAATCTATTTCCATAAGTGTTCGCGTTTAGCATTAAAAGCCCACACCTAGTTTTAAAAATTAACGATATTTCTCCTAGCCCCAATTCATCCTTAATGTACGTTACCCCTTTTGAGTAGTCTAAATATTTATAAACGCGTTATGTGCTTGAGAGCGCCTTTTGCCTTGAGAGCGTGAAGTTTTTTTAATTTTAAATGCGTTAATAATTTCGATATATATTTTTGGCCCAAACCAAGCAATTTGCTTTCCCTTTAATCAATAGAGGCTTTTAAACCGGTTGTCTTCCATATAGTCAGCAGCTCCGAACCCTTCCACGCAAAGTTTCAGCATTTAAATCCATATTGTGATAGCTCTTCATCTCAATTCTTATTGCTACTGAATCGATCTATGCGACGATAAGTAAATCCCATTTCTTTTAAAACAAAAATTTCGACCATTTGATCACGTGTCAATTGCTTATACCGTGTGAACGTTTTTGATATTCTGAGAAAAAAGCATTTATAACAAAAGCGGTGCGGTAAAAAATGACAGGCTTAAATCCGTTACATAAATGTAAATAGGGAAATCCCTACTATAAAAAGAAATGAATATGCGTAGTGTTTTGCAATTTTATTGCCAATGGTGCTGTTTTTATGACCGCCAGTGTATTCATAATCTAACCACCGTTACCCCCGGAACATACCTTTCGTCTCAGTCTCTAAAACGTTAAGGAGAGTTTTAAACAATAAATAAGCGTGTTCAAGGCGGTGGTTTTATTTACAACCAAATTAAATAAGCCAAGTATTCTAACCGATTTTTCTCTTTAAAGCCAAATTTATTTAAAAACTAAGAAATTTCAATTGCTTCAGCTGAAAATTACATTTTTGCTTAATACAATGTACATAAAAACTATTTCTATTCAGAAAATTTCCATTGTACATTGAGCATAGAACTCGAATTTAGTTTTAATAATTTCCCAGAGCTTCAATGTTTCAGTATTCCATGACTTTTTTTTACTGCAGGAATTTTGATTTACGAGTACCGTGCCGGCTTAAGTAATAAATTTATCAACTCCAAAAATGCTAAAGGGGATTAAAACTTATCAGACAGACAGAGCCAACGTCCACAGCAGCATGGTAAACTAATAAAAACAACAAACCTATGTACGTTTCTACCTACCTACCACACCTGTCCATGGAAAGTGCGTTGCACAACTATAGCACATCTTTTAATTTTTGTGAAATTGATCATAAAAAGTATGTAAACACCCTTTGAAAAAAACTAAAACTTAGAAAAGGATTATTTATCGTTCAATTAAAAGAACTGTTATAAGAATGAAAGTTACTCAAAAACTAATTTATTTATTTTAAAGTCATACAATTTTTAAATCACGTTACATCTCTTTTTGCTTGAATACTTTCAAATAATTTAGTATTGAAGTTTTTGAACAAAATCTACTCTTGCCAGTAAGCCTTAAATTTTTTCAAAGGGATTTAAATCGGGAGAGCAGGCTGGCCAGTTCAAAGCAGGAATATTTTTTGAATATAGCCATGAGTTTCTTTCTTTGGTTGTATCGATCGCTGCACTATCCTGATTAAAGGTCCACTGTTTGCAGGATTTCATATCACTACACTCAAACACTTTAACCCTGCGTTTACATCAGACAGTGCTCTGAAGATAGCTGAGAATACATATTAGCTGTTAGAAAGTTGAAAAATTGTCTATGTGTCGTAGGCGTCAAGACAATTGTTAGGACAATTCATTTTGTTAGAAATGAATGAATGAAATTTGATCACGCTACTGTATTTTTGTTTTTTCTCACAATCCACAAAAACGTCAAATTATTGTCGGCTTACTGTCTCATTTACTGTCTTCAGAAAATCCAAGGCAGTGAAGAAGACAATGAAAAAAGTGTAAGTGTATTAGTGTAAAAGTAAATGAGGTTTCGCAGCCTCGCCCTGGTGTTAAAACCCACCAGTTATTTCCGTGGTACGAGGCATGACTAAATGATTAGTTATGGTTAAGGATTGATTTTTTTAGTCATTACTTTTCACTCTTTGGTTGGAAAGGGTACACTTAGGCCGAAGCTTCGTTGTGATACCACATGATCTTTCTAGGCACCCATAATGAGTTCTGCTCAATACGGAAGGGACCTGCAGTTTTTATGATGAATCCATGGCATCGATTGGCCACAATGCTGAGAGAGTGCTACGAGTTCTGTGAGCTAGAGAACTACAAGGGAACGTCGAAAGAGGGGAGGGGGTGTTATAACCCGCCACATGGGCCCTAACAGTTAATGAGACTCTACAAATCTTCAAGGCAAAGAGATAGAGAGTTGTCGCCTACGCTGACGATGTATAAATATTAACGATTCCCCAGAAACTTCTTATGAATTATTAGTGAACTTATGGAATCAAAACTTGGCGAAATGCCTGAGTGGGTCATTCGGAACGAATCCTGCAAAACACTGATTGATGAGGAAAACAAAAATACTTAAGTTTTTCTTACCAAAGTTGAATGGAGTGATGCTTGAATCTCTTCCGAAATAAGGTATCTCGGTACCATTCTGGCTTCCAAACTAAATTCGAGAAGGAAAATCAAGGAGAGAATGAAGAAGGAACTAGCTGCTTACTGTACCTGTAAAAGGACCTTTGGGAAAAGATGGAGAGTGTTTTTACTATTGCGAAAAAAGCCAGTACGATTCGGGCTTCGAATGTCACTAGCTTTATTCACCATAAGGTGCTGAATTCCTGGACATAGTAATATTGAAGGGAACGAAATTGCAGATCAAATGGCCAGAAGGTGGTCTGAAATGGACATAAACGACGCGAATAGTCTTCAATGTGCGAACTATTTAGGAGTTCAGAAAAGGCCACTATCGCTCTTTCAAATGACGTGTGGAATAACCTAGATAACTGCGAAGTTTCAAAGGCCCTGTGGATTGTGCAGAATTTGTCACAATGAAGAAGAGGAAAATGGATTCTTCACTTTCTATGTCAATATCCAAGGCTACAGTCGAGCAGGCTCCAATGCTTGGCGCTCCTTCGTAAGTCTAATAGAAATAACGAAAATGAGACTATCGGAACTCCTTACCTTTATTCGGAGAACCAAATAATTCAATAGGAACACTACCGGGACTGAAAATGAAAACCGCGGTTAGAGAGATTAGGTTTTGGAAATTTGATTTTCTTCCTCTCGGAGAGCGCCAGTATGTTTAATTTTCTAAATTACAGCCACCGCTGACGAATTTTTAAATTGGTCCTATTTGAGCCCCGGCCTAGAAATTTTTTTTTATCGATTTTGGACGACCACCGATAATTTTTTGTTCCAGCCGCAGTTTATAAGTAGATGGAGGAATATTCTGCAAGTGCTGTAAAAAAACTTTAATGAAAGAGCGAAAAAATGAGAACGTTTTCTATATTTTAGTTATTTTTTTTTTATACTTTTTAAAAAAAAATTTACAAAAATTGAAAACGGTGCTATAGTTATGCAACGCACTTTATTATCACAGCCCCAACATAAATATTCAAAAATTCGAACAAAAATTAAAACTAATTTTCAACTCTTGCACCCTTTCGCTTCTCTCGCACACACACACACACACACACCGCAAAAAGGTTTACAAATCTGAAGTATAAAATAAACAAAATAAAACTATGTATGTATGTATGCACATTTGAAGCTTGTCATTGTAATAATATTTCCACGTCTAACGTCTATTAATCCAGCTTTTCTTTTAATTAGACTGTGTCTGTGTGATTTTGTCTATGCCTCAAAATGGCTTCTTTTCAAAAAAAAAAAAAAAAAAACTTTGAGGTTGATTGTGAAAATCATTTGATTTTATTCTGTTTTGTGCCGCACATATGAATTCTAATTATTTATTTGTCTGTGGCCGTTTAAAATCCCCCAGCGACTGGGGAGAAAGCATTTTCCTTTTAGAGGGTGCTTAAGTGCCAAGTATGTACTTTCTTGAGCATTCAAATGCGTTGTCATCTTCCCCTTTAAGCCACCAACTAGCTACAATGCCAAAACGTAAAACCTGCTTTAATAATTATAACGAATTGGCAACCAAACAGCTTAACTCCCACCGCACTTCCACTCATCATTTCAAAAATCCTCCCATGAAATAAAATTACATACACCATTAAGCTCCTCTCCACCCGCTTTCTCCCACGTTGAAGTCGTGGCTAAACCCAAACCCAGTGTTTATTTACACATATGCAACTTGTTTGTACATACATTGGAGAATCTATTTATCCCCCTTGAGATATACTTGGGTTATATAATTTGCGCGCATAAAGAAAATAAGCGTTAAGAAGAATCGAGTAGAAGGAGTTTGTTTGCCTGTGTGTGTGTGCTTGCCACCCTTAATGCAGCAATGTTGCATTTCTAGTTTTTTTTGCATCATTATGCTTGTCATAATTTTCCATTAGCTTTATTATTATCAAAAGTCAACAGTATCATTATTATTTTTATGCCGTATTAATGTAGATTTAGTGGAAGTATTTGGGATGGCGGCCGGGCGGTATTACTTTTAAGATTAGAAAAGCACACACTCACACCCTCGCTCATATGTACGAACTTTCACAGATAATGAGTATTTATTACTTACTTGCGCAATTGCAATTAATCTTAGATTTTATATAATATCATGCACTTATAATGGGTGACGGCAAAAAACTGAGTCTTGTTTTTGAGTTTCTATAATTTCAAATAAAACAGTTCGATATAGTAGGCGTTGAATTCTATCGTTGCTAGGGACACTCAAAATTGGTTTCGTAATCTTTTTTCCAAAAAAATATTCACAGTTTGCTTAAAAATGCCGTTGAAACAGCATGTCTTCCGTGAGCGCGTTGTATAGTTTTATGAAAACAATAAAAAGTTGTTGAAGTAAAATACATATTTCAGAAATAGAGGAGTTCCGAAACCAAACTTATATAAGATCCTTAAGAGCAAAAAGAAAATTTTGAAGTTGAAGGATTTTTTCAATAAGGACCAAAAAGGCTCTATCTGGTCCAAAAGTAATACTTAACAATAAAGACAACACAAGGAAATACGATGTTGCTGCATAGACGAAATGCTACCAAAGTTACATCAGCAAAACCTTAAAAAAATCTTGAAATAAAGTGCCAAAAAAAGATAAGAAAGATTACCAGAATGCGGTTATGCAAATATCCACAATCAAATTGTCAGTTGGTTGCTCCAAAATTATAGCAAAAAATCATACATTTTGGATGTCTCAAGTGCCTGGGTAATAATCGCTGCTACGCAAATGATGCCTCTAAATTTTATACCAACGTTAAACTATAGTTTAATCATGAATTTGAACCGAAGGTTATGTTCTACAAGTTACAGCATTGAGCTTTTTCAAAATCAAAACACTTTACAAGGGCAGTTTGATAAGTCGGTGACTTTTTAAATAAAAGATATTTTTTTCCGGCAAAAAAGCGTTTTATTTCTCAACATAATCTTTTTTTTAGCTCGATACAATTAGTTCAGCGATTTCCAATTTTTTTAATCCTTCCAAATAATAGGTTTTCTCAAGGTCCTCAAAATAGGCGTTTGTTTCAGTTATGACCTCTTCTTTCAACCCAAATCTCTTACCACCGAGTCATTTCTTCAGGTTTGGAAATAAGAAATAGTCGCAGGGTGCAAGATCTGGAGAATATGTTGAATGGGGCAGCAGTTCGTAGCCCAATTTGTCGATTTTTGCCATGGCGACTACACACGTGTGCGCCGGTGCATTGTCTGGGTGGAAGATCACTTTTTCCATCGCCAAATGCGGTCGTTTTTGATTCAAATCAATGTCGAATCTATCCAACAGCTGCGAATAATATTCGCCAGTGATCATTTTACCCTTTTCAAGGTAATCGATATGAATGACATCGAGTGCGTCCCAAAAACTGCAGCCACGATCTTCTTGGCCGACAAACTCACCCGGAGAAGTCCACAGCTTTTATTGTTCTTTGGTCTCTGGTGTGTAGTGATGGGGATTCATATTTTATCCACGGTTACGAAATGACGCAAAAACTCTTACGGGTTGCGGTGCAATATCGTCCTTTGAAGTGTTCACACGGCTGTGTTTATGGTCGAGTATGAGCAATCTCGGCACCCATTATGCGGATAGCTTTTTCTAGTCCAAATATAAATGTAAAGTGTGAAGTACCCTCTCAGTTGAGATGCCTACAGCCTCAGTCACTTCACGCACTTTCATTCTCCGATCGTCTAATAACATTCAATGGATTTTATCGGCGATTTCTGGCGTGCCTACGTCTTTTGGGCGACTTGAACGTTCGGCATCACTTGTATTGGTACGAGCACAACGGAATTTAGTAAACCGCTTCTGAACCATTGAAATTGATGGTACAAAGTCCTCATAGTATTTATCAAGCTTTTCCTTGGTTTCCTTGATGGTCTTTTTACGCAAAAAATAATGCTTGATGAGCAAACGAAATTCACCACTTTTCCATTTTTGTCAAAATTCACGACGTTGTCAGCTTTCAATGGCTGTCAAACACAAACTAGATAACGCAGCTTGCTCAAAATTTAACAGTAGTCTATTAACAGGTAATGGTAGTTGACAATAGCAGTGGCATTTAAAGTTATTACACGGGAAATTCAAAAAGTTACTGGGTTATCAAACTGCCCCCGTATGGCTTTCAGCGAAATTAAACTTAAAGAATTTATAGAATCGATTTTAAGCACGACTAAGATGGGACATCCATTACCATCTTTTTTAAAAAAATCAGAAGAGATCAAAAACTAGATACTGCTTTGCAATGAAAATGGCAATAACATTGACCAGATGCTTCGAGCGGCTAGTACGATTGCTCGCAAATTTAGATCTAGCACTAGTCTTAAAATGTAACATATAGAACCCAACTGAAATATGTACAGTGACTCACAAAACTACTTTATTGAGACACGATAAATAGCCAAGGATGGCGTCAAATCAAAAGTAACTGGATAATTAATTGTCTATTTATCCAGATGTACAGGAGTGGAAACTAATTTTCGAAATCAGATAACATCTTCAGGTTCCAAAAAGGTGTCGAAAGTCCCGAAATTTCGACAATAAATTAAAATTTTTTGGCCGAAAATATTTTTTTCAAATTCCACAGCTTTGTTATTGCTCCTTGCAAATACAAACATAATGCAAAAATAATTTTTGAAATCGGACAATGTTTAGTGGTGGCGCAAGAGGTTCAAAGTCTAGAAATTTCGACCATAAATTATACTTTTCATATAATTTTTACTGAATTTCTAAAAACTTACAAACCATTTTATTTTGAAAATTTTAATAACAGATTCGTGATCACCAGCATGAAAAACTTCTGAATACACAATTTCGTGATGATCGGGAAATCAACCGCCATATTGGATCCACCATTTTGTTTTTGAAAGTTTTAATAACAGATTCGTGTTCAGCGACGTGAAAATCTGTTGTATACTAAATTTTGTGACGATCGGGTAAATTTTTCGAGAAATCAACCGCCATTTTGTTTTTGAAATCTTTTTTTTTTTGGATTTCAGTAACGTGAAAACCTTCAATTTTGTGATGGTCGGGTAAGTTTTTCGAGAAATCAACCGCCATTTTGCCCGAGGGTTTGACTATAAGGTATTTGTTCTTGAATCCCATGAAGATCGTTTCTTGTTCCAAAAGATGACCCCTGTTTGCATCTTATTGTTGATTGTTGCAAAGTGTAATTCAATTAGTATATGCCTAGAAGAGTGAATGCTGTCATAACGGCTAAGGAAGCAAGATACACGCAAAGAAAAAATTCGTTTCTCAGAAACGAAATTTTCACTAAACAAACTTCGTTCATGAAATGTTTTCATGATGAACGAACATTTATTTATCATAAACGACTGTATTCGATTGCCATGAACGAAGATTTATTCATCATAAGCGATTCATTTTATTTGTTTTTTATAAATACCACGCACTTTTTATAGACAAAAAGAAATGTGATGAAATAATTTCAATGCACAATCAAACTTTTCTTGACAAATGATACTTCCCGTTATGTTGTGTTGATTTGATGTTGTGTGGAGTTTGAATGTAATCGTCGCTGCTGCTTCTTTTTGGCGACGAGAGCGAGATGAGAGGAAAATGAAAATAAAAAGAAAAGAGAATTGTGGACTATCGTTTAGCAGAAACGTTTTTTCATTTGCCAGAAAAGAAAATTGCCTTAATTTTATCGTGAACGAATTTTCGTTCATCATAAAATTGTTAATCTTTTGCAGAAAACGGTTTTGGTTTCTGCAAACATGGGAACGTTTCTCAGAAACGTTTTTGTTCAGCGTAAAGGTAATATATTCTCCACAAACGGGCGATAAACGTTTTTTTCTTTGCGTGTAGACGCAAAAATTTATTTAAAACAGTGGAAATGGCCACTTAAAAATACGTAATAAATTAAAACACTCTACTACAGCGCCATCTAACTTAGTTTTTGGACACGTACACCAATAAACTTTAATTCCAAATATGTACATATCTCAAAACACAGAATATTCAATGAAAATTCGAGAAATTTTTCTATTTCTAATTCAAGCTTTGTGACAATTTAATTTCAATCTTGAGAGAAAAAGTTGAAATTTGTCACTATGAGACATTTATAAGATAGTTTTCTTGTTTAATGCCTGTGATACTAAATAGATTTATGATTTCAATTATAAAATCTTTAAACAATTACTACAAAAAATGCTACTCATTGAATGTGACTGCATCTCATATTATTTCTCTTTATAGCTCCGCCAGTGGTAGCTGCCCACATTTTTGAAACATCGATAGTTAATCTGGTATATATCCGGGTCTTTTGACATCAATAACTCCAAAATGGCAGGGCTGAGACAGAAATTATAATCTAGCTACGTTACTGGTACAAATAAATGCTATAGAAAATCTCATATAAATCCCAAAAATCTCAGCCAAAAATGAAGTAATTAAAAATCCCTGCTGGTAAATTAAAGCTGCTTAAAATGCAGTTATAAAAATAATGGAAGCAAAAACAAAAAAAAAAAAACAAGGAATAATTTTATGTACTAGTTACTTTCGTAGTACTATTTAACTCATAAGATGCGCACATTTGGATTTTTTGTATAGCTGTTGTTCTTCTTTTTTTTATAAGAATCCCAGGATAATTACAAAATAGAAATAAATTCTTAACATAAAGATTAACAAATGGATGCAAGCAAACAACAAAAAAAAAAACAAAAAAAAGCGCCAGCAAAAACGAAATGAATTACCACAAAATATACTACACAAATATAAAAAAAGGCATATAAAATTGTACTAACATTAATATTAGTAGTAGAACGCATAGAAGCGGCAAGTAGCAGTAAAAGTTGTAGTTGTAAAAATACTACAAAATGCAAGGATACTAAAGGAAGAAAATAATTATATGTATAAGATAATGGAAAGGAAAAGAAGAAGACGAATATGAATACGAAGAATACCAGCGTAACCAGTAAAAGGACAAACAAATATCGAAATTACCAGAAAGGGGGAGACAAGGAGAAAGGAAGCCAGAGGAGAAGGCAATAAAACAGAATGCAATATGTAAATGGAAATATAAGAAAGGTACAATTAAAAATTTAAACGCTTCTTTACGCGCGTAGTTTTTTATTTGTTTATATTTTTCATTTTTTGTCTTGCTTCTTTTTTTACAGCGAGTCAAGAAAAGTAATCCTTAAATCCCAATGGGACTATGTACTCCACTTTTCTATATAAGTAAGTAAAAAGGAAGAGAACTTAAAAGTAACGCGGCGGCACCAGCAGCATCCAACACCAGCTTCTAAAATGACAACAATTTAAGCTCAACGACAAATAGCGGAAGTGAAAAATGTACTATTTTGGGAGTAAAAAAATAAAGATTGAAGTGTATGCAGCAGTAGTAGTAGCAGGCAACAGTAGCAATAACAACAAAAACAATGAATATGCTAATAATTCTGTAGTCTTTGCGTAGTAGTGCTACTGATGTTATTGTTGTTGCCGAGGCAATGATACAGCAACCAACTTCTTTATACGAAATGGGATAGTAGATATTTTGGGTACTTTTTGTGTAAAAAAAAGTATTACCTTCCACTTTCATAGAAGCGTCGAAAAAGAAGAACAGAGAACTGTTATGTATTTATGGTTTTTGTTATTCAAGTTCATGCAGGCAGGTACTTAATATAGGTATGTATTAGTGGTATTCACATTTTGTACACCAGATAGTGAGCGCACTTTTTAGTAAATTTTTGAACTTACAAAATCAGCTGATCTTGTTTTAATATTTTTTGACGAACAGAATTGTGTGGAAGGGAAATAAAAGAAACGGTAGGTCACTGAACCGCAAGCTTCTTAGTTTCGTTGATGAACCCAAGAAGCTCGGGATGACCTTCATCACTAGGGTTGTCATTTTTATTTTATCTAATCCAGATACCTATCCACTTCCCATTCCATCTTTCCTCAATTACCTAGCACGCCACGTTCGGGATAGCGAAAACCTACATTAAGAAAACTGTCACCATTTGTCCATTAGCAAAGGAGTACTTAGACTCGTGGTCCAAGTGCCAGTACTATTAGAGGTCTTTGATCCGTCAGTGTAAGATTTTTGGGCTTAATCATTGATCTCGTTCAGGGAACCAGAAATCATATCTTCTACCGAAGCGAATGCAGGCCACATGATTTCCCACAGGCATCAAAAACAGCGGCAGTGATATCCAGAGACACACTTTTCTGAAGCCTGGTCAGAGAGGATACTGTTGAGGAGTATGTGGAAATAGGCTTAATAAGAGCAATGTATAGCCAGTATAAGTACTAATGCTGGAATTAAGCCCGAAATCTTGCAGAAAACCTTTAGTTCACGCGAAAATTCCTTGTCGACTTGAGTCTTTCATGTCAGTTTGCAATCTAAGGTCACTTCCAGATATTTATTTGTAATAAGCCTTCTCCAAAGTTCTGCAGATCGTTGAGTAGGGAGTCCACAACGAAGCAGCATAGAAGAGAGGAAAGTGCACCCCTTTAGCGATATAATTTCACAATCTCGGCCTTGAAGCCGCAATCTAAAGAATGGCTTATTTTAAGCATTATTATTGAGAAAAGTAATGAATAAGAGCAAGTTTCTCATATATTAAAGGAATTACGTCAAAATTTTTATGAGATTATAATGAAAACTGTCGCTTCGGTGTTCCTTGAGGTTGACTGACACGATTCCGACTCTCCAAGTCTTCTGAACCACTCTGCATGAGTATAGTTATGATCCGAACTAAAGAATTTTTTTTTTCCAAAAGCGACGAATGAAAAAAAAAAGGTTTTCTCTTAAAATTTTGTTACATTTTTTATCATAAAAAAAAATGTTCCTTAGATCGGACCATAGACAGTTTTGTTCTCTACTTTTAGGCCAAATTTTAAAGTAATCGATTTGTTAGTTTTTGAGAGATCATGCCAGTCAGACGGGGAAAAAGATGTTTCGAGAAAAACGCTTTTAAAATTATAGCTTTACACCTGGCAACTTCATAAATTTTCGGAATTTCAACTTGAAATTTTGCACAGGATTTCTTGAAAATATAAGGTACAAAATCAATAGCCATATTCACAATTTGTTGCAAATAGTCTTGCATCATTGCATATGCAAAATATTTCTGCTATCATAACAACAAATATATGCGATATGCAATAAAATTTTGCATTTGCAATGATGCAAGACCATTTGCAATTTATTGCGAATAGAGCTAATATGTAGTAGCGGTTTTATGAGAAGCTCCCTTTGATTCAAAGGTAGAATTGCAAAACTCATATAATGTCCAGGGTTGTTTATGAGTTGTTAAATAACGAATTTAGATAAGTAGTTTATGTTTGATTATGACGTATTTTTGCGATGTGATCTTGAAAGTTTATTCTCAATGCAGTGGAATGATATGGAGCTTTGGATAATAGGGGTTCACTGGTGTATTTTTGATATTTCTAGTATATGAGTAAAGCATTTGTTTTGTTTTTATAAACTTATCTTAACTATAAATATCAAAAATACACAATACAAATCCAAATACACAATTCACATTGTGAATACGCCTATTGTTTTTCAAGCACACGCCTGCTGCCTTGCTGGAAATTATAATTTAAACACTCTTACGTTACCAAATCCCCAACCATTATTATTTGTCTTGACTGTCGTTTTAATCTCTCCGTTTTGGCTTTTTCTAGCTGTCGCTTGGCATTTGTACCAACATTAAAAATAGCAATATAAAACGAGCAGGATTTGTCTGCAAAAAAAAGTACGTTAAGTTTCTTTTCATGTATAGCAAGGAGCATTGTTGACGTTGACAGAAATATTTTTTCTCAGACATGATTTAACGTGTGTCAATAAAGTAACTGGACAAATTACATATCTTTATAAAAAAAATGTTGTTTCATAAAACAAAGAACCTTTGGTTACGTTTTTACACGCATTGGATTTTGTGCGATTCATTAAAACTATTTCATTTTTACATGTTTTGATTTGATCGGAAAGAGAAATCCCTCAGTTTTCAAGTACTTTTTAAAGCTGTTAGAGAAATTACATATGTACCAATCATAATTCCCAAGAAATTAATTGGAAAAAAAATTAAATGCATTGCAAGAAATTGGAAGTGCTAATCGATCACAAACTTAAGAAGTCGGAATTGAGGGTCTCGTTTATATTACGCTACTTTGCAAGTGGTCAATTGTTTCAGGATTTGAAATTTTTAACAGCAACATCTACACAAAGCATTGGAAACATCGAAATGGAAACGTTCGGCTTGATACTTTTTTTTCTTAAGATAATAATTTTTGATACATTTCTGCCTTTCAATGTGATACATTTTTTTTTAATGAAGAAATTTTGGTGTGTGCAAAAGAAATGTCAAGCAATAGTCCATGTCGCGCCGCACGTCTAACAATTGCTTGAACAAGATTTAAAAGACTGTATTTATGTGTCAATCTACACAGATGCATCGAATCATGGAAATATTAAACTTTTCCAAACTGATAGAGCCTGCCGACAGTAAATACGAGCTGAAGAAGAAAATAGTGTTTCTACTAAAGTGATAAAGCAAAAGTTAATTTTGGTGGAGAAACTCGTGCCAGAATAATGTTTTCTATCGATTGAAACAGTGGCTTCCGCATTTGATCGACATCGGATGTGTCGCTCACCATAACACACAATGCATTGGAATTTGTATGTGATGAAATATCGTTCGACGTAAAGTATTTTGGAACAATATAATGCACTTCAGCAGATGTATTTTTTTGAACTTAAAAAAGGTGAAAAAAGTTGAAGGAATTTTTCAGCGAAAAATCGTCGAAATTTTGGTTGAAGAACAGGTAAGAAAAATCAATTCGGAATGACGATTCAATTTAATTTAATATTTTCAGGCTGAATTTTTGCTAAACACATATTTAAAATTTAAGGTGATGATGTCCCGGCAATTGAAGTTGCACACTGCTTAAATGAGCTCCAAGAAACACTAAAAATGTGTAAAGAAGATGATTTGTTATCGCCAGGGTCAGTAGCAGAAAAGCATAAACGTATTGGTGATGGATACAATTCGGATGAAATAGTCACTATACGCAACGAATAGCAGGCAATTTTGCCTGCTTCGTACAACTCTTCAAGGATTTGATATTATTTTAAACTAATTTCGCAATCGCTTCAATCTGCTACTCCTGTACATATATGGACAACACCTTTTGAGCCACTGAAACTTTTTGCGTGGGCAACTTTGAAAGAAGCATCAAAAGGGAATGATGTCGAAATGGTTGAAGTGTCCATGCGTTGATTTATATAAATACCTTATATCAAAGCCAGAATTGTTTCGTCAAATTTCTTCAAAGGACAAATACAATACAACAACTACAGAAAAAGATATTGAAATGAAGAACGAAGACCATTCAGATGATGGTTAATTTTCGTTGAATACAATTTATACCACGAAATATACAGTTTTTTCAAATGTTTTTTTAATTATTGGTAGAAATATACAGTTTTTGGTCGGATAAAAGATACGAGCGTTATGTATACCACATAATATTTTTCACTTTTATATTAAACCAGAGGACTCTGATCTTCAATTTTTTGTAGTTGAGATTTTATTCCTCGGATCATTGTTTGCACGATCTTTACGTATATTTTTTGGCACAACCCCGTATTCTTGCAGTTAACAGCGAACCTTATGTTGTCGGGAACTTTCACGATGTTTTCGGTGTAAAACCCTGCTTTCTGGCCCCCCTTATTCCACGCATAAGTGGAATATTTTTCATCCACCAAGACTCGAACCATTTCCGTCTCCTTATCATTTACCAAAGCTTCAAAGAATCCTAAAGTTTCTAGTAGATCTTACCAGGGCCGTAGCCAGGATTTTTTTTCGGTAGGGTTTTCATTCGAAGAAAATATTCATAAATAATTTTTATGAAACTGATGTTTAAATAAATAAATTAGATACGATGTTGCATTTGATGGACCCTATCAATCAAGGGACAAGAGTGGATAAATGCCTTGAAGCTTTAGGAATTGTTCTTTCCGAGTTTTTTTTTTAATCTTAACCTAAAAAAATGGCCGAAAATTACAAAAAATTCACAGAATAATCAATTTCAATTTTTTCAAATAAATATTATTCAATGTGAATTCCAATGCAATTTTTTAACGTCAAGGACATAATTTCGATAACTCCTTGACTTTCCATAACCCAAAGTTAAAATAATGACCAATAATGCTAAAAATATTCAGAGGCTAATTTTTTCAAATGATTATCAGTGGGAATTCGGGCCATTATCAATTATGAGGAACCCGGATGAAGTTGGCATATATTCCCTAAATTCGTGCAGTTACAGCATTAAAAGGGATCTTCCGAGTCGGGGTGCTCTGAGCAATAATGGGTTAAAGAATTAATTACATTTTAAGATTGTCTCCAAAAACTTTGAAGCAGATCCAATAACACTGCCCTGCATGGGTTTGGCGAATAATATGGCATTATTTTTTCATGCTGAAAAAAAATCTGAGGTCAGAAACTTCGCATTACGCCACCTTAAAGCAGGGATGTGTTTATGTCGACGGGTGCAGGAAAAAATTTACAAAGAACGGATTTTATCTTACTCACACTCACAGCCAGACATAATGAAAAGTGCAGTGGTCCGCAGTGTTTTAAGGGGCGCTGGTTACAAATCTGCAGTCAGATTTTAAAAATTCAAAATGCCGAATCAAATATGGCGGATAAGTTTAGCATAATAAAATATTGCTTTGTATTACTTTTCACATAAGTCTAATTTTACAAGGATCCGACAGTTTTTTCTATTTTTTATTAATTTTTAAACTTTTCAAAATGTTTCACAACGAAGCTTTAAATCAAAAACAGTTACTGACATAGAAAAACTATGAATGCAGGATTGCTCAGTATCAACATCTCTTTTTGAATCCGAAATCAAGCCTCATGTCAAAGAAATAAATCAGATTTGGTCGCATACTGTAACTAAGATTTCAAATTTACTTGACTTTTTAGAAAAAAAACCAATGGAAGTAAAAAATATTCAAAAATCTTTCAATAGATTTTATTTTCTACTTTTTTCCCATCCACTGGAAATTAATATTTCGGAGGGGGTGGTTCGGAACCCCCAAAACCTCCCCCTAAATACGGCCTTGGATCTTACAACATGCAGTACAAAAATTCAGATGACAACATCCTGACTTTAACTCATTTATGCTCATTTATGATACATAAGTGTATTTCCTAACAACAAGAAGAAATCGCAGCAATTGTCAAATTGAAATTTAAAATTATTAATTTTTCAAAGCAATTTTCAATTTTTTCCACCATGGAAAATATTGCTCAAAAATAAATTCTTCATTCAAAATAATAACAAAAAAAATACGCAAACAATTAAAACCATTTAAATCAATTAAATGCAAAAATACCTTTATGTCAGTCATTTTCCATTCGCCAAGTTACGCCACCACTTGTCAGTGGATACATTTCCCCCCATTTAACTCATATCGTACTTCATTCACAAATAAAGTGCGTACGCAGCCGAAAATGCTTGACTTTGTAATGTAGGAGTTGTATAAATATTTACAGTGAGTGTATTTAATATTCATACAGATGATGCGATTCTTAAATAAGTTCAGAAAATACGTATACTCGAACAGGTTTTATGTGAAAAAAATAAAAATGTTAAATTGCATTTTCTTTTCAGCTTCCAATATTTAACCTATTTCAAACATTTTTAATATTTTTTTTTAATTCATAGCTTAATAGCTTAAACCCCAAACTAAAAACTAACTAGCTTTCCACCCATTTACATCGACATATCTCTTTGAAATTAATTTACAATTTTACATCTGAATATTAACCTTACCTAGTGTATGTATGTGTAAGCATACCAACAAATTGAAAGCAGCACTCATTGGAAACTGTTACCAAGGTTCTCAGGCAATTACCAAGTCAACAACGTGGTAACGCACTCATTGACATTTTACCAATTGTCAACTATGTAGGTATGTTACTATGCGAAATACAACAATTTTCTGCCGTTGCTGTTGCTATTTTTCCTGTTACTTTGTCATTTACAGCATCATCATCAGCAGTAAAGCGTTAAGTGTTGACATTGTTTTCGAAAGATGAAAAAAAAATGTCTGCATTTTTCATTAGCAGCAAGCATCCAATATGTGCATAGAACACATACCGTTATATAAATGTATATGTGTACCTATATATATAGGAGAATGTCGTCAGGGTTGGAGCATGTTTTGACTTTTGCTCATAACTTCCGTTGAATGCCAATTTTTTATTAATGTTGCAAAATCTCACAAATTACAATGTTTTCGCTGAACATTAAAATATAATTGGATTTATAGTTTATGAGTTATGGAAATTTACAAAAAACAAAAATTGTAGTCAGGGTCGGAATATAAATAAGAAATGAAGGAATACGATTGAAAATAACATGAAAACCAAAGAAAAAGGAAAAATTACACTTGAAAACCAGGAAAAGAGACTTGCAATCAGAATATAAATCCCTCTGTGTAAATTTTAAGGAAAATTTTATTTTTTGTATACACACGATACGATAAAATGACACGAAAAACAAGCACGGGTGAAAAAAATGTATTTCCAGAGTCAAAACGCATCATTACAACAGAATTTTTGGTGTTCCGACCCTGATTACAAGCATTGCTCCGACCTAGACAACACACGTCATTTAGCGTCGCATCATTTATGGCATATTCGTATGATGCGAGTGCTATATATTTCCACTTCTTAAACCTTATCGAACAATTTATGGTAACTTACTTTGATGTTTGCAAGTTATTTTTTAATTAATCCACTTTTTTTGGCACTGTTAAAAAGTTTATTTAGTCTTATTTTGACACGTAACACTTATATACAATTCACGCTCTGAACTCGAAATGCCATGAAAAGTTTGCTTTCGTCATGACTAACAATACTGTATATTAATTTACCGAACGCCAGTGAGTTATAATGAAGAAAACGAAACTGTCCCGATTCTGACAGAGCCCCGACCATGACGACACTCCCTTACATATAGGGTGTGTAAGTCACAATGTGCTAAATTTTTAAATTCCAAAAAATTTTTTATCAGTTTCTACCACTTTCCCACTTTTGGATTAAGATTTCTTTTAATCCCTACGTGATAAAAAAATTTTTGCTTGCTTTATTTTATTCGGATGGGAAACCATTACTTTTTTTTTCAATTTATTAAAACATCGCGCAGGCCTGTGTTATTTGACACATAAACTCTATCTCATTCTGCTTTACCATTACTAATTTAAATTAAAATAAATGTCCTTCCACTGTTATCCAGCAATGAAAAATATTATAAATTAATTGAATGCACTTTAAAAGAAATCAATATTCATTGTTGTTTGACAATCAATTGAAATGAAAATGAAATTCGGACAAAAGACCACAGCAGCACAGAGTGGTTCATGGAGGTACAACAGAAAGCCATTATAATTGGATTCCCTTTTAGTTAATAAACTATGTAAAAAGAGAATTCCCAATAAATGGTAGGTAATTATCCTTTGACATTATTTCTAGAGTATTGCATTGTGATGATAGTAAAACAAAAAGAATAATGAAAATGAAAGGAACATTTTAATTTGAATAAAAGAGAATACCTGAAAAAAAAAATGAATTGAAAAATGCTAATAAATAAATTGAAAAATGTTGAACTGCAAATGCACATGTTGCTGGCTCAGATTGCAATGCTTAAAAAATTTTTAAAAAATCTTAATTTATGATCTAAATTTCGGAACTTTGAAGACCCTTTTAGAACCTAAAGATATTAACTGATTTCATCTGCTGTTACGTTTCGATTTGACGCCATTTTTGGCTATTTATTGTATCCCAAAAATGTTCCCTGATTCGATCACTTTTGTGAGTCACTGTATAGGGGATGTAGGTGTGGCCCATTTGACCGATATTTCCCATTTCAGAGCTTAACCTCTTCCTACAATTTTTAAGTCTGCTCAATTTTTTTTTTCGAGTCATACAAAAATATAATAATGTGTCCATATTTATAACGAAGTATTTCCTTTGATATCACTTTGTGAGAAATCAATTTCTATGGTAGGTATCATGGCAACTGGAATGGTTGTCGTAGTTTTTGAAAAAATTACTTTACAGGGTGACAATTGTAAAGTGACGCAAGTTTAATACTCTGCAGCAAGCTTTGCCATTTACCCTTACTTTAATTTAAAAAGCAAATTCATTCATCATTGGCTTTGCTTTTAATTTCATTTGAATTTTTGTTATTACATTTTGAAATTTCCATAAAAATGGACAAGGAAAATATTCGTCGTGAAATTATGAAATTTCATTTGGCAAATTATAGTAGCCGTCAAATTGCAAAGGCTTTAAATTTGTCAAGTCGTACGGTAGACCGAGCTATTATTCGATATAATGAAACTGGGGGTTTTGGAGATAGAGACCGGGGAAAATTTTCAACAGTTGCCACTACTGGTTTAACAGAAAAAATTCGTAAACGAATCAAGCGAAATCCAAGGTGCTCAATGAGAAAAATCGCTAAGGAAGCGAATCATTGCAAAATCAAAGCTTAATCTTAAGCCGTACAAGCTCCGAAAAGCTCAAGATCTGACACAAAAAAAGAAAGATTTGCGACTGCAAAGATGCAAGGCGTTGCTACACTCCTCCGTGTTAAAAAATGTTGAAAATATCTTGTTTACAGATGAAAAAATTTTCAGGGTAGAACAACATTTCAATGCGCAGAATGACTAGGAATGAATAGGACTGTTGGCCGAGTTCAAAAGCCAGCTTCCGTTATGGTATGGGCTGGAGTTTCCCCTAATGCCAGAACCCCTCTAATATTCGTTGAAGAGGGTGTTAAAATTGACCAGGTTGTTTGTCGGAGCATTTTAAATGAACATGTTCTTCCCTGGGCCCAAGATACATTTGGAAATGAAAACTGGACTTTCCAGCAAGATTCTGCACCTTCCCACATGGCAAAATTAACGCAAACATGGATAAAAGAAAATTTTTCTGGATTCATAACATCTCAAGAATGGCCACCATACTCCCCAGACTTGAATCCAATGGACTACTCTATTTGGAGTATTTTAGAGAGTAAGGCTTGTGCATCTCAACACCACAGTCTGGAGTCGCTGACAAATTCATTAGAGAAAGCCTGGACTGAAATTGATCAGGAAGTCCTGCGGCGAACAGTCCTACGATTTCCGGATCGATTGAAGGCATGTGTGCAGGCTAAAGGAGGTTATATTGAATGAGGTGGGGTTCAAATGAATGCTTATATATTCAGCAATGTTAACACTTAATTGTACTTAATGGAAGTACGTCCTTTTGAAAATAACTGCTGAAATGTGTGCGTCACTTTACGATTGTCACCCTGTACTTATTAACTCATCAATATTATCAATATTTTCTTCCTGTGAAGATTTCAACTGCATGGGAGATAGGAGTGGCTATTGCCCAATATTAATAAATTTCGCAACAGATATTCTAAAGACTATTTGAAATGTGGACACCGAATTTCGATTAATTTTATTATTTCATTTGAATTTTTTTTTTTGTCACGCACGCTTGTCCATTTTCCCCCATATCAGAACTTAACCATTTACTGATAGCTCAATTTTATGAGGAATAAATTTTCTATTTTATAGAATTTTGTCACTTTATATGGCAACACCCACAAAGGAACGCCCATTTGCAAAAACTTTTTTTTCTCAATCAATCTCAAGCCCATACCTGATACCTTATAGTTGGGCCTACAGTTTAACCCCGATTTCAAATGGCGGTGTGGCGATTTTTTATCAGCCTGGCGGTTTTGACATTACCAACCAAAGTGTGCACTTGTACACTTTCTTATAATTCTCATACACTTCATATTGATAGTGAATATAAGAAGGTTATGAGAATTTAACACCAGACGAAGACGGGAATCGAAACCGAACCTCCCGGATTAAAGTTTAGTGCACCACCCACAAGACTATCGAGGTTGTCTTTAAAATAATTATGAATACTAAAATTTAAATCAACTCCTATATTTTTCATCTTTTTTATAGAGTGCGGTGTAGAAAAATTTGTATTTTCTATTTTTGATTTTTGACCTTGCTGAGCCCCGACCAGAACTGGGTAAATTCAATTAGATTACAATCCCAATACCAGGGAGTTTGTAATTGGTACTTTTTGATTTTAATTCCTTAGTTATGGAATTGTAACTGAGAATTGAAAATTTTCCAATTCACACGTAATGGAATTGAAAAATTAAAAATATTTCAATAACTTACAATAATTATAAAATCATAGAAATAATCAATTGCTTTCATGGAATTAAATCCCAATTTAGTTGGAATGATTATTCGAAAGTAATGGATTTTTAAAACTTTTCCAATTCCTTTAAAAACGAATTGCAAAAAAAATTAACAATTACAGTTTCTTGAAATTGAAATGAAGGTAGGCGGAATTTTAATTTTCAATGGAATTATTACGACCCATCTCTGGGCTAGATTCTCTTCATAGCAGTCCAGCACATAACCATTAAAATACAGCGACCTCTTTGGATCAAGTATATCTTTTATATTTTCAAATAGTAGGTAATTCCAGAACTGAAATCACGGTAAAATATTAGATGATATTCAAAATTAGTTCATTTGTTGTCAACTTTGACATAGAAAAAATGGAATAAGATGCAAAAACCTTTGGCCCTCTAGAGCTCATATGATCTAAAACGATCAAAAGAAGCCTCCCTTGTCCATCGACACAAAATCAAAAGACCGATTTACCGTTTTCTATGGAGACTTTGAAAATTAACTTGAAATGGATAGAATTGACTATTATGGCAATGCAACAGTAGAGAATAAATAAGTAAATATGAGCATGCATATATATACAGCTACGGTCGAAAAATTAGTAGCTACTTAAGGCAAAAGTTTCATATCAAGCCTTGAGTATCTATAGTATAAAGTGTTGAGTGTCTATCTCAGAAAATTAAGGATACACCTTTTCAATAATTTTTCTGCCTTAATGAAAAACATGGGAATTGCTCGAAAATAATTTTTTTTCTTTAGAGAGGGTAAATCGAAAATTTTGTAACGGAAATCGCTTTGTTGTTGCACTCATACGAAACTAATAAGAAACGTAGTCCTGTTGTTAGTGTTTAGCGAACGAAGTCATATGGGGAACAGCTGCATACAATCATGCAGAGAGTCAACTTCGGGCAGTTTTATAGCATGTGCTTTAGTGATAGAGCCGATATCGATGTCTCGGCTTGACTGCATATAACTGAACTTTCCTTTCATGTGTTTTATACGTGTACTAAGTCGTGTTTGCATCGATAAGTGTAAAGAGTAGGCTTGACAAGTCGGGGGAAATTCCCCCATTTCGGGCGAATGGCGAAGCTCTGGGGTACTGGGAGAAGGACTCCAATATTTGGGGGAATTTGAAAACAATATTTTGGGCTGGATTTAATTCAAAAGAATTATAAAAAATGCATAAAATTGATCAAAATTAGTTTATATAGTGCCACAAATTAAAAATAAATGAATTGTAAATGCACGGCCATCATTATTAGAGTTGAGTTTCGGCAAATAAACAATAAATAAAGTCATTTCAAAAGAGATTTCCATGTCTTTTCCTTAAAATATTATCAAAAAATCGCTTGAAGGATAATACAAACTTTAAAATGAGATATCTCTTAGTTTCGACCTAAACTTTAAAAACGGAGTTTACCACTGGATACTACGACGCAAAATTAAGTTTCTTTGGTGCATCTTTTTCCGTATGTTATATCCGAATCGGAAATTATTACCATCGATAACAAATATAGGTCTCTAAAAACTATAGAGATAAATGTATCCAGCACTATTGAGTATTGATCTGAAATTTTAAAAATGAAAAACAGGGAAGATAAATCACTTAACCCTTTGTTAACAAAACTTGTGTGGCACATTTTTTTCTTTACCTCATTCCACATCTAGTGTGAAACGAGTTTTTCCTCAAATTAATATAAACAAAAGTGCTTTTAGAAATCGGCTGTCAACTACTATTATAGGAATGTATATGATTTGCTTAAAGTGGCTAGCGTTGACGCAAGTTTGAAAAAAAAAGTGTTTTTCTTAAAAACAAAACGAAATTGGGGGAATTTGACATGAAATGGGGGAGAAAAAATTGGAAAATAATAAACAACATAGTATCACTTCTACTGTGAGCGCTTGCAGACACATAATGTTTTCTAGCTACCGTTTAAGATATTTTTCCATAACACGCGACGTACGGTTCTGTTGAAATTGATTGTTTTTTTTTATCAATTTAGCCACTTTTGACGTCGATTTTGAAACTCTGGACTTTGATTTATTCAAACTTTCTGAACAATAAATCGCTCATCTTGATTAGAAATGATTTTTTCCTATCTCCTTCAGCTTTGTTTAAAGGAGTTCCGTCGCAACGCCACTTATTTATTATTTTTTCAATTTTAGGATATGAAATATAGTTTTGATATCAATTTTCTGGTAGAAAAATCAGACTGTTTCCCTTTATTGAACAATTTTAGGAGAAACGCCACAAAAATAAATTTTTTAATATTCAGTTAGCACAAAAACTATTCACGACTTTAATTTTAAACAAAACATGACAGATAACAGTTCTCAAAAAGCTAGATTGCAAAAATTTCGCGCTTGCACGCTCAATTTTGTGTTGTAGAAATAGGAGTAATTTTAGTATTTTTAATAAAAAAGATAGTAGAATACAATTTTTGTTCTATTTCCTAGAGAATAAAAATCCTAAATTTATATGAACACGGATTTTCAGAATTCTGGGGGGTTACTCTGTAGTTCGATTCGAAAGGCAGTTCTATTCGAATGCCAAATTTGATCCGAAAGGTACAAAATTAAATCAAATAATAATCGAAAATATTTTCTAGAGTACCAATCGTTCGAATTCGAGTAAATTTTCTTTCGAATCGAACTAGAGAGTAATCCCCCAGATTTAAAATAAAAAAAAAAACACTTTCTTGTTTTCTAACTTTTTAAAAACTAACACTAACAATTTCAATTAAATTGTTTTTTATATTAGTTAAAAATATCTTATACCATTACTGCCTATTATTTAGACCATAGCTGTTTGTATGCACACCTTTATATGCATTACAAAAGAAATACAACTAAGAGGATAGCTTGAACGTTGAAATTACAGTAAAGTTGCTCTACTGTCAGATGTAATTAATTCCAGATCATTGAACAAGAGACGTTTGTCTTATGTTTGAGCATAATCGGATTGTAAATTCATATATGTGTGTGTGTATGTTATACCTTTTTGCGAGGGGGTGTGCAAATAAATTTAAGCTATTAAAGGTGGAAGTACTGAATAGAAAATAATGAATTGTTTTTGCTATGAGTTGAATATGTCATGGCTGAAATTTTATTCAACTTCCGAATTAATTACATATAAGAATAAGCAAATAAAAATTTTAATTATTGTTATTTACTTATTATGTGTTTATTTAACATTTTTTTTTTCTCAGAATTCTGTCAAGTGTTAAATTAAATTAACGAATAAAAGGAAATGAAAAAAAAAAGTTGAAAACAAGTGATGCTGAAGCACTAAAGGTACCTGAGTAAAAAAAACACTGTCATCACCATAATCTCAGCATAATTTCCATTTCAACTCACGCCACTTGACAGTTACAAATTCAAATTTGAATGCAAATTTTACGCGCCCACTCACAACAATAATCACAGTTTGCTGCAACAAATGTTGCGCGGTAACAACGCCATTGTGCAACAGTTGCTGCCGCTATTTCTATAGTTTTATATCCGTTATTTTCATTCTCTTTTTTTTTGCACTTATACTTTTAAAGTTTTTTTTTATATTATTATTTAAGGTCCACTTGCAAAAATAACTGCATTTTTTCATAAAATTCTTTTTCATCTATTTACTTCATAGTGAAAATAATGGTACAGAAATCAGTGTTGCATAAAAAACGAAATGCAAAAAAAAGAAAAAAAAAATGTATGAAATTATTTTGTGTTCTTCAACTAGTTTTCTTCCCTCTCTCTTTATATCATATTCTGCGGGTTTTTGTTTTTTGTTTTTTTGTAGCATAGTTTCTGTTTAATTTTGGTTTCTAGGTTAAGATACCGTTTTTTTTTTTTAAGTTATTCTATTAAAGTGAAGTCAAACAGAAAAGTAATGTACTTTTTCACTTTTGTTTATTCAAATATTTCCTTCCTTTGTTTATAACCCTCGGTTTTACCACATTTGCTCATTGATGAAGTCCTCTAGCTCCGCGAATTGTAAGCATTCATAAAACGTGGTCCATCTTATTATTTTTTAATAATAATTCTCCCTCTTTTAATAATCTGTAATTAATGAATGAATAAATTGTAAGTATTGGGGTTATACTTGTTGAAAAGGGGAAGTGCTTCAGAGCACCATCTTAAACCATGTTTCATGAGGTTCTAAAGTTAATTTGTATTTCCTTTAAAAAACCCCATAAAGAACTCATATGTATAGCATATAACGATGTGTAATGTGTGACTGAGTTTTAGATCCTGGGTACGGCAGCTTGATGCACGGCTGGTTCCGGCTCGTCTCGTCGGCTAGTGGGGTGGGATACTGCTTGCAACCGTTCACCTGGTTAGCACACCACAGCACTTATTATTTTAATTTTGCGTGCATCATAGATGGGGTTAGAAAAAGAAAGTGAAAGCTAGAAAGGAAAATAAAGCGGTAGACGAAAGGAAAAGGAAATACAAAAAGAAAAGGGCGTTGCAGTTCACATGCTGCCATCTTCGTTGCACCTAGATGTTGTGGCATCAACAATTGCCCTCCAAACCATGATAATCTTCGAATACCCTGCCATTCAAATCCAATAGATGATCCCTACGACGAACCACAACCAAGCATACTTCACTTCATGAACTCAAACAAAAAAATTATACAAAATTTTTTTTTAAATTCAAAATGTTTATCATAACGTAAATGTATGCAAACACAAAAATATTATATATAAACTAACCCAAGAAAATACAAAATAAAGTTTAAATGTACTAATGTATTACTAAATGTATCGAAAAAAAAAAATAAAAATATAAGAAAAATGTAGGTAATGATGATTGACATTTGAAAAAAAAAATATTTATTTAAAATGTAGGTAGTTTAAAAAATTACAAAAAAATAATAAAAACTAATAGAATTAAATAAAAGTAATAAAAAATAGCTTCATGCGAAATATTATGAAAATTAGCGCATGCATGCATGACATAAATATTCTTCGAACTTTGTATTTTAAAAATTCTTCTACCACAATAAAAAAAAAAAACTTCGAAAAAGATCATCAAATTTCTCCTCTCCAACTTTAAATTATTTTTCAAACAAGAAAAAAACTCACATTAAATTAATGGCACTGCTCCCACGATGAAAGATCTTTCACTCGACAGTAATGCTGGTGGCTCTGGACTGCATCTAGCTGGAGGGGGAGAGAAATATTTTCGACAGTGTTTTCAACAAGAACGTGTCTCCCAACTGATTGCGTGTACAGTTATAGCTAACTGTAATTTATGTTGTGTGCACAATAACCGATTTCGCAATATAATTTTCGGGTTATTAATTGCAAGTTTTCGTAAAGATAACGTTATTTAGAAATGAGTGCTGCATTTAAAAAACGATTTGAAATTGTGTTTTTGGTTACCCATCCCCGGGGTCCCAAAATGACTGTCAAACAAGCCGCTAATTATTGCAAAACTTCGGTTTCTTTTGTAAAGAAGTGGATTCAGCGGCATAAACAGTATGGTAACGTGGACGACGAGCCTGGTAGAGGCAGCAGTAGATGCACCTCTGGAAGACAGGATGCATTGATTTGCTCATTGTTTGAAGCAAATCCAGGACTTTGGTTGACACAGGCTAAAGGAAAACTTTTAAAAAAAGGTGTCCGAGTTTCATTAAATACAATAAGGAGCAGACTTAAAGAATCCGGAGTGAAAAACAGGAGTGTGACCTTCAAACCGCTGCTCACCGAAAATCATGTCGAAAAAAGACTGACATGGGCAAAGGAAAATTTAGACCGTGATTGGAGTAAAGTCATATTCACAGATGAGTCCACTTTTGTTGTTCAGAATTTTCAAAGGAAAGCCTGGTTGAAAACTGGCGAAAGATTTTTGCTGCGCACCGTAAAACATCCAGCAAAAGTTCATTTGTATAGGTGCTTCTCAGCTAAAGGATTTGAAAAGTTGATCACCTTCACCCGAAACCTGGATACTCCATACATGGTTGAACTATACAAGCATGGACTCTTAAAGTCTGCTGAGTCTTTATATGGTACTAAAAACCGCGATTGGATCCTGCAAGAAGATAATGATCCCAAACATCGCAGCCACCTTTGCAGTGCTTGGAAAGAACAAAATGAGATAGACACCTTAGATTAGCCATCACAAAGCCCTGATGCCACTCCTATTGAAAATGTGTGGGCACTTATGAAGTGTAAGCTTCGGAAAAAAAAATAGGAACGCAACAGCTCATTCGCGCTATTAAAAAAATTTGGAATGATTTAAGCTTGAGATACGCTGAAAAATTGAGTGAAAGTTGTACTAGGCGATGCCAAGCCATAATTGACAATGGCGGTGACTGGAATCCGTACTAACTTATTTGCAAAAGAGCTAATAATATGTACTTTAAAAAAAAAAACCCATTTGATCGATTAACAGTTACTCTAATGATGATTTTTGAGACACTCTCTTGTTAAAAACAGTGTATGTTGCATATGTTTAGCAACATATATACATGTTGCTAAACATGTATATATGTTGCACACTTTTGCACTTATTTCTCCTAATTGTTTTTAACTTAAATTTTTACTAATTAATATTTTAACAATTTACTACTATTTGCGTTAGGGTGCAAAAGGAAATGACGACACAATGCACTGCATGATTTATCGCATGCTAGAAAATTTCACAATGAAATTTATGATCTTATTGATCTCTTTAGGAACATAACACAAACACATGTTGCAACCACTGCACTAATGCACATATGAACCAAAGGATTTTAATATTACTATTTTAACTTTTGAATTATTTTCCGCGCTTAAAGCAAATTATCGAATTGAATAAATATTTAATTTCATATATTATAATTCATGTATTATATTAAATTTTGTTAGAGTTAATTTTTTTTTCTATCTTCATTTTCGTAATGCTTCTTCATGTTTCGTAATACTTTTAATTTTGGAAATTCACGATTATTTTTGTCGTTTCGCCCACTTTTCGGCCATTTTCATTTCAAAACTTTTAGAATTTTAATGATTTTAGTATATTTTATTATGTCTTTTTCGATTCTTTCAACTATTTTTAAGTTAGGATTTTAAAACTAAGGTATAAAATTTAATAAAAACTAAATATATATATTAAGATTTTACACCCAGAAATCACTTTTCACTATTTTTAATCTGTTTTAGTATGTTTTCGTGATACGTTTTTTTTTCTCAGCGTTTTTGCATGATTTTTTTACATTTTTAATTACTTTTAAGCTAGGATAGGTTATTAAATTATTATTAAATTTAACAAAATTATTTATTTATGCTATATTTTCTTAAAATCAAAATCACTTTTCACTGTGCTACTTCAACCGCGTGTTGGACCTCTACAGGTTGCCTAGAGTTACTGCTTCGGTAACATCTTGATGCCTCGTTCATCAGCTGTATTAACAACTACAATCCAGTGATTTCGCCGTGTTTTTGTTGGTAACTTTTACGTTAATTAAAGTTGTGCATTATTATTATGGATTTGGTGTCAAAATCTGTATGGATTTTTATCAAATTAATGATTGAAATTTACAGAAAAATTAATGAATGTTTAAATTTACCCTTGCCAGGAAATGACACCGTATGAAGTAAAAACTAATTTCAAATGTAATTGAGAGGTGTTGAATAATGCTATCTTTTTGGATTTAGCTATCGCCAGGAAGTTAATAGATTAATACTAAGAAGAGTTAAAAAAATAAGGGGAAAAAACAGTAAAACGATGTTCGATTACAAACTTAACATTTTAGGATGTTTCCTGGGCCGATAGTGGATTCAAAAAGAAAGTACGAACTCCTTTTTGTGACCAGCTAAGTTCGGTAATTGCATCATGATATAGCAAAATTGAGAGAGTAGTGATAATTTTCCAGTAATTAAGAAAATTAGTAGATAAGGATATAGAAAAATTTAAGTGCTGCATAAAAACATAATCATTAAAATTGCAGGGTTATACAAACGGATATAAAAAGGACTGAGACTAAATTTAAGTTATCAGCGACGTCTTTACATAATTCAATCATACGCCTGGGCTGCGTCGGTTCATTTTTTCCGATCAGCATCTTCGTCTGCGAAAAAATTACTACCCACTAATAATTGAAATTGTCAGTTATCCGTTTCTAGTCATAAAAAGTTTAGTGTTCGTATCGATTTGGAAAAGTTTATCTGGACAAGACGTTCCTGGATAAAAAATCGGGGTTCTTTTTTTCAACTTTGTATGCCGAATATTTCGACGGATAACTCTAGCTTTCTGCTCCAAAACTGTTAATTTTGCTTTTGGTGTCGCTATTTTGTCGAATACTAGAAGCCTTCCAATGCACCAAGACTTTCGTTTATGAATTTGTGGTTGCCTCTCTTCTCTTACTAGTTGTTTACCACTGGACATTATTTTTTTTTTGCCACCCGAGAATCCACCTTGTGACTGATTTTAAAGTTTTTCTCAGTTTAGCGGTTGGAATGCCCGGTGTTCAAGTACTCCACTATTTATTCTTTAATTTTTTTGGTACTGAGTTTTGGATATGGGTAAATTTCTAAATTGTGTAAGAATTATTAGTTTTTTTTTTTTGCTGTTAACACGAATTCATTGTAAGAAAAAGATTAAAATGAGTTATTTTTTATCTTGAATCAGTTCTGTTTTGGAGTAACTGTTACATTTTCATGTTTTATAAAGGGTGTCTTAAAATTCACGCAAGAACTAATTTTATTCTATAAAAAATATGTATGGGTTATGCATGAAATAGCATATCGAATAACCTGGAGATCATTTACCCTATATCCTATTCCATGAATAGCCCTATACTGTATACTTTATGAACCAATAAAAAATTTAGAATTTTCAATTAAAGTCCTGTGTTATCTATCAAAATTACTTCTTGCGCGAATTTTGGGACACCATTTATTAGTCTAAAATTTGTAGAAAATTTTCGAAATCAGTTGACGAAGATTCAGAGAGAACACCCAGTTGACCCATAGTCTCTTTTTAATGTAACAAATTATGGGCATTGTACGATACAAGCATTGCAAGCATGTTTTGAGATATAACTTTATTTTGGAGATACTACTTTGGGCCACACAATAGCTGCTACAAGCAGTGAAGTAATAAAAACTCGAAGTACCTAAAAATTTTCATCTACTTTATTGTTAAAAATAGAAATGCCTGTGTATTAGGGCGTACCAATTTGTATGGATGAATTTTTTTAAAGTACTCTGACAGAAAAATTCTATATTCCATCCTGATCAACTTTGCTGAAGAAAGTATTACAAAAAAATGGAATCTAAGGGGACTTGAGTTATCATTCGAACGTAAAAATTTTCAATGGTTTCCGGTCATAAAACTCTTCATATTGGTTATTAGTTCTCCTGATTCAAATCTATAAGACAAAACGTTCATAAACGATTTAGCAGTTGTATTGAAAATAATTGCCGATTTCAACACTAATTAATTTGCCACAGATTTCAACCCCATTTTTTAATATATTTTATTTCAGAAACAAATTTATGCTAATAATTTTCGACACTGTTTGGTTTTTCTTTGCCTAAGTATAGTATACATATTACAACAGGAGAAATTGATATGTTTTCAATGTTGACAATCCTTACCTCCTTTTGACCATAATTGGCTTCTAGAACTTTTATATAATGGTAAACCATCAATATTTAAGTCTATGACTACCTCATCCGGACCAAACTAACAAAATTGTTCCCACTGATTCCTTATTCCTGGATAAAGATATAAGAACCTGTGCCTAAAAGTAATGAGTAAGGAAATCTATTAACCTTGCTGATCGCTTGGCTCACTGCTTCAAGGCAATGGGGTTCTTGTAACCTCGTGAAGCGTAAATTTTTGAATAGGCAAACAGTTCGTCCCTTTGAATTCATGAGCTCACTAAAAAAAAAAAAAAAAAACTCTATCACAGCCTTCTCTGTATTTTGTACAAAAAATAATGGTGTTCCAGTAAGCACTATAATTAAATTTTCTCCACGTAAAATTTTCAATAGGGTGAACAACCTGAAGAGTAAAGTGCTGGTTAACGGAGTAACAGGTTAAAAGTGTAACCCAAAATTACTCTACAATAACAAAATATATGGCATTTGCTTTTACCCTAACTTTACACTTTTACTCTAGTTGAACCCTTGAGTAAAATATTTGTTACTCTGTTACTATGAGTATGAGAGAAAATTAGTGTTGCCCACTTCTTGATTTGTACGACAGCAAAAAATAAAAAACAAAAGTTTTTTGCTAACGCATTCAATTGGGAACATTGATTGCAAAGAAAATAATAAAAGCTGTTAACGAGAGAAAAAAATAATAATTGAAGAATATAAATGAAAAATATCTGATTGACATTTACTCCAGAGTTTACTTTCTCAGTTTTAGATGCGTTCACGCTCTAAGGTAAAACATTACTTTTTTACTCCGTTACTCAGCACTTTACTCTGAACAGTGAATAGGGCTAATATCTCTTCTATTTGCACTTCTCAAAACTTCCCCACTTAAATCACCCTCCCTTGCTAACTACTCTTCATCAGCTTTCATCTGCTGTAACCACATTTTTTTTTTGCCAATTTTTCCTCATGATTATTTTAAAAAATATTTTTTTTCTTTTTTTATGATTTTTTTAAATTTCTTTTGCACTTTTATTTAATTTTTCACAACTTCACTTACTCTTTTGCGTACGAGTCGCTCGAAAAAAATTACACAATAAGAATCAAAATAATTTGTAGGCAAATTCAATCACTGTTACAATAACAGTAAATGACGAAAAGTAGTTTTTTTTTACTTAACAGCATACCGATTATTTGACACTTCAAACTAGTGATGATGTTTTTGGTACAATTGTGTTGATACCACAGCAACAGTTTTGGTACATTTACATCCAAAATGCAGCACTGCGTTTATTTTTTCCCAGTTTTTTTGTTTTTCATTCAAAATTTGTATATTCGATACATATTGCTGCCTTAATTTGCTAAAGCCGTAAGACGCATTTTCCAAATTTTACTGGAGAAGCTAAACACTTTTTGGTATTTGGAGTACTAATAATTCGAGAATTTTTAATTTAAACTAAAACATAATATCGAAAGTTTTCGGTGTAGGTCTCTAAAATGAATGGTGCAGATGAAAATGAGCTCGCTTAACTCGATATTGAAAAGTTTGATATTAGGACCTTAGCAAATTAAGGCAGTTGAACAAGAGTTGAAATATATGAGAAGACAATACAATTATTTGCGTTTTACAAACAATGATGCCAGTTTGTCCATAAATTCTTAAAATTTGGGAATGACTATAAAAATTTATCTCAAATTTTAAAGTTTTCGAAATATTATTTTTTCAACTCAATTTCAGTACTTAATTGTTAGAGGAGGCGACATTTTCTATTACTGGCACTCAAAACCGTATTTAGAAAGGGGTTCTGACCTCTTTGCTTTATTAAAGTCAGAAACATAAAGTGATCAAATTTGAATTTTTAGTTACACTACGCGACCAAATTCGATTTGCTGTCTTTCCAGTTTCATACCCTGCAACTCTTTCGAATCGAAAAGCATTAAATTCAAAATGAGTTATAGTTAAATTAAAAATGTTTTCTTTCAAATTACATACATTCAGAGTTTTTTATTTTGCCTAAAATTTTTTCTACATTACATTAATTTTTCTTTGAGTGTACCTTGAAGCTTTGAAAATTTTTTTTCATTAGTAAAAGTAAAGAAAATATAGCAATTAATATTAATAGTTAGGCCAATAAAGCACCGAATAATTAAGTAGGGGCAACTAATTGTTATGTGTTTATTTTTATGGTAAATAAATCGATTAGTTAATTAATAAACAAAATTAGTATAAAACGGAATAAAAAAGTTTCGTGAAACTTATTCTCAAGTAAACCTTAAAATATGAAATTACACACTGCACTTTTGTATTTGTCATTAGCTGTGTCAGCCAAAGCACAACAGTTGATGAATCTAATAGACGATTTAAGTATTGGAATCAAAGCAACGACTATTGTCATCTATGGAAAACCGAAAGAAAGCAACTATGAGACTATTTTTATAAACATATCATTAACTAAGATAATTATAACAAAAGAAGTGAGTTTTGAAGTGCGAAAACGATTTAATACCAACATACTATCAATAGTTTTGCTAGAATCAGGCAATCAGACAGACAGTGAGGCTAAGCTGCCAATTGTCCAGCAAACCCTAAAGCGATTACATCGTACTGATTTATTATTTGTAATCGACAATGAAAGATCATCACCGTTGCCGAATGCAGATGAATGGATGTGGTTGTTTCAATGGTCCTGGAATCATGGATTCTACAATGTATTACTAACAGATATTTTCGGTGAAAACCTCCTGACATTTCAACCATTTCCTCATGTGCTACCAAATCCAACAACTTTAACCGCATATCTAAAGCAACGCAACGATTGGCGAGATTTTCAAGGATACATCATAAATGCAGGTGCAGGCAATCAACCTCCACGTGCCATCGTATATTTCGATAGCAATAATAAGCTATTTTTTGCTGGCACCTTTCCAAGAGCTTTAACATTATTTGTGGAACATTTTAATGCCACACTAAACCTGACACTAATGAAAAATCTAGAGCATTACGATTACACTGACTGCATACAGGATGTGTTAAAGCATAAACTTGATATCTGTGCTGATGGTATGTACTTCTCGGATCTAATTCCTGTAAGTGCACCACAATTTATATACTTTGGTTACATAATGGCACGTTACCCGCAATTGATCCCAAAATTTCATTACTTCTTCACGCCATTCACTATGACTGTTTGGCTGTCCATTGCTGCTAGCATTTGCTATATCACACTAGTGACTTCAATCATATCCAGACAGCAAACTGGCGTATGGAATGTTGGCAGTTTGTTTTTGGAAGCATTCAGTAGTCATCTATTTTTACCTTTTACCATGAAGTTAATTAAAGGAAAATTAAGTCTATATATACATACTTTACTGATTGTAGCGGGCTTTATCTTTGCTAATCTTTACTTAGCGCTACTGTCAAGCATTCTAAGCACTAATGTCTATGAAGATGAAATCCGTACTGTCGAAGATATACGCGAACGTAATATTACAATTTTGGTACCTTATATAGATGAACCAGTTTTTCAATTAACTAAAATACCGGATATCATTAGAGAAAGATTTCATTATGTATCTATGGATGAATACCATGAACACCGCAATAATATGAATCCAGCTTATGGATATATTAATTTTATTGATAAACTTGAAATGTATACGTATCAGCAAAAATTTATGATACGTCCGAGATTGAAAATCGTAGGACCACCCATGTACGCTATAATGGGTGGACTCCCGTTCGTCGACGATTGGCCTTTTGAAGAAATTTTGAATATTCATATGGGGCGTGTCACCGAGTTTGGATTTGCTAAGCTTTTCCTGGAGTTATCAATGGGCGATGCACTAAAAACTGGGCATTTGCATTTTTTCAAAACGGAATACTACGAGGTGATGCCACTGAGTATTGAATATTTTGAAATGCCAGCAATTCTATTGAGTGCTGGTTATTTCGCTGCAATTTTCAGTTTCATTGTGGAAAAACTAATATGCTTAAAGATGTGTATTCCAAAGGCATAAGTGAATGTTAAATTTTTGTCACGTAAAGCAAATAATTCTGAAATAATAAAGTATTTAATTTGAAAAGCAAAACAGTGATTAATATAATTAATGAAAAATAATTGAAAAATATTTTTGAAGTGGTTTTAGCGGGGTTGTGGATTGAAAATTTTGCAAAGGAAACGAGGATACTCAAACGAAACTAATAAGAAATGAATTTATTCTACAGTTAGTGTTTAGCGAACGAGGTCATATAGAGATCGACTACATACAATCAAGCAGAGAGTCGACTTTTCCCCTTTTTATGTCATGTACTTTACACTGCGTCTACACCCACGGTTGCCACATCAAAACTTTTTTTGGGGCCAAAAACAAAAGCAAAAAGGACCAAAATGGAAAAAAATGGACCAAATTTTTTTAAAATTATTTTGTTTATTTAACAAGTAAATATAGTACATTATAAAATGTGTATAACAATTTTATAATATTTTTTTAGCGATTGCTAGAGAATACATCAAACTAAAACAAAAAAACAAAAAAAAGTGCTCAGAAATTCATACAGCACATATGTAATGAAAGGTATATAAAAATTACTTATAATATTTTAAGTGATTATTATATAGTACAAACATAAGTATATCACATTATATATTAGCAGAAAAAAAAAAGAAGTGCTTACAAGTTCATATAGCATATATGTATTAAAAAGTGTATAAAATGTAAAAACTACTTATAATATTTTAAGAGATTGTTATATAGTAAAAACATATATCACATTAAACAATATCAAAAACAACAACAAAAAAATGGTTAGCAATTCAGATACAAAGAACATTTTTGGGACTGGAAATAAATCAAGTATATCGACAAATCAAAAAATAACAAGGCAGAAAGTATATTCTTTTATAGATGAATACAAATGTAGTCATTTTTGAAATCAGATATCAAAGAAAAAATTTAGAAAAAAACGGTATTCAAAACCAAAAAACAGTGCCATATACTCCTCAACAGAATGGCGTTGCTAAATCTTTACTACTCAGTAGTATCGAAACCAAAGTAGATTTCGTCAGCAACTTAGATGCTCTTACATCGACCGGGTCTGTGTTTACATCTTTATCAGAAGCATGCAAAGACTTGGTGTGACTTCGGCGAATTTTGAGTGGATTTAATCAACAAATGAGCGCACCAAAGTTGTACGAAGACAAAGTTGCTTGAGACCGATTGAAGGAGAGAAGTTTTCAGGTTTCTGGCCAATAAAAGCACAAAGACGCGCGAGTTTGTTTTCAAAAGGACTAAGTAGATAAAAAGTTGCACTTACTGTCCGACCGAAAACATGATGGCAGACTTACTGATGAAGCCATTGCCAGCAAGGCGGATTCAATTAGGCAGGCGTATTGAAAAAAGTTATTTTATTGTTTTCAAATTATTGGTAAATGTTCAGATTACACTTTTGATTGGGATTAAAAATCACTTTTTGACTCAAATTTTGTTAATATGAATTGGGGCGTGCCGCCCTTTCCCGGTTCGGGTTCTTGTCGCTAAAATTTTTTCAAAAAATAGTACAAGTAACTAAAAAAAAGATATGACTAAAAATGAATACATCATGCATAAATTGCACTTGTGTCGCCCAAATTAAAAGGTCAAGGTATTTGTATTCAAATCATACTTAAAAAAAGTAAAAAATTCGCGCGAAAAAGGACCAAAATGGCCACCGAATTTAGTGCGTCATGTATCCATTTAGTTTCTTTTATTTGTTATTTTACTATTTATTAAATACATTTTAATGCCAAAAATCCGTTTTTCGGGAAGGGCCTGCTCTTCCTAATTCAAATAAACAAAATTTGGGTCAAAAAAGTGATTTTTAAAAAAATTCTCATCAAGTGTGTTCTGAAAAATTCCAAATAATTTTACTGCATTGAATAAAGACACTAGTTTGCTTAATATAACATTTCATTACTACAACTTTCTTACACTGATTTTTTTAACATTAAATTTTTTAGTCACAGAGTGACTCATACATTACATATGAAAGTTAATTACTTAATATTTTTGAAAAAGGACCAATTCAGAAAAAAAAGGACCAGCGGACCAAACGAAATTAAAAGGACCACTTTTGGTCCAAAAGAACCAAAGTGGCAACCGTGTCTACACCTGTCAGTGCTGGCATGCCAATTCATTTCTAACAAAATGTCAGACACTCCATTTCTAATAATTTGCGCACTTCGCTCTACTTTGTTTTGGTTTTCTCTCACAAATGGGAGAAACATCAAATATTGTCGGCTTACGTCAAATTATTGGCAGAATTCAATGGCATCGAAATTTGCTTGCCAATGACTCTGCCAATGAGAAAAGTGTGAGTGTATTAGTGAAAAAATGTGAGTGTGTTAGCATTGGCATGCCAGCACTGGCAGGTGTAGACGCTGGGTTAGTGAGAGAGCTTGATTCCATATAGCTGAATTTTCCTATCACGTGTTGTGTACATGTACTACGTCTTGTTTGTGCCGATAAGTGTAAAGAGTATCAACTGGAAAAAAGCTTCAGAAAATAGAAAGAGGGAGAGTGCAAAAATTTCAACAACAACGGTCACGTGAAAAAACGCGTTTTCATTGTACTCATTCGAAACCAGTAAGAAGCAAAGTTATGCAGTTGTTGTTCGGCTTCATACAGTCAAGCAGAGAGTCGACTTCTCGCAACTTTATCTCATGTGCTTTAGTGAGAGAGCCGACCTAGATGCCTCTAGTGTTAGTCCGATACGAGTAACTACCATTCAATAGACGATACTTTTTCGAGTACTGAGTACTTTTTGTACTCGATGCTGTTATGCAAATATTCAGGTGGGTATTGAGTACATTGTACCAGTATTTACTCGCTGTTTGCTTTGCCAACACTGTTTAAGAAAATGCTCCATTGTCTGCTTTTAGACGAGGAATCTTATTTTTTGGGAACTGTCAAAATTGGAGCCACCGCCTTTTTCCCACACATTTCCCACACATTTTGACAGTTTCCAGTATGCGGCATTACTTCAGTTTGCTCGTTTTGCTCTTTTTTCAAGTAAAATTGTGTATTACTCTGTAAAATAATATTTGTTACACTATGCAACAAATATCACACCATCGTATGGGGCGTGAATGATGCTCAAACCAAAGTTTAAATTTTTTTAATGAACACTTGAAGTTTCAGGGATTCAGGCGATTTCTGTCTTTTTTCAAATTCTATTATTTTTTGTATTGGCCATATCTCGAAAGTGGTTGAGGATTTATTCATACTCTCGTCAGCAAAGTGGTTCAGATTGACTTGATCATAAACAAAAAACTGGAAACTGATAAATTTCAATACTTAATTGTTGTAGGAGGCGACATTTTCCATTACTGCAACTCAAAACCATATTTAGAGGGGGGTTCTGACCTCTTTTCTTTACTAAAAGTCAGAAATATAAAGTGATAAATTTTGAAATTTTAGTTGCACTACGCGACCAAATTCGATTTATTGTCTTTGACATGGGGTTTTACTTTGGACTTGAAAAGAAAGGAGATGCTAAACAATCCTGCATTCATAGTTTTTCTAGGTTAATAACTGTTTTTGATTTGAATTTTTAGACCTGAAACTGAGTTTGAAAAGTTTAAAAATGAATTGAAAATACAAAAAATTGTCGGATCCTTGTAGAAGTATACTTATTTGAAAGGTAATAAAAAGCAATACATGATATTTGGAGTTTTTCCACCACCAGATAGCTCGTTAAAAACGATTAAATTTACAAACAGAGTAAGATAGGGAGATAGTGATGGAGAGGGGAAATAAAAAGGTATGTGATTTTCTTAAAATATCTTTATAGTTATTACTAATAACACTGTAAAATTTGGTCTTGACGGAAATATGGTTTCGATTTTAAAAATAGGAATAAAAATGCATAGCCCCTTGTGCCACCTCTCCATCTCTATCTGTTTGTTAATATTCGTAAATCTAACGCGTCGCACCACCTGCTGAAAAAATTTAAAATAATATTGCCGAAAATTTACAATGAATCGACAATTCAAATGAAAAGTTTTTAACTTTACTCACGTAAAAAAACTATGAATGCGGGATTTCTCAGCAGAGCTTCCGTTTTTAGAAGAACATTTGCAATAAAAAGGTTTGAAAAAATTAATTCATGTTGGAATTAAAGAAGGAAAAAAGTTTCATCAGGTAACAATGCCCTGAAAATTTCAACTTTGATTAAAATGGCGTCTAGTGATTCCGAATTGATTTTCCATGCTGAACATGGATTTGGGGTCAAAAACTTCCCATCATATCATGTCACGTTGAAACTCCTAAAAATAGCGTTTTTGGCCATTTTTTTAAAAATTGTGAAGCTGAACCCTGACGTGCTACAAACTTCGCTTGCTCTAAGAGCACATGAGAACAATTTGGTTTAGAGCTCATTTTCAGCATGAAAATTTCATTCGAAAATTCGAAATTTCAATTCTCGTTCTGCGGTATCGTGAAGACATTTTTACCAATTCACTATATTTGCGATTCTTGTTTTGATTTAAAGTGGCGACAGCTGATCGAATTCAAGTGAAGTGAAAAAAAAATTAACGCCAAAATAAACGCAGTTTTAAATGGCATTTCAAACAAATCGGAAGGAAAATGAAGAGGGAAATGCAACGACGTGCAAAAAAAGCAAGCGAGGTTCAAAAGGACAACGATGAGTAATTTATTCAGTTTTAACATTTTGTGCATTTCTTATGAATTGTGTTTTTCTTTATAGGTCAGTAAGCGCTGACGGAGCAAAAACCCAAAACAATAAATGGGAGGGCTTAGCGCTGGTTTTCAATGCATTAGAGGCAAGCTAAAAAGTAGCACAAAATAGGGAAAATGTTGGACCGATTTAAGGGATTCCTCCTTAAAATTCTTGGATGCTCTTACAAAAATCGCATTTTTGTGCTCGGTGAAGTGAAAAAATGTTCTCATTTTTCACCGCCCAGGGGTATAATTAACCCTCTAGCTCCCAAATTTTTGACTGATTAAAAAAAATCGGAATTGATTAATATTGGCGTAAAAATCATAAACTGATTTAAAACCCCCCCCCCCCAAAAAAAAAACTAATGGTCGTGGTTTTATGAAGTGGGAAAGTTTGAACGCCTAAAATTATTTGTTGTTGAATGAGCTTTTTATCAATTTGTTTTTAATATTTTATATAAAAATAAATATATTAAATATTTTATATAAAAAATTTAAATTTTCAACTATCCATGGCTAGTTTTTTTTTTTATCTGGATAGTATGACTTTTATCTCAAATACCATCAAAATAATTAATTTTCCTATTTTTCACAAATTTTTTACTTTGACTGTCGCTAACTTCTGTAATACGCATCAAAGCTCATAACTGATGCATTTTTTAAAAGCTTGTAGCAAAAGAAAACTGTTATGGTGGCAATTCCATCCTTTTTGGTGAAGGCCATCTATAAGGCGGGCTTAGGAACTAGAGGGTTAATGGATTTAGCGGGTGAATTAAACGTTTTTGAAAAAAACTTTATTTTACCAAATTCTTTTTAAAAACGCAATTTTTTCGCAGATAAATTGGAATGAAATTGAGAATTTTTAATACATGTAGTCATCGGAAACATATCGCCCATTTACTAAAACACTGTCATAACTCAAAAAACTCGATTTTGCAGAAAACGCGTTTAAAGTTTTCAATTGACTCCCGCTTTGCAGAAAAAAGAAGAAATCTTATAATTCTCAAGCGCAGAGTATACAAGATATTAATATGAAATTTTTACACAATATGAAGCGTGATATAATGAACAATTCTGCATCATTAACTTAAAATTCGTGTTTTTGACTTATGACAGTCTTTTAGTAAATGAGCGATATGGTATTTCATCCTTCAGTTTATTTGATATTTGTGCACATTTCAGCTTGATGAATTGAAAGGTTCTTGATAAAATAACGTGTAGAGAAAAATGCGTTAGAAACAAAACCTATCTCTCCTCCCATCCCTGCTCCCCACCCCCCGCTTAGGGCCTGCTAGTGATTGTATTTAATTTTTTCTATTTAAACATCAGTTTTATAAAAAATAAAAATTAATATTTCCTCCCCATGACAGCCCACCAGCCCCCGTTGCTTTGTTTTAAAATTCAAGAAGTGTGCGTGGCTCCTACCATACAAATTAAATTATTGAAACGGCATACACGGGGAACCATAATAAGAAAGATGGGATTAAGACTGAAGGAAAAGTGGGAGAGAACTCCTTATGACAACGATACGAATGCTAAGTAAAATAGTTATATTATGTTGTAAGGTTACCACGCTCCTATGGGCATTTTTTACGATCTTAAAAATTAATAACAGTTTCCCCGCAATCTTATTATTATTTATAAAAATAATACTAAAAGACTTCTTTAATGTTTCCCTACAATATAATAAAGTAATTTTTACACATACCTCAACCCCCACCCTCACCTTCCTCCGCTCCATCTTTCGAATACAATCAGTTAAAGAAAAAAAAATATACGAAAGGGCTAAACAAAATATGCAAAAAAATAAAATAAAATAAAAATTTCTATACGCTCAATCACCCTCGCTGTCAATTTATGTTGGGAGAATTTTGACATATGAAGGAATTTCCTGTAATTTTTTTGTATTTATCAAATACCTGCATAAATCTGTTTTCTGTCACGTGTGTACGATGGAATGAAGCTGTCAAAATGTTGCTCTGCACAACATTTGACATAGTATAAAATGCTCTTGTCGCACACTGATGACAATTTGTTATTGAGTGAAAATGCCATTTGAAGGATGTACGAGTGTTTGTGCACTTAATCAGAAAGGATGGAGGGGGGATGTAGGAAATTTATGGCATTATGGTGCGGAGAAAAAAGAAATCAAGCAGACGACATTATCTAAAATCTTTGCTAAGCGCATGAAATCAATTTTTTTTTTTTTTTGCTTTCTTCACATTGAAGTTGAAAAGTTTTAAATAGCTTAAAAGATTTCATAAATACAAAACTTTTTCATAAAATATCGTTGCATAAAATTTAAACATGATAAGAGATTTCACACATACTAAAGCATGCATATGTGCATATATATGTATGTATGTGAGACATTCCATTTTATTTGGTAAAAGGAAGCGAGACGCATCATTACCAACAACAACAGCAGCAAGCAGCAACAACAAAAATGCAAACATCATATTTGATTGTCATCCTTTGACATTTAAGTGCGTGAGTGAGTAAAATTGGTGACGGTTGCGTTGTTGGTGGTAGAAATTCACGTATACACATACAAGTACAGATACAGACATACTATTTACATGCCAACCAGCCAACCAGCCAGTCAGTCAGTCAGTACATTTAACATTATGTGGAGATCCTTAACTGTACTGTATATTTTTTATTTTATTATAAAGTTGTCAGTTACCAGGGCGCCGCCACCTTCATCTTGCATAATGCCGTTTACTTGAATGCGACGCTCCAACGGGGAGGAAATATACACTTTAAGTGTTTATGGTTGTGAATGGAAACTTACCAAAAGGGTTCTATGGAATTTCAATTTTCATGCGATAGGGTGAAGTTATTTCGTAAAAGGGAAAACGGAAATAAAAAGAAAAAATAAATTTATATAAAAGATGAAAATTACAGAATGAAGTGGGAAAATATGAATTGAATATTATGATTATGTATTATTGCACACATATGAATACGAAATATTTAAGAAATTGAATGTTCAAGTGTAGGTATTTTTATGCTGTCGATGATTGTATGAAGATTAATTTGGAGACAGTGAATACATGTACACGAAAAAACTAAATATCTAATACGACATTCGACAAAATTTAACTTTTATGTGCATACAAGACATAATTTTTCACCGCATGCCAATCTTTCCTGTAGATTTGCAGAGCAACGATTTCAATAGCCTTACGCTGCCAGCGAACTTCAAATCGCTAACATCTCAGTGCCCCTGTGGCGTTCAGCCTTAATGATACTTCAAAGGATAGATCTGCGGCACCCAAATCAAGAACGTTCTCAGCTCCCTGCAGTTGCGGTTCTAGGGTTCGGGTTTGGGGAGCGTTGGTTTTACTAAATGAAAGGATAAATATCCGACTTAATATCGACCAAAACCCAAACCTAAACCAAAAACTAGTGCAAAAATTTTGTCAATATTCAAACCAAAAATTACAGTCCAAAGATTAGAAGATAACTGGAACAAAACTGAGACTAAAATTCAAACTAAAATCGGATAAAAATTTAAGCGGAAATTTCGACCAAATCAAACTAAAATTCAAACACTTTTTCAGAACGAAGTTCAAACCAAGAAAAGGATCTAATTCAGATCGAAAATTTAGATCAAAATGACACAAATTTAGTCTAAAACCTTGATTAAAGAAAACAATATTCAGTCCGCGAATCGGACCAAAATTGCGAAAAAATCATCAAGATGAGGCCAAATTTAGACTAAAAACCAAAAAAAAAAAACATATCGCACGAATCCAAACCATAATGAGTTAAAAATGCAGACAAAAAATCAAACCGTAAATTTAGACCAAAATTTTCTTCTGAATTTCTGAACTCAGACTAGTAGTTTGACAAAAAAAACTACTAGTCAAATCGACTAGGCCAAATTGGACGCCAAATACTGAACGGAAGCAAACCAAAATTCAAACTAAAAACAAAAACCATTGGAAATTTCTGATAAATATTCACACCGAAAAATTTCATGTCAAATACAGACAAAAGTAGACGAAACTTTAGACCGAATGCAGACAATTAAACAAAAACTGAACCAAAATTCCAGCCCAAATCAGAGCAATATTTAAAACACAATTTAGACCGACTTCGGACCGAAATTTATACCAAAACTGATATCAAAATCAAGCCAATTCAGACCAGAATTTAAACCACAACTCAAACTTAAAGTTACATTGAAACTGAGCCCAAGAAGTCGCCGAATACAAATTAAAAGCAAACCAAAATTTAGACCAGAAATGAGATCAAATGCTGAATAAACGATGGTCTGAACAAAATTTTGAGCACAATTTAGACTAAGAGTTACACCAAAATACAGATCTGAAGGATATCAAGCACAGATCTAAAGCAAATCAAAATTTAGACCAAACACGGATTAAAATTCAGACCAAATTCAGATTAAAATTGAGACCTAAAAACAAAACAAAATTCGGCCATACAATCAAACCAGAATTCCGATCAAAAACGGAAAAGTTGTGACGAGCCAAATTTTGCAACAAATTATGTTCGCTCAATAACATCTAAGTGACGCGAAACAGGCTGCGATTATAACAAAGTATGCCCCAGCGTATGCTGGGAGAAGAAGATCGGTGCAAAAGCGGAATAAGAAATCGATTTTTAAAAAAGATTGCTATTTGAAAGTATTTTGTGAAAATTTCAGAGAGAGACGCGGAGTGTTTTCGTCGATAGATAGACGATTATAGCGGCGAGTGTCAGTCAGGCCAAAACAGTCGCGCTGCGCTTCGACTTTCTTTCCGACCGTTCAGAAAGCTATACCTTAGTCCAGCACCTCCTGATTAATAACTCTTAATCCTTGCTGACTAATCTGCAACCTTACAAATTACGATCAGCCATCATTAAGAAGATGAAATATATTTTATATGTTAAAAACCGATAATCAAAACTTTGAATCCTTTTTTCTCAAAATAAGGTTTTTGCCATTTTTTATTTGAGTCAAAAGAGAGTCTACCCCTTTGAGAACTTTGATATCCAAAAGTGGGCTGAGGCTTGTTTATCTATCAAAATGAACGTCTAGTAACTCGAAACACCCCATTTCGTTTAAATTTTGAGTGGCAACTACTACTCAATAGGATTAAACTTTCTGCAAGCTTGAGCCAGATCGATTTTGGGAGTGAGTTCTCTTGAAGTGAAATCCCCCAGGTGCCAAAAGAATTCCGAAGTCAGAATAAACATTTCTATTAATCTACCAGTCCCGTAAAAATTGGTTAAATTTTGGACCGAGGAAGTTCAGGGTCGCCTTAATATAACACTTATTGAAGTCAGTTTTAGGTAATTTTTGGGATTTTGTAAAATACTTATACAGAAAGTGCGTGTCGCGCTGTTATAATAGCTACGTTTTATTCGCCACTTGCTTCTAGTTATGTAGAACTAGCAGCGATAATTGTATGGGAAAACAAAAACAAAGCCGCAGAGATAACACGTATAATTATAGCTGTTATGTATCTTACTTAACAAGTAGTTTAACTACATCAAATTCTATTGTAACTGCCATAGGTGAAAGAAGAAGCATGACAGTTTGGCAAAAAACAAAAAAGGAAAAGATTCGAAATGCCTGCCGGCGAAAAGATGTAAGAAATAATCGTTAAATATTCTTATAAAGAGTAAAAATTAAAAACAATGCCCACGATTGACCTCAATGGCTGGGAGCAGTTGCTGAGCAGTTTCATTGTGAATTACAATATAATGAAGGAAGAAGAGACTTAACAGCTTGGTCGTTTTAGTCGCACATGTTAAACTAGCTGGCGAATAAAACGCAGCTAATATAAAATTATATCCATGCGGGGAATTCGATCGAAAATCGGGGAATTTATCGAGGGATATCGGGGAGAAAGAAAAAATGAGTTGGCATCACTGGTTACAGCACAAAAATGTATATACAGGCAATCGCGTCTAAAAAGATATCGTTTGGAGAGGAGACAAACAACAAAGGTATACATTCCAGTGACGACAGTCTGCACACAGGAATAACGGGAAAAACTCACTGTGGGCTCAATCTAGCATATTCATTTACTACATGCCGGTCCACGCACAGCAGCGCTACAGCAGCAGTTTTTCACCAGTGGGACAGAATTTTTGTTTGGAATTTATTCCATTTTTAGGGGAAATCTTCGAAAGTATTTAATGTTATTTTTACATTGATTTTCTTTAAATCTTTTAATTTTGAAAGCTATATATCGATGGTCATAGGATAACCTCTCGTAATTACTTTTTGCTGTTGTACCATAAAATAAGAAAGAAAATCCTCTATGATTGTTTGACTCTGGAGCGCCAGTTTGCTCGTACTGGGGCTCAGGCCTAACTTCTCTTGCAACGGTACTGCTCGGATAAAGTCTTACAATATTAGCTGCTCACCTTGCAATAGGTGGCTGCTACCTTGCTATTTTACTAGAAGTTAAGTCCAACATAAGCACACAACACAGACAGAAATATACCGCAAGCTTGTTTTGAGTATCGCTCTCGATATGAAAAAAAACACTGATAGATCCACAACCCCTTCCCATTAGATTCTCTAGTAATTGCAGATATTTAATTGGTTTCATTAATGCAACATATGTTTATATAAATAATTCAAATATATTTCCAACTAAATTATGCATGTTAAAACGAAAACTAAAACCTATTTCCATATTTACAGCACGCAGCACTACTAATTGTTTGAAAAACAAAAAATCAAAATGCGATGACAAAAGACAACAACAAAATACAATCAAAAACTTTATAAAACTTTATTACGTTCATTAATTGAAAAAAATTACTACACATGCACAAAGTTCAATTAACAAAATAGAATTTGTCAAGGCAACACTAAAATATAATTGAGCATCGAATTATGTAACAATTTTGACCTATTAACAAATCATTCCCTTTTCACTTTCCCACATCCTGTAAAAAAAAAATAAAAAAATAAAATAAAACGAACAAATAATCACGCAAAAAAAGTGTGTTACTCAAGCAAAAATCAATCAAAAACAATATTACAGCTTAATTACGCCATCATTAGGCCGGCCGCCATATTGAAATATCGCCTTATTGTGAACTACATGTGTCAAGTGCTGCCAAACCGAACCAAACTAAAACTAGAAAAGTAAAAACGAAAAACGGATAATAAAGTAACAATAACAATAAGGAAAAAAGGCTGGGTGGGTCTGTACGAGGGGACTACCAGAAGTTTGCTTAGTCTATAGTATTTTCTTGGTTTCTCTGTACGCCAGAAGAATCTGAGCGCCAGAATAATTCAGAAGTTTCGTGCTAGACTCAAAATCCAAAACTCACCCACTAATAAGAAGGGCGTGGAAATGTCAGCAACTCAGGGACTAATTGAACTAAATGTTGACATGGACACGTCATATTTTAAGCCCAAAAGTATGCAATACATAAGTTATATACCAAAAATGGATGTGGGATATACTTATATATCAAAAATTGTGAAATATATAAAAAATTATGGTAGAATATGTTTGTAGTATTGAAAAAAAACTGTGCACACTATTGCATTTGTCAGTACTTTTGTCCATAAGTTACATAAATAGTGCAATGTGTGTGACGAGTGCAGAAGGTACTCATTTTAGTTTTGTTAGTTCCTCCGTATACACACACATATGTGCGTTTGTAAATACTTAGTACGAGAAATATGGGTAGTACAGAAAGAAAGTAAAAAAAAAAAAATACGCATCAGCAACAAAATTTTGTGCAGAAGCAAAATACTGGAGCAAAAAAAAACTATACAAGTTGAATATAACGAAAAAGTTTTGGAAAACAAAACTTTTCTTGCTTTACCAACGAGAAAATTTTTCGTTAATAATGAAATTCCCTATTGACGTGAAATTATATCAACCAAGCAAAATTGTAAATACATACATATGTATGTTTGTATGTAAGGGAGTAGGTTGTGATTGGAATTAAAGTGGAGGCTCAAACGGCTGAATGAGGGGGAGCTGAGATGAGCGGCGCAAAATAAACAAACAACACGAAATCGCAATGTAATGCAACATTCGGCAACAATTTGCGCGTTACGTCGAATATTTTCAATAATATTTTCAAACATTTTTGTTAACATAATCAACTTTTTGAAGAACATCATCAGCGTAAAAGAAAAGAAAATAAAAGCGAAACGGAACGAAACGAAACGAGCGAACAAAAAGAAGAAACAAACTTTTTCATAATGATGGCCAAATGTAGATGTAGTTAGTAGTTTAGTATGATTATGGTTGAAATTGAACAAAGTGTATAGTCAAAGTTTTTGCGATTTTACTGATGAAAAGATTATTAGAACCATTACGAAGTCAAAGCAAAATGGACGTTGTGGTTGCTTTTTTTTTTTTTTTTTTTTTGTCCAAGATGTGACATCAATGATGTGGGAGGGACACTTTGTGTTTGTGTGCATTTAAGTTTAACAAATGCTTATCAATATGTGCATATGTGTGCAGATAGTTTTTGAAAATATCAATTGAAATTAATTTGTATATTGTTGTTCAACTGCAAGTACATAAGACCTCAACTAAGAGATGGGGAAGTTAAAGTTATCTAAATACTATGCAGATGTATGTTGGAAATGTAAAACCTTACAAAGATTTCTTGGTTGAATACAAAGCTCACAGGCAATCTGAGAGCTGCTTTATCTAAAAAGAGAGAAAAGGTGAAAGCGAGAGGAGGGACAAGCTTCTTGAAATTGACTGAGCAGACAGAGCACGATTGAAAAAAATATTTTGACAGAGCACACAAATATTTAGAATGGCGGACAAGGGCAATAAAAATAAATCCGGCTACTTTACTGAGGATATCAGCTTGAATAGCTCTGAGACTGAACTGGATGCCGTTGGTAACGAAGTGTTAATAAGATTTTAATGATACCTTAGCGAAAGTTCCAGTTTAGTATTCCCAATTTAATAAGAAAATTTGTTGTGTTATTTTTTAATCAAGGTTTGGAAAGATACAAATTTTTCATTGTTTCTAAAGTTAAGTAATTTTGGAAAACGAAAACTGAAAATTGACGAATTTCGGCAGAGAAAATCTAGAAAATGTATAAATAAATGTTCCTGGATTTTTTCTCAATTTTATAAGGTATTTTCCTTTATCGGAATATGCAACAAAATAAACCGCTTTTCCCCGCTCTCAGGCAATAATTCAATTTGAAAGTAGGTCTGAACATGATTTTTTCGACTAAAATTGGAATTCAACTTTTTTTTCAAGCTGAAAAATTAATAAAAGTATGAAACACACCAAAGTTCCATTCATTAATATTACTTTTATTCCCACATGAAAGGATTCCAATGAATAATGTTTAACTTTTTGAAAAGTCCAATATCTACATAACTAAATTTCTTGAAGATCAATCCGCCCATTCTTCCATTATAGCTTGCCAAATATGACGAAAATTGTCACTTTAAACTTAAGCTTTGCGACGAAAAACAGGTTAATTAAAACTGACTTTAGGTTTGAGTTAAGCGACCCAAAATTTGTTACTATTTAAATTCATAAAAATCAGAGCCCTTTGTTGTATGGAAGCAATTCACTGTGGCGATGCGTCGTCAAGAATTTATTTATTTTTTTCTTTCTTCCATAAATTTATGTGTATAAAAATGTATCCCCGTCGCAGTCGCCTCAATTGTCTTCGATATCTTCAACCAGGGCCGTAGCCAGGATTTTTTTCGGGTGGGGGGTTTTCATTCGACGAAAATATTCATACAAAATTTTTATGAAACTGATGTTTAAATACGATGATGCATTTGATGCACCCTATCCGACTAGTGAGAAAAGCTTTAGGAAAAATTTTTGTTTCCGAATTTTCTTAATCTTAACCTAAAAAAAATGGCCGAAAATGACAAAAAAATTCACAGAATAATTAAATTTTTTCAAATAAATATTATTCAATGTGGATGCCAATACATTTTTTATCGTGAAAGACATAATTTCGATAACTCATTGACTTGCCATTACTGATAATGGACCCAACCTCAAAAAAATGATCAAAAATGACAAAAATAGTCAGAGACTAATTTTTTTTCAAATGATTATCAGTGGGAATTTGGGCCATTATAAATGATGAGGAGCCCGGATGAGGTTGGCATATATTCCCTAAATTCGTGCAGTCACAGCATTGAAATCTTCCGAGTCGGGTGTTCTGAGCAATAATGGGTTAAAGAATTAATTATATTTTAAGATTAAGAACTCTGAAGCTTATTCAATAACACTGTCCTGCATGGGTTTGGTGAACAATATTGTGCCTAGTGTTTGCGAATGAATTTTTCATGCTGAACACGAATCTAAGGTCAAAAACTTCCCATTACGTTACAGTTTAGAAAAATTGGGTTAAAACCCCTGAAAATACCGTTTTTGGCCATGTAGCACAACTTCGTACGATTTCAACTCAAATTTATTTTTAAAATTTTTTCTTTTATTTGACTTTTTAGAAAGAAACCGATTAAAAAATATTTTAAAATCGTTCAATAGATTTTATTTTGACTTTTTTTCCATCCGCTGGCAATCAATATCAAAAATTAGGAAAAATTTTCACATTTCGGGGGGGGGGGGGAGGGGAGGTCAGGACCCCCAAAACTCCCCCTAAATACGGCCTTGTCTTCAACGTTTTGTTTATTCAGATTAAACAATAGTCCTTAATTTTTTTCATTTTGTAGCGCAATTTTATGATATCCACCTGTAAATGAATTTAATTGACCACATTGTTTAATTTTCATTCCACTATCCATAACGATTTTCTATGTATCTCAATAAATTTGTGCAACATCATCGTAATTTTCATAAATATTTTCTTATCAAATAATAATAACTCAAACGATGTGGAAAAAATTGTGCAAATTATGAAAATTAAGGAAGAAAACTTTAGTAGAAACAAAAAATAACGAAAGAACGAACAAGCGAACTCAACCACAGCATAAGGACGCATATTGCAGCATTTTAATATGTAACAAAATTTGTTTATTTCCTGCAACCACATTATCTCCAACAAGCTCTTTTTCATACCACCGCTACCTATCATACCATACCCCTCGTGCTCCACCGCAACAACACACGATAATACGCTACTTATTTGAACTTCCGGTAAAGCTACTTATATGGTAAATATGCTGCATGAAAAACAAACCAGGGGAAGATTTTGCCGCCTAAAGGAGAGAAACAACAGCTGCTGTTACTGTGGCTGCTGATGTCTTGTTGCTGCCAAGTTGTAAATTTCTTTTCACTAAAGTTTTGATATTGTCATGTGGGCATGTTGGCTGTTTTCGCTGGGGGTATATATGTATATACGAGTATCAGTGAAAACTTGTCGCATACATTCATACATACATAGAAATACACAGTAAACATTGTTTTTGTTTGACAGACAAAATTTAAGAAATTTTCATGTTTGTGTATTTCCATAAAATTTTCTTAAAATTAACAACAACAGCACAAGAGAACAACAAAAATTCTAAACAAAATGCAAATTTGTCGACATTTTCCACTTGTTTCTTTTTCAACATTTTTTATTTTTATTTTTTTTTTTTTGCACCGTGATTGTGCGCTCCCATTGTTGTTATTGTTTTTGCTGCTGCTGCTGCTGTTGTTGTTGTTGTACTCTTTACAGCCATTTCATAAAAGTTTGTCATTGCTATTGCTGCGTATGAGCGAGTGTGAGTGTATCTGTTTATATGTTTGTAACTCTCTGTTGCTTCAACAACAATAACAAAGGCAACACTTTTCCTTTGGGAAACTTTCTCTTGACTGAAACAGCATTACCAGCAGCAACAGCAGCAATGTTGCTCCTTTAGTCAATTGGCGCCATAATTTGGGCTTAGTACCAAAGACATCGTTGGTTTTTTGTTGTTTTTCTGAAAAAAAAAAGTTTGTTTCGTTGTTGTCTCCTGTCGATAAATGCTCCCGTAGGTGCAATATTGCTTATGTATATTTTATATTCTCCTATCATCTACTTTCAAGGAATGACGACATCGTAAGGAGAAGCTATTTGCCAAATTTAATATAGAAATATATTTTTACAAAATTAAATAAAAAACAAACAAAAATGAAAAATTTCCCAGCAAACCAAACTTTATCGAAATCATCTCGTTTTAAATGAGATTCTATTGCTTTTGTTTATAATTATTATTAAGGTTTTGAGAAATTAGATATTTAATGAAAACTCCTCTTTTTTTGTTAGCGATATAGAAAATACATACAAAGTTGCAAAATTAAACATTAGAAAAGTAAAAGAAAAAATAATAAATTAAAAAAAATAAAGAAAAATTAACTTCAACGTGGAAATATTTCGCAAATATGAATTGAAGCTAAAAGACAAAGAATTCAACAGCGATTTATTTCAAAGGTCAAATGATCGGTAAGATTACTCATACGTGTAGTTGCCCAGCGGAAGTGTTATAATTTTTGTTACTCATACGCATAGTAGTGCAAAGGATTAAGTACTAGAGTGTAAAATAATGAAACTAAAATTTATATTAATAACGACAATTTCGTTCTCAGTAGGTATAAAAATTATTGAAATAAGTGAAGTTAGAGAAATGTCAAAAAATACTTAATTTAATAAACAGTGGAAAAAAATTAAAAAATTATTTCGAGAACGGTCAGACCCACTAATATGTCGTATATATTGTTGAAGGCGCTATTAGTAATAAAACATTTGGTAAGAGTGTGAAATTTTTTCGTTAATTTTTCCCTCTCTCTTTTTTCTTTCTCCTGAAAAATAATGTTTCGCCAAATGCAAAATTAATATTGCATCAATCTTTGTGTAGAAAAATTTAATGCCAAAAAGCGGAACAAACTTTTGATTAATGTTTAGTTACATTAAGAAAAAGTCTTTGCAAAATTATTAAGTTTTTATTAAAAGTGCAATAATTTAAAATAAGTGATGGTCGGGCAAACCCGACTGTTGCAACTATCGATTCGAAAGCTTTGCTTAGGAATGAAAGGATCGCAATGGAGTGGTATTCTACTATGTTTTTAGTTCAGAATTTTAGTAGTGATAAAATTATAGCTATTTTCCAACTGCCTAATTTTAATTTTTCTTTAGAAAACTTCGGAAAAAGGGTGGGTGTCGAAATAACCTCAGGGCGACTTGGATTAGCCCCATATATTCACTTTCAGAAAAATGATTATAGCGAAAAAACGATAAGACATAAATCCAAGGTTCATATCAAGAATATTTGAGATATTTAATGCCCTGCCATATGGTACTAGATTGTCTGGATTTTATTTTTATTGAAAAATGTTATGAGTCAAAATATAAAAGGGTCTCGCTTTCACGTTGACGTAATCGTGGGTTCGTGAGTAAATTTCAACGGTAGAATTGCCAATGCGTTAAGTTTTAGCTGTGGACTGTATGATTGATGAAGATGAGAGAAATGTGGTTAATTGTAATATGAATGACGACTTTGCGGAAGCTAAGTCTGCATGAGTAAAATTATGGAAAATGAATAGGATACTTGTTTGTACAGAGGATTCCTGGTGTGGTGAAGTCCGTAACAAAATGAAAAGCGATTCGGTTAATATAATTCAAGTAAGGTTTAATAAGATGTAATAAACTTGTTTAAATAATGTAATTAACAATTAGAGTTAAATTTATGATGAGATAGAGGATTTGATCGTCCTACTGATCAAGATCGAATGAATCTTCATGATACCTTGATTAAGGTCACGAAGGATCGTTGCTGACATTCAGCTTACAAAAGAAGGAAGATAAATTAATTCACAATCAAAAGTTAAGATTCTGTTCAAGCATTAAGATAGATTACATATAAATTCAGTTTAGTTAGAAACTTAATATAAATTAACAAAATGAATTCAGTGGTGGTTTTGAATGCGATGTGCATTTAAACAGCAAGAGTTATTCTTTATTTGATCACAAGGCTGACATTATTATATATTGATCCCTTTAGTTCCGTGGTCTTCGATCAAGGATCGATTATTCTCATAAAGTCGAATCGTCGGACCAAAGATACTTCAATGCCCACCTTGTCATTCAGGTCAGTTAGAATAATTTTAATACCGTGGAGAGAACAGAGTTCATAAATTACCATCTATCTGCATGAAAAGCTTTTAGATCGAAATTGTATTATTTAATTAAACTTTTTATTATGATAAAAAAATCCTTAACCCATTAGTGTCTACTGTTACATATCTACATGTGGCACAAAAGTTTAACTATTGCAACTTCCTTTAAGTTGTACGAAAATTTTTAACTAACAAAATTATGTTAAAATGACCACGAGGTCACTAATGGGTTAAATAATGGTTACCAATGTGTTAAATCATCTAAAATTTACTTTAAAAATGTATTCAAATGAGTTTAGTGTAAAATTGTGTTAAATTTATGTTATTTTGGCCATCCATGGGTTAAATTATGGTCGCCAATGCGTTAAATCATGTAAAATTTACTTTAAAAATTATTTTCAAATAATTTTGGTGTAAAACGGTGTTAAATTTATGTTACTTTGGCTATCATTGGGTTAAATTATGGTCGCCAATGGGTTAAATCATCTAAAATTTACTTTAAAAAATATATTCAAATGAGTTTGGTAAAAAAAATGGGTTAAATTTCCTTCACTTTCGCTATCAATGGGTTCAATCATGGTCACCAATGGGTTAAATCATCTAAAATTAACTTAAAAAGTATAGCCCAAATGATGGAAAAAAAACTGATTTCAGAATTTTGAGCACACACTTATATGGAGTGGCCTCAGATAATAATCTAGATGCTATTAAGTTTTGGGCTTTTACTTTTACCCTAAGCTATCATTTAACGCAAAAAGAGATTATATGATTCCGAAGGCTAACTTGGAGCTTGGATTTCTGAAAAGAAACAGTCGAATTTTCAGATCCGTAGGCACTGAAAATTGTTTTTGTGAGTTTGTTAAGGTCGATCCTCGAATATTCAACTATTATTTGGAATCCTCTTTATGAAAAGGAAGTAAATTGTATTAAAAAAGTTCAAAAGCGATTTACAAGATTCGCTTTGAGAAATCGGCTCCTTATGATGTTAGTTGTCAACTTCTAAGCATGCAAAGCTTGGAAAAGAGGCGTGAATCTCAAAGCATCTTCTACATTAAAGATGTAATTACTACTAATATCAACACCCAGCTTTGCTTGCGCTCATTCCCTTTTAAGCTCCTACTATGGGGGAAAAATATGCATTCTTCGTTACCTTTCATAGAACGAATTAAGGGCGTAAGGAACCAATTAGTAGAACGTTAAGTTTTTGCAGTTCTTACCTAGTTACATAAATTTTAATTCAAATAAAAAATTATTTTTGAAATTGTTGCATAAATATTAACATTAAATAAGTGAAGTGTAAGGGCAAAGCCCAGTAGATCAAATAAATAAATGAACTCAGAAAATTTTACTGGTATCTAGGTCGTAAAGTAAGGACCACTCTGTAGCTTACTATGCAGCTGTACTCATATACTATAAATTTAAAAATTGGTTTGTCTCTTTACAAATTAAAAAGCGAATATTTCAATGAAATGCATTCGAAGAATTCTACAAAAATACGTGCATATGTATGAGTACTGAAAAAATTTCCATATTTACGTGTATCTTAAAACTCTGCGAAGAATGTCATACAAAATTTGGTAGGATATAAAAACATGAAAATATGTACTTATATATTTAAAAGTTATATGAGTTGATAAACTTTTCAGGATGATACTTCACACATACAAACAAGTTCGTTCTCACACATACACGCACACCAATTCATACCAAGCTCATAAAAATTTTACGTGGAAATTCTCAATAAAACAAGAACCAAAAAAAAACAAAAAAACCAAGAGCAGCAATGGATAAAAATATGGCAAAGAGTTATTGCCAAGAAAATGGCAATTAATTATCTGTCGCCATTAAAAAAAAAAAAAAAAAAGTTCACTCGTTCACTTGCGTTGCTGTTGTGGAAAAGTGATTAAAAAAAATCACACAACGGCACAGGATATACAAGAGATATGTTGGCATTGTAATCCTTTTACGCGCCCGCACACATACACACACACACACACTCATACATACCCATGAAATATGAATTGAGTATTTCCGTTTTTTGGCATCAACTTCGTTGTTAATTTTACAGCACATACACACACGAACACACATTCACGTATATGCACGCATTTTGGGGAAATTAGGTGGAAAATACTTTATACATGCATATAAGAAACACACGCACACGTGTACAATGTACATTGTACATACATATGTGAGTGTAATGTGATAACAAAAACAGGAGCAGCAACAGCAGCAGCAACAACAATGTAATGTAGCGTCACATTTTAATGCCAAATAATTAAGTAATTTATTAAAATTAATATTCACAGCATAAAAATGTTTCATTTACATGTGTGAGTGAATGTCAAAGTGTGTGTGTTTATGAAAGTCAGAGTTGCCTTAGTTTCAGATTAAAATTAAAAGCCTTTTTAATTTGAAATTTAGTGTGTTTCGTATATGAAGGCATCAGTTTAGCTATTCCCGTGGATATGGCTTGACAAATATGTGTGTGTGTGTGTGTATGTGTGGGTTTGAATGTTACCTCCATAAAATTTGTATGCATTATTCATGCATTGTTCGTTGAGATAATTTCACGTTTTTCGCTTTTAATTTTTAACTTATTTGAAATTATAATGAAAATTCTTCAATTTGTATGTGATGAAATTGAGTAATATTAATTAATATGGAATGATTTTTAAATTTATACATTAACCCTGTTTGCACGCATTATCTTATTTGGCACAATACCCAGTCGTAAAAATAAAGTAGTTCGGATAGAATTCGTAACGGAATTGCTTCGTAAACGGAACTTGAATCCGATTTGAAATGGTATTCTGCAATCTGAATGGTATTGCTAACTTCAGAACTAATTTCGAATCTGATTCTAACTAATATACGAATCAGCTGTACCGTTTTTTTGGTGAAAAAAAAACTTTAAATAAAAAATTTAAAAAATTCAGGAGGCTATAACTTTCTTTTTTTGAGCCAATTTCGACAAAACCAGTTACTTTCTAATGGGTACTTTTTAAATTTATAGACAGCACGCTGATTAGAGATCAGACGCCATCTAAATTGTTGCGCAGTTTTATTTATGCACCGAATTTTCAGTTTTTGTAAATCTAAAGAACCAAAGGAAAAAATTATTTTTACAGTTTTATAAATGATGATTATTTATTTATTATTTATTTTTCTTGCAGTCGTCGTGGCATTGAGGCTACTAAGTTTTCTGTTTCTTCAGCAGTTTTTTTAGCCCATGCGTCCGTTAGTCGAATTTTGAGAGTTATTGCATCGGTTCTACATTCCCGAATACTCCGCTCTAAGGACTCCCAAACATGCTCGATCAGATTTAGGTCTGAGCTATGGGAAGGTGTATTTAGCTGCGTTGGCCCATAATATAAAAACAATTCTTTGGCAACAAGTGCAGTGTGCTTGTGATCGTTGTCTTGCAAGATCCATTGATTTCCAAGGCGCAAACTTTCCACAGATGGTTTCAAATGTTGTTCTAGCAGACTTTTTTATAGACATCGATCTATCGCTCCTTCAATAAACGCCATCTTTCCGACTTAAGATTCTGGCTATGCTCATAACGTTCCCACCAGCATGCTTGACAGTTGGTACTAGATTTTTAGGCTCTAACCCTGTATTTTTCTTCCTCCAGATTTGAGCCCGACCATCATTTTTCGAAAATATTAAATTTAGATTCATCTGTAAACAAAACTCGTTGCCAAAAGTCCATTCCCTTGTTGAAGTGAGTGTGTGCAAGTTTAAGGCCTTATCGGCGATTTTTCTTAAATATAAATGGTTTTTGACGAGGTGTTCCGCTAAAAAGATCGTTAGCATGTAAAACTCTTTGCACTGTTCTTGAATGTACACGCTTGTTGGAAACTATAGCGATGTGGTCTGCTAATTTTGGAGCCCTAATTCGCGGATTTCGGTTCATTTCCTTCAAAATGGAGTTGGTATTTCTTCATGATGTCCGGGATCTTCGTCATGTCTTCTATACCGACGGATCCAAAACCTCAAACGGTACTGGATCCGGTTGGTACTTGGACGATGAGACTCTGTTTCCACTGGAAAGATGGCGACAGTCTTCCTAACGTAGGTTTTTGCTATCCTGGAAGTGGAAGGCTGGATATTTGAGAAGAGATGACATGGGAAGTACGTAGGCATCTGCAGTGATAGCCAAGCTGCGGTGGAGGCAATTGCTAACCCTGTCAGCTCCTCAAAATTGATCAGCGAGTGTAAGGCAAAACTAAATAGTGTTGCGAAACACAATAAGTTATCCCTTATATGGGTTCCAGGGCACTGTGGTATTGCAGGGAATGAACTAGCTGATAAACTAGCTAATGAAGGCACCTTTTCTTGACGTAAGTTCTGGGGGGATCATGCATTGGATTAACGATTTCGTGGGTTCTATCCATAGAGAAAGATGGTCCGCGCTTGACTCCTGCAGAATCGCAAAGTGCTTTGTGAGACAACTTAACAGGAAATCAGCGCAATTTCTTCTCAAACTGAGTTTTATAGTTCTAACCACTATTTATGAACTCGTGGACCTTTTTGGGTAAGCCTTCCATTAGAGATTTGATAGTTGTTTCAAACACCTTTTTGGAACAGTTTGCCCATCTCCTTTTAAAATCTTCGATATTTTGGGACACCTTTTTTGTGCTCTTTAAGTTTTTTTTCACAAGAGCCCAATATATCCCCACTGGTCTTAGCTCCGGACAATTTGGAGGATTGGCCTCCCTTGGTACAAAAACTATGTTATTACTTTGGTACCACTCCAGAGCTTTCTTGCCGTATTGGGCCAAAAATATGTGGACACATTGTGCTCTCTTATGAAAGGAAGAAGTCTTTTTTTTCAAACATACTTTGATGTATATTTCGGTATTTATAGAGCCCACTGTAACAAATTACTTGCTTCTTTTGCCGCAACTGCATATAGCTTGCCATACCAGGAATTTTTTAGAAAATTTTGTCTGCTTTTGGATTCCAAATTGTTCTTCGACATTTCCTCGCGCATCAGCAACATAAAAATTTTGACCGGGAAGCTGCGTAAAATCTACAGGACATACGTTTCGTCGTCCATTACACAACATGAATATTTTTGTATGAAATTCAATTTTAATTTCCGAGCCCTACTTTTGGCATCTGAATTTTTTGCATGTCTGGAAGTTTTTGGACTTTGTATGTTTTCAAACCTGCATTGGCTTTAACTTTTCGCACCAAATAGTCAGAGCACTGGACTAACCGGGCAGCTTTTCTACCAGATGTGTTTGGAGATCTTTTCAATTTGCTTTCTATTTTCTTGGCTTTCCCTATGTCATGTCGTCCTTGTTTTCTTCCCGAACCAGGTTTCGTATCGATGGTCAAATTCTCCTGAAACTGTTTAATAGCATTAGAAACAGTTTGACGGCAGACCTTCAATTCTTTGGCCAATTTTTTGTAGGACCAATTTAGATTTTTTTGAAAATTTTTAATAATTTTTTTTAATAATTTTTTTCTTCACTCATTTTGATCAAACTCACAATAAATCAACATGTTTGTCATAAAAAATAACAACTGACATATTTTTCGAAGATAACTAGATCAAAGAAATTTTTAAATTTTACACCCAAACAAAATTATTAGGTAAAACGTGTGTTAAGATTTTTTCCATCTCACTCTTTATCTCAAAAAAAAAAAAAATTAATTTTTTTCATAATCAACTACGAAGTATATGGGTTTACTAGTCTAGTTTACCCTCTACATAAATGAACCAGGGCCTCTTCTAAACTAGACAAAAACTAGACATTTTTCCAGGCGGGATTGTACAGAAATAAAAAAAAAATGTTTTTTATGAATCAAATTTTAGCAAAAAATTTGTTTTTCAAATTTCCCGCTTTTTGATCAAGTTCCCCGATCGACGAATTTCGCCATGGTATGAGGCTTAAAAAGGTATTATTTTCATATCATCAGTAAAGTCTCCAGATATAAATACTTACAAATTTTTGCGAGAAAAGAGAATTAATATATGTCAAAAAATAATTTTAGGCCCAGGACCCAACCTTGTGGGACATCCTCATTTATATTTGGAAAGGTATTATTAAGCTTTATTTTTTGAATCAGATTTGATAAGTAATAAGCAAGCCATTTATGTAAAGAGCCTCTGACACCGCATTTATCTAACAAAATTTATTAACTACGTCAAAAACTTTGGTTATGTTCACAAATAAAGCAGTTTTCATTTTTCTACTGTTTAAGGTATGGTTTATAAGAAATTGTCTCTCTCCCTTGTTATATAATGGAATTACTTTAGCTCTTTTTAAATATTCTAGAAAAATGCCTTTAGCAATACTTTTATTGATTGATGATTGATTATGAAGTACTAGAAAAGCTTCCTTCCGTGGTTGAATTTGAATTTTTTAACGAATTAATAATCGTTTACATATAGCTCTAAGGAGGGTATGGGCTCGAAACATAAACTTTTAGGATACAAACTTTCTTTGCACATACAGACACAAACACAATTATTGAGACCGTCATCAGAAACTACTTTGGCACTACAATACATTAACTTTATTAATTGGATTTCAAATAATTTCACCATAAATTTTCAAGTTACGTATTTGTTCATTTAAATTGTTGACTTGTTTAAAATATTATTGACAAGCTGCCATTCCTTCTTCAATTTCCTTTCCTTAATTTTATTAAATTTATTAAATTCATTATGATAATTTTGCTTGGAGATTGACGTCTCTTTTAAAATTTCCTTGTAGAGATTTTTATAACGTTTTTTTAGATTTGTATTCAATCGATACTTTATTTGCTTTTATAACTCTTTTAAGTTGAAATTTTTTCACGTAGTTCATGAAAGCAATGGAGTTGCTGGAAAATGATAAACTCTCGAAAAAAGTTCTATAAAAGACAGTAATGGCTACAAATTCAGCAATTTGTACTTTTAACCTCTAAAAACTTATTTATTTTAAGTGTAAACTGTGAAATTCAAAAAAGCTTGCATAGGTCATAATTCAATGAACATATACTGTATGCAGACTGGTAAATATTTGGGGCTATTCTCTTCCCCATAATTATAATCTTTATTTTTATCGAATTTACCACAACAACAACAACATCATGCATATGTATGCACACAGTTTATTTGATTAATACCGCATAATGCACTCTGACTTCCGAATGCAATTTAAATCATGAGATTAAACCGCGTTAAGTACGAATATAAATGATGTTGTTTGTGTGTGTATGTGTGTGGGTGTGTGCTTAGGTGTGGTTGTATGTATGTATGTGTAAGTTTATTTAGTAGATAAAACTGTTGCACAGCATTTGAACATTTGGCTTTCTTCCATTTTTTTTTTTTTTTCTTTTTTTTTTGTATATGGTAAGCATATAAAAACCACATTTGTTTAACAGCAGGAAACATGCAGATCATTTTTATACATATATGTAAGTATGTACTCCTGTGTATTTGTGTGTGTATGTGTGTATGTCTGCATGGGGGAAGTTTTCGTGTATAGAAACACTTTCTACATGCATGTACATATGCATGTTTATATCGAAGACGGAATGACTTGCTGACTTACCCCCTTGCCAACGTGGTTGGACTTAACCATATCATGTTGCTGCTGTTGAGACTGTTATTGTTGCTACTAGCATAGCTGATGCTGCTACTGCTTCTGATAATGATGATGATGATTTTCACTTGAAATGAGTTCCAGCAGCAGCAGCAGCAGTATACAAAATAAAAAAAAAACAAATACAAAATAAAAAAAAAATTCAACGGACACTTACAAATGAGTTGCCATTATTTGTTGACCATAAATGCGAATGCGCTGGACTTCAGGCTAAAAACTCACAGCCATGGCAGGCACATAAAGTCATGCTTGGGCATGATGCTTTGTACTCTCGGACTTCCGCCACTATATCAATTTCCAGCATGTAATAGATTACGGGTTATTTTCTTTTTAATTTAAACCATCACTTTAGACCACAACGCAAATGTTCCGTGCATATTTCGTAAATGTACATACATATATTGTACATATATGGATATATACATGTATGTATATAAATGTTTGTGTCTCAGTGTAGGAGGAAAGTATCTGTGTGCATTTGGCAAAGTCAGTTGAGTTCTCATTGGCTCGAAAACCCAAAATCGTAAATTAGGTTGTAAAATAGTAGTAGGTTACATTGCTTTGATGTTAAATTCACTTAGGAATTGGATAATAGATTTTCTTCAAGTGCTCATATATTGCATCCATATGAAAAATTGCTCAAACTTAATGAATATAAATTTGCATTCAAATACGTTTGACCTACATACTTAAATATATTAGATTTTGTGATATAAATAGATTTTGTTCGTTATTAAATTAAATTAACCATCGTACTAAAATGTTTTAATGCACATATGTATGTAGATGTGACGCGTTCAGAACAAAAATGACTCGAATATTTTGTTAGAGAAAAAGCAAATCAAATATTTTCTGGAGCAAAAACTAACCTTCGTTGTATCGTGCTTACTTCTCATTGGAAAATTTTGGAGTAGGATAGTCGAGCCGTATGGGTTTTTTTTTTGTATGAAAACAATTAAAAACTACAACAGAATCTTTTCAGTATTATTATTTATTATTTAAGGGAGCTCAACCAGGCAGGCACTGCGACCTAAAAGATCTTTTGTGCCATTCCCCATTTTATGAAAAAAGACGTTCAGCTGACCTAATAAAAGTCAAGACATCTTTTGTAGAAAAAGATTTTATGTGATTAGCCGTCAGAAAAGGAATACCAAAAATTCTTCCTCTGAGCCGAGCCAAGGCCGGACACTCACACAGAATGTGAGGTGTCGACTCGTCATCTTCCAGACATAGACGACACTCTGTCTCATTAGACAGACCTATTTTGTTTAGGTGATATCTGAGCCCATAGTGTCCAGACATGTAGCCCACCAGTAGCCTAAGGTCAGATTTGGGATAAGAGATGGGCTTATTGTGGGCAAGCGGTATGATAAGTGCTTTTGCCTGTCTTAAACCTGGAATAGAGCTCCAATACTCTAGCCATTTTGCCTTAGACCACTCCTCAACGATAGATTTCGTAGAGGTCCAGCCGACTCCGCAGAACGGATCGGGACCAATGTGCTTGGTAGATGAACCTTGTCTTGCCAGTTCATCGGCGGCCTCATTACCAACAATGTCACAGTGGCCGGGTACCCGGTAGATGAACCTTGTCTAGCCAGTTCATCGGCGGCCTCATTACCAACAATGTCTCAGTGGCCGGGTACCCAACAAAGCGTCACTTTGTTACGGGTAGACAGGCGCTGGAGACTCTCAAAATACTCTTTCACCAGTTTAGAGGAGAAGAGAAGAGAGTGCTAAGAGAGCTGCCTGGCTGTCTGAAAAAATTACAATATTTGCGCCTTTAAGACCTTTATACAGGTTTATATGAGCGCAGGTCTCAATTGCGTACATTTCGGCTTGAAAGACACTGGGTCAAATACCCAGAGGGATTGTGATTCTAGTATTGGGTTCTACAACACCGGCACCAGAACCGCAGTCCGCAGGGACCGAAATCGGGACACTGGCCATCCCATTCGGACCTGGAAGGAAGAATGATGTTGAATTTGCTACCGAAACACAGATCCCTAACCATATAATCCGATACAGTACATATTGGAGTGTTAGGAATTTCGTCAAGAATGCTCAGGTGACCATAGTTGCCTTTTATTCAGCTTGACGATATACGCAGCCGCAAAGCAGTATACCTCCAGCCATTTCTGAAAAGAAATTTAGAAGAAAGATAATGTAATCTCATCATCCATGTGAGCAGAACCAAAATTTCGTGGTGTAGTGAGAGTTTAAAATTTTTAAAACAGTATTTTTAATGTTAAATTGAGAATCAGATAAAGCAAATAAGCCATGAAGATTGTTGAAATCACGTGATCGACTCAGGAATGTCCCGTTCGAAAACCCTCTTGTTTTATTCTGAGTTTCGGTTGTAAAGTATTCGATAAAAGCGTATTGATTATATATGCAATTATTTTGTTTACCATGCTCAGCAGCTCTTTCATTCCAACAGATCGTCTTTCTTAGGTAGATTGATGATGATGATGCCTTCCTTTAATTCGTCGGGAAGCTGTCCAGAAGTCCTCAATTATTGGAACAATCAACCCCGCGCTGGTTCAGTGGTCGGTCTTTTAGTAGCTCGGGTGAGATGCTAACGAGTCTAGTCATTGGGCAGCCCCACTCAACTGAGTTGTTTACTACATGAGACGGGCATTCAAAAATATTATGTATGGCGACTGGTATTGAGGAAAACATGTGGGTGTAATATTCTTCCCTATATCTGGTGCTATATCTGGGATGTATCCAGTATAAGAGAGTAGTAAGATAGGAAAGAATTATGAAAAGAAAAATGGGATGTGGAAAACCCTATGGTCTTTGAACCATGAACTTCTTTGTTTCTTTGATGAACCTTGGAAGCTCAGAAAAAAAATAATAGTATGAACATTAATCATACTCAAGATATCTTTACTTAACTGCCTTAATATAGTTCTCGAGAAAACCGGACATTCTACAGAAATAATGCTCAGTAGTATCGACGTCCTAAGAGCAAAATCAACAGATCGGATCGGTGATGATGCCCATGTTGGTCATGTGCTGACCACATGTGTTATGCCCGGTTATGACACCTACCAGTAATCTCAAGTCGTTCTTTCGTAATTTCAAAAGAAATTCCGCTGATTTCCTGCTCGAACCATCTTCTTCTATAAATAGAACTCACGAAGTCTTTAATAAAACGTATGACCTCCATAGAGCTAATGCCGAGAAAAGATTCCGGATACCATGGTGAAATTACGGAGCCTTCGTTGGATAGTTTGTCGGCCAATTCATTCCCTGTAATACTACAGAGTCCTGGAACCCATATAAGATATAACTTGTTGTGTTTTGCAACACTATTTTCTTTTGCCTTACACTCACTGACTAATTTCGTAGAGCTAACAAAGTTAGCAAGGGCCTTTAGTATAGCCTGGCTGCCACTGCAGATGCCTATGCACTTCCACGCCATCTTTTCTTTATTATCCAACACGCCACATCCAGGATAGCGAAAACCTCCGTTAGGAAGACTGTCACCATCTGTCCAAAGGCAAAAGAGTACTTGGTCTCATCGACCAAGTACTAACCGGATACAGCGTCGCTTCAGGTTTTAGATCCGTCAGTATAGAAAACATGACGTAGACGCTGGAGTACGACCTCTAGACTTAACCATTGATCAGGTTCTGGGAATCTGACATAATATCTTCTTTCGAATCAGATACAATGCGCACGATTGTCTACGGGTATCGATAACAGTGAGCACTGCGCTAACAACTGGTGGTGTATCCCGTATTCACTACATCACGTCTGACTCCATCTGTATGCCGCTTTCATATCGCCGCCTTACTGATATGAAGATCCAGAGAAAGCATCAGTGATACCCAGACACTCGCTTGTCTGGAGCCTGGTCAGAGAGGAAGCTCTGGAATTAAAAGGTTTATTGTTCAAAAATTACTTAAGATGTATTATTCCAAGTATTGTCCGTCCCTAGCGACAATTTTCACCCATCTCACCGTAAATTTTCGGGTCCCCTCTCGAAAAAAGAAGGCGTCTTTCGATACGATCCATGATTGGATCCATTTTTCAACTTCTTCGTACGAACGAGAATGCAGATCCGCCAGGCCGTGCGCAATCGAACGAAGGATATGGTGGTCAGAAGGGGCTGACGTATGGTGCACCACCTCCCATTTTAGAATTTCCAACTATGTCTTGACCACTTTTGCGACGCGTGGCCGAGCATTGTCGTGCTGGAGGATGACTTTGTCGTGTCTCTTTCGGTACTGTGGCCGTTTTTCCTTCAATGTTAGACTCAAACGTATTAATTGCGTGCGGTGCCGATTTCCTGTGATGGTTTCACTCGGTTTCAGGCGCTTATAGTATGTCACACCGAACTGGTCCCACCAAATGCAGAGCATAACCTTGGCGCCGTAAATATTCGGTTTAGCGGTGGAAGTACAGCCCTTTTACTCAGAGCAGCTTCATCGTAAGTATTTGAAAGCATTCAATGAGCCTCAGCTGCAGTATTTTTCAAATAGAAACAGAAGATCAAAACTTTCCGCATATGACGAGAACTTGTCTCGAAAAAAAAACATTTTGAATCGAGAATAATTCAAAACTGCAACAACTTTCACTAGTGGGGTGATGTCGATATGTTAACAGATGTCCAATCTCACCTTATGACAATTTACGTGTATTTCGACCAGTCCTCACCTACGCTCAGCCATCTACGGGAAACGGTGGAAGCAAAGTTGTACACCTAATAATACTGGATTAAGACCCCGAGTCTTACCGAAAGCTAGCCTGCACTGCTAGAAAACCTTTATTGCACATAAGACTTTCAAGTCGACGAGGGTCTTTCATATCCTAAAAAGTACTAAATAGTTTCAATGGCCTGAAGTAAATAAATTTATTTTCTTCACACATGAAAACACATTGAGCCTTTTTCGTCCAAGTATGCTAGCACCCGCAGGCATCTGGTTTGTCTGCTTGAAGTTATGCAAAATCTAGGCTGTTAAGGAATTTCACAAAATAATTCTCATTTGTGAACTACTTATGCTGTATAATAAAAATAATTTACTTAAGTACTATCATTGCTATTATTTTTCCTTTTTTTTTTTTTTGCTTACAAATTTCCATTAATTTTATTACATATTTCTTATCTTAATGAATATCTTTTCAATTACCCTTTAAAATTATTACAGTCATTTACAAAATTCATTTTACCCCCATCAATTTTGTTATTAAAAAAAAATTACTATCAAAATGAATTTTAGTTACTTTTAAGAGTTTTCCTTTTCACCAATATCAATTTTAACGATAATAATCTATATTAAAAAAAAGAAGCAAAATATTGCAAAATACTGCATCATAAATCTAAGCGAAATGGCCTGCTCCAGCTACTAGCTGTAAAGAAGTAGACTTAAATTAAATGGAAACCCATGAAATACTTCCATATGCGCATATGTATGTTTTTATATGTGTCTATATATATGTATACATAAGTATATGGAATTTCTCTTACCATTTAAGTGCCGCGTACATCGTTGGCGAATAGGCAAACACGAATCTACCAAAAATAAATTGAAAGATTTCAATTACAAAATTTTTCACTTTTACGAGAATTTGCTAACAGAATAACAAATATATTTAGTTTGTTTTTTTTTTGCCAAGCGGTGAGAGTGTGATGTGTATGGGAAATTAATAATTTACATAGTAGAAATTCATACACTGAAAAAAAAAAAACAAAAAACAAACTAAATCAGAATAAACTTGCATACTTTGAGCATACTTGAAAATCCCGACCTGCTAACTTCTGCACACCACCCGTACTCATCGACCCTAAGATAGCATTTAACCCTCTATTTCTCAGTGCATTAACAGTAGCCAGCGCTTACCGTACGGTGTGTTATAGCCAGAAAAGTAACCTACTCGTGATCGAGATGAAATGACTTTACAGCAAAAACGGAGACAAACCTACGAGCACAAGAGAGGCAGCGCACAATTATGAAATGGTAGAGAAGGTTGGACCAGTCCAGAAAGGATCGCTGAATCTTTAACTTAATTCCAAATATTAGATTATGGATGAATTGTAAACTTGGAGAAATGGATTTACAATTTCGGCCGTTCCGCCCGAATTGCCGAAATGAACCTGAGGACTCAACGCATATCCACTTTCATTGTCCACGATTCAACACGGATAGAGAGCAGCTGGAGAAAGTATTTGGTTAACCCCCGACAATAGCCAACCTGGCATTACAGATGTCCGACTCTGTAGAGAAATGGAATGCTGCATGTAATCTAGCGAACATTATGATGACTACGCTAAGGAATGCGGAACAAGGGCATAAATCCCAATGCTAACAACTGTTGGCACAGCAGATATTGTACCAGCAACTGAGGATGATGACGCATAGCGTTATTAATATAAACAAAGAGACGGCTTAGGGCTGAACCAGCCCGGCGAAGTAATACCAAAGGGTAGTCCCGCAGGGAGAGTAGTAGAAGAGGAAGTAACAGGTTTTTGTGGGCAGGAATTAGACATAACCGCATAAGAACAAAAATTCTGTGTTCCTATGAAGGTTTCCACCTGCCAACGTACACAAAAAAAAAAAAAAATCCACCCCATAAAGTTTAGGTATCCTAGTAGATTCTTTGGAATAACGGCCGACCAATAAGACAAGGTAAGTGTTTCCCTTTCTCCTAGGTTGCATCAACTTCTGTAATGAGTATTAAAGGGAATAGCCAGTTTCTCTACAAAAGTATTTGTACACCAGTGACGAGTGTAGACTGCGTTAGCTCTCGATAAGATCCCAGTTGATGAACTGGCGAAGCATATCCTTGAGACTATGACTTAAGTTGATGAGTGGTTTTTAACGTATTAATGAACGATATTATTTATGAAAGTGGCAACAATGTGTTTAAGACAGACATATCGGATTTCGCTGCATAGAACGTGATCGAAATGTAGAACGCACGCGATTGCGCAACGCAGGTCCAAACACCAGAATGCCACAAGACGGATAATTTGACAGTATTTTACCCCTGCAGGAAGAGAGCCAGAATATTCTCGCGGTAAGATATGCCTGTCATAAGAGGCGACTAAAATATCAAACAGAGATGGAGCGCGTGATCAAAATTCACAAAGCCTTATCCCATTCTGATGAATGGCACCGCTTTAGTCTGCAATGAGACTCTACAGTCTCACCAGATCGGTTGAAGCGTTGAAGCGCAGCCCAGAAGAAGAATAAAAGCCAAGGAAACCCAGCCATCTCCTGCATGTGTACGAAACGGTGCTTCAGACTACAATAAGAAAACGCCCTTCTCACCAGAATGATCGTAGCAGAAGGATAAAGTGACACTTACTTCTGTAAGATCGGAACCTACAAAATAAAGCCGACGCTTCACTCCGCTATCAGACCAATAATGGCTCTGTTAAGCGTGGAACGTAGAAATTAGGCTATCAGTGACCTTACCCCACAGCGGATGGTAACGAACTAGACCGACAAAAAACAGACGAACAGACAGCAGTAAAGCTCTAAACGGCCTCCCGACGAAATACTTAACGGTGGTTCCGGAAAGAGCTTTCCGTCGGATGAGAGGAAATGTTTACCGGGTGAAAATCCCACACTGGCTTCGGCTTTCAATGCTTTTACTCTGTGCTGGTGGGTATTCACAAAGAATAAAAGTTTTAGTCTCGTTATCGTCTATGCATAGACGACACTCTGTCACTCTCACTTTATTTATTCCAGATATGCATGTAGCTCATTGGCAATCTAACTTAGTGCCGTTATCGGCAAGGGGGACCGATAAACTCCTTAGCTTATCTAAGGCCTGGTATGACGTCCCAATATGTTAACCATTATTTGTTCGCTCACTCCTCAAATATTGATTTTGAACAGAACCAGGCGAGTTCTCAGAAAGCTAATTCGGCGGCAGCTTCATTACCAGCGATGCCACTAGGGCCAGATAGCATTTACATCAGAACAATGGCTTTATTATGACTAAGCAAGCGTTAGAAACTATAAAAAAAAAACTTTTCACCAGTATCGAGGAAAAACTCCTCGACGAAAGTTCAGTCTAGGTGTCAAAGAAAATAATGATAATCGAGCTCATTTGGAACATTTATTTTGGCACAGGTCTCAATTGCTCATATATTTGGAAAAAATGCCCAATGGCGTTGAGATCCTAGTTTTGGGTCCAAAGACCCCTACATCTGAACCACAACCTAACTTTGAAGTTAGGGCATTGCCCAAACTAATTTGTGTGATTTGGGATTTGTGTGGCTGAAAAGATCTCAGTGCCCATTTAGAATTTTCTCTGCAAATGTGACACCTGAAGGGTTTTCATTTTATTTGAGAGGTCTGTCCTATCATAGTGAGTTACAAGAAAGGACAAAGTTTCTTCAATAAAGTACCCGAAAAATGGACCTGAAGTAAATTTTTTCGAGTGACATTTGGCATTAGACCAAATCCCTCCTCTTTTTATCGTTCCAATGCGCCATGCCCTGCTTTAAACATTAAGATTTGTTGAATCTCGCAAGCTTGCGTGGGAGCTAAAAATTGCTGCTATAATAGGATGAAATTGGCACATTACTGAGCATGGTTGCTACCATTTTCAGTTCACTAATAATGGTAACAAGGGATCCTGTCATGGAGATAGATAGATAGATAGATTAGAAAGGGTGTGATGTACTACGACCTTAAGAGATCTATTGTACCCCCGATAGTAACCTGTTCACAGGTTGTCAGACAAGCCAAACTTGCTGAGGAATCTCAGCAATTGATGTGGCTTTAAGGCTATGATATCCCCACTACTTGGATGGTAATGCCCCACGTACCTCTTCCTTCTGTGAGTGAGCGCCTCGCAGTGCATTAGGATGTGTTCGGACGTTTCCTTGTCTTCTTTGCAGAATCTACAAGTGCTGTCCTGACTTAAACCTAGGTTTTTCATATGTTCCCCCAGTTTGCAATGCCCTGAAAGGAAGCCCATTATTGGCCTTAGTTGGCTTTTATTTAAATTAAGATAGAGAACCGCTCTGCTGGGATCAAACTTCCCAATTAGCAGCTTTGACTGTCTAAGCTTTGGGAGGAGTGCCCAGTAGGATGATCTGGTATTTTGTTCTTCCTCTTTTAGTGTGCCTTTTAAGGTTTGAATTCCTATACCTAACAAGGGTTCTGGACCAATGAAGGGCTTGGCCGCTGCGTTCCTTGCCAAGTGGTCGGCTACTTCGTTACCATAAATACCTTTATGTCCGGGTAGCCAGAATAGAGTTACCTTATTAGTCTTGCCTAATGTATTTAGTAACTCTTGGCATTCCCATACTAATTTTGAGGTGGTCTCAATTGAGTCTAGCGCTCTGATAGCAGCTTGACTATCAGAGTATATTACTATTTTTGCTTTTTGTACCCACGTTCGAGGTTGAACTGTGCACAGAGCCAAATGGCAAGAAAGATGCTTGAAGTTTTTCCCATTGGCTCCGAGTGTTTGGTTTTTGGACCATACACCCCTGCACCAGTTCTTTCGTTCGTTCTCGGTCCTGTCATGGAGACCACAATGCCTTCGGCCAGACTTCAATTAATTGTTTTAAAAAGGAGTTCAGAACAGCCTGGTACTTATATTTCTTTTCTTTTCACTCTATCCCTGGATTAAGTATATATAATTTGTGCTTTTTTAAATTAAAATTTGCATTGGAAAGAAAATGTTGTGGATATTAAACTTATCAAAAAATTTTTTCCTAACGATTTTAAAAAGATTATAATGAGCATTTTCATTAATTTTCTTTTAGTTGGACCTATTCTAATTTTTGATATGCCCGGTTTCGATTTCCAAGATTTGTCGTAGAACTTTGAAAATCGGGAGAAATCAATGGCCTGACTATATCAAATTTTAATAAAATTATGGATGTTTTATAAACTGAAACCCTTCTGAACATTTGACAGAAAACACACCATAATAATAGCCTAATGCAACATCCTTTTTATAAATGAAATTTTTTAGAGTGTACTTGAATGTAAATTTCTATTTCAATATTTAACACTATCCTATCTACTATTTAAATGAAACCCAAACAATTTATCACAAAACATCCATTTGTATTTAACAAACTACACGTACGTAGTTGTTTAAGATCCCCTTAAGCAGTCTCGGATGTGGTTCGAGTAGTGTTCCCGTCACGAATCATCATTACCACCACCCCCTGTATCGTCATCTCGCAAACACTATACAATATATTACTATGTACAATTATATTATACTGAACTGTTACTCTATCTCTTTTGTTTGTAAATACCACTCTGGTATTTAGTCTAGTATATTACGTTATACATATGTACACTCTGTACATATTTACACTTGTAATAGACCTCTGTGACCATAGGAATTTATATCAGTTGCCATACGGTATAAAGTTCTATGGCTTGAGAATATTCCAAGACAGTATCTAGCAACTCTTGCTAGCTACGTTAGTCTTTTAGTACCCCTTACTTTAAACTAATCGTTTTTTTCAATAAAATCACGCTCTGTGAAATAATAATTTTAACCCGAAACTCTCGTGCGTTATCATTTGATAGTCTCTAATTTTCCAGCCCTCTTTTTCTCTCTCTCAAATCATGATGATTTGAACATGGTCCTTCGAGCTACTTTAAAACGATCCGGCACCTCTTGCCTCTTCCCACGATCAGTTTTATTTTCTTCTCGTTCCGGCCGGTCTCTTCGCCTGGAAAAAGTTCCATTTTTATTATCGTCCCGGTCGATCTCTTCGTCTGGAAGAAGTTCCAACATAAACTCGCCTAATACGGTTACGCGAAAGTTAAGTTTTATGAAAAAAGTGCACCTTAAAACAAAAATATAATTGAAACATAAAAACACTAAAAACAAAAATATTGAAATATAAAAAGTTAAAAAACCAATTCACATGCAAAATAACAAAAATCCCAAAAAAAAAAAAAAAAAAAAAAAAAAAAAAAAAATGTGCAGTGAATACGCCCAGTGAACAAACCAAGGAACCTGTGAGAAAAAAATCTATGAAAACTCCAAAAATACTAATAACAGATTCAAAAATGCAAGTAAAATCAGCATAAACACAAAAATCAAACAGTGAAAAAACCTAACATATGTACGAACACTAACATATCAGAAACATAAAAAACACATATAAAACAATCTAATATAAATAATAATAATAAAAAAAAAAAACAAGTGACAAGTGAAACATAAAATTCGTAAATACATATTTACTTATGTAAAAAATATAAAACAAAATTTGAAAACACAAACAATAAGTGAAAAAGGAGAACAAAAAACAAATGATCACACGGAAAAACGGTTAGTGATTTACATACATACATATACAGAAGTGAACAAAATTTTAACAGTTAATATACACAGTAAATTCATATACACATAACCCAATGGGGAAAACATATATCCCAGCATAAAGTGAAAACAAAAGTCACAACCCAGTGTGAAAGTGAACAGAGAAAAATAAAGAGTAAAATTTACTTACCAAAACCTAAAAAAATAAAAAAGTATACTTACCTAACCTGAAAAAAAAAAATTTTTATCATACATTACCTGAAAAAAAAACCAAAAAGAATTGTATACTTACCCAAACCTGAAAAAGAATATTATATCATAAATTACCTGAAAAAAAAACGCAGAAATATTTGAAAAAAGAGTGTTAAAACGAAAAAAAAAAAAAGTGTGTAACAACCCACATCACAAAAACATTCACCAGAACACCAATCACATTAACAACTACAACATCCAGTTTTCTGATACCATCGCACCCAGCAGATCTCATCACATCACTACATCCTTCCACAAAGGCCATCTTTCCCAAAATGGCCACGCAGTAAGTTGTAGTATCGTTCCAAAATTTATTTAACAAATATATTTTTCTAATATATGATATCAAATATTGCGAAGGAAAATTTCCATTTTTCTTTGCAGTATTTAAAAAATAATTTCTCATTATTTCTTATATAAATATGTTTATGACTGAAAATACAGCAACTCTTGCTGAAACATACATACATATTATAAAGTACTGTAAAATTCAGACTTCCGAATATTTCCTTTTTCTACAGATCCACTATTCCTTAGGGATCCCGTGATTTTCTCATATTTACATAAATTAAGCCGGTCGAGCTTTTACATATTTTGAAAAATTTTCCGTTTTAGGCTAACTCTTAGCACATAATATACCCATAACATACTTTCGGGTGATTATATATTTGCTAACTCTAGCATTTTATATAATCATATTATATATTATTTAATTAATTTATATAATATATAAGCTCGAAGAAAAGATAAAATATCTCTAACTGGTATTTGTATATACACACTTATATACACTGAATTCTCTCTCTCTTATTACCCATAAATAAGGAGAGGCGCAAAAAAAAAAAAAAAAAAAAAAAAGAAGAGAATCAGCAAATCATCCCCTTTTTTTGCTATTCATGTAAAAGCGCATAAGCCGTGTATATTCATACATACACGCAGAATTCAACTACTAGGAAATACAACCCAGTGGATATATCACTAGTACCCCATATATAGAATTTTTTCTAGTTTTACAAAATAAACTATCACTTTAGTTTAATTCCATAAGATTAAAAGATAATAGTGGTTGAAAGCTTCGGCCTATTAAAGTAAGTCTCCGGTTGCGAAATTTTTTTCCCCTGGCAGGGTGGCTATCGCCTATTATGAATACAGCAAAACTCCAAAGACTCTGATTAATAAATACAAATTAACGAATGCCTTTGCCAAATTCTCCCCATAAATGGATCAGCTCCGTAGATATCTCTCTACAATCGGAACCATCGTACTCCTTCGATGGACCCAGTTCACACTGAGCAAACAATTCCAACTCCCGGATTTTGTTATGCGAAGGAATGAGCTTATTGCGCTTGTCTTTGCATACGCACTCAAGGGAAGGACAAACCCGATCCTCTCATCCCTGGGTGGCAAAGGTCAAGTGGCTTCTCCCACGCATACAATAAGCCTTCCGCGGTTAGAACTCTGAGTCGGGAAAAGTTTATTGCGCTTGCCTTTGTGTACACACTAACCCTCTAGGTGGGCAAAGGTTAAGTGGCACCCCTGCTAACAGTAAACTTTTCACCGTCGAAATTCTTCGGATTCAGTCTTTCCAAGATAGCTAAGTATGTTCGACTATATCTCAGCTAAGGCCTAGAGACTCCTGCTTTGGCCAGATTCTGAGATCGTTTATTCTTAGCTGGAAACATTTCCATTTACGTGGCAGCCATATGTGGTGAATCTCAGTTCACCAAGTTTCACATGTGGATAATGCACCTTAGCTTCACATATCAAGTTCAGCAACCTAGCTTACTAGTTCTTTTAATAGCCTTGAAAAAATCTCCTTTTCAATCAACACAGTCATCTCCTCCCCCCAAAATCCGAGGTACAACATTTGAACGTTCTCCAGCGATCGAATACACCGACACTCTCAATCGGCTTCTCTTGTTCACGCGTTCGTTGCAAATGCCTTGTATCTCTTATCCAAAAATCTGGGTCAATACGATAATCCAATCAAAACTGTATCAAAACTCATTTGATTGCAAAATTCATTTGTAAAACTCAGAATCTGTCAAGCGAATGACAAAAGAATCTCCTTCTTACCTTTAACTTACTGTTTATGATTATAAGACATTGATACTTCTTCTTTTTTTACAGACAACACCAAGATGAGCCACGTGCAGTTTCATCCACTTCCATACTGGAGATTCCACTCACGCATGCGCACTTCCCTCTGCGCCGTCTCCAAATAGCGAAAATTATCACCTTTGGTTCGTCGTCGCCTCTTTACGACTATGCGGACACACGTACGACAGTCCCCCCAGCAGTCTACCCAGTTGTCGTAGGCACCATACTAATCGATGCAGCAGAACTCATCCAGCCCCCAGCTCAGCAACACGGCCGCTTAGCACATCTGGCGGCCTATATGACAGCCCGACAACCAGAGTGGGATCTGGTAGGGCGCGAATATGACTGGAAGAGGTCCATAACACATTGAACGTTGCATCCGTTCAAGGGGGCCGCGATGTTTAAGATCCCCTTAAGCAGTCTCGGATGTGGTTCGAGTAGTGTTCCCGTCACGAATCATCATTACCACCACCCCCTGTATCGTCATCTCGCAAACACTATACAATATATTACTATGTACAATTATATTATACTGAACTGTTACTCTATCTCTTTTGTTTGTAAATACCACTCTGGTATTTAGTCTAGTATATTACGTTATACATATGTACACTCTGTACATATTTACACTTGTAATAGACCTCTGTGACCATAGGAATTTATATCAGTTGCCATACGGTATAAAGTTCTATGGCTTGAGAATATTCCAAGACAGTATCTAGCAACTCTTGCTAGCTACGTTAGTCTTTTAGTACCCCTTACTTTAAACTAATCGTTTTTTTCAATAAAATCACGCTCTGTGAAATAATAATTTTAACCCGAAACTCTCGTGCGTTATCATTTGATAGTCTCTAATTTTCCAGCCCTCTTTTTCTCTCTCTCAAATCATGATGATTTGAACAGTAGTTTCTACGCAGTTTCTCTATTGCCGGCTATTTCCTTTCGTTCAGGTTCAAATGCCATTAGAGAAAAAATGAGGTTTCCACAAAAAAAAAAAAAAAAAAAAAAAAGAACGGTGAAAAACACATAATATTGAAATCAATTACTTTCGAATGCCATAAAAAGCACCCTTATCACTTTTTAGACCCTTCGCTATCATTTTTATGCTCGTTCAAAACAAATCGAACGAAATATTTCAATAATATTAAAAATTTATATAATGCCGCACAGGAAAAATAAATTTCTATTTGCTTAAGAGCAAATAGAAAAAAAATGCATGGCAAAAAACATTTTTTGTGGCCTCAATAAATTGATATTAAATATTTGAGCCGCTTTTAAAATCTCATAAAGAAAAAGAGCGCAGCCTAAAAATCAAACAATTCTTCTACTATCACATTCACATCTTAACCCACTCAAAGTAAATTTGAGGAAGAGAAATAAATGAGGATGGGTATACGAACTATTTCAACGGAGGGTAGCTGCTTGATATTGTTTTGTGAGGTGGGTGGGATAGTAAAGGTTATACAGCGAGTACAGTGCTAAGTAGTTTCGAGAGAAATTGAGAGTAAAGGAGCATCAAAAAAGAAACTTTACTAAGCGCTCAACATTTCAAGCAGAAGAAGCATAAAATAAAAACTACACATTTTTTGACCCACTTTTTTCGAGCAGTCAATCTTCTGCGAGCGTACGAATGAAATTCTTATAAAACTACCAAATGACCAATGCCTACCCACCCATCCTGCTACTGCTGACCCTTATAACCCCTGCACGCATGCAACCAGCATATACAATATGTGTTGGTAAAGGGGGAGATGAGTGAAGTGTTACATTTTCATTTGTAAACCTCTTCTTGACAGTCGAAATATTTGTTGGGTTGTAGAAAAATAAATTCCTTTCTTTGTACTCATTTTGTAATACTAGTATATTTTCATTCAAATTATAACTTTAGGTATGTTCATGCATATACAGTGCGTAACAAAATTATTCACACCTCCAGCTACAAGCTGAACTACAAAAACTAAGCAGAGGTTCTCCAAAAACCTGACGTGATAGGAAAATTCTACATCTCGATTCGGATTCAACTCACAAATATACATAAGAAGCAGGGACCCTAAGTAATTGTTATTTTGGAGGGAAAGTCTTTCAAAATGAATGAATGAATGAATAACCACAATGAATTTGGTTAAAATAATAAAACAAAAATAGCCATTATAACTAACCCAATCTAGTTTTGGTGACCAATAGTCATTATGAGTAATAAAAGTCCGTTTGGGTTACATGATGAACTGACACTCATTTTGTTTTGGTGCCCAGTGATCATAATGGCCAACCAAAATTACTTGACAACCAACAACCAATATACGTAACCAGAATTGGTTACCAGTTTTTGTTTTTTAGTGTAATTGCTTCAAGATTGTTGATAAGCTTCAGCTTCTGTGCGATACTTTTGAACCATATATTAACCCTAAAAGGTCCAAAATCTTACTTCTAACTACACTGTATTCAACAGATTACAAGTCTCTCCAAATCTATTGGATTTGGCTTAACCCTTCGGAGGGTGCGGCGGGGCAAACTAGCTGCAAACTGTTTAATTTGTGTTTTTAAATACTAATCATAGTAGCATACGATTTAAAATTAAATGCTTTAAATATGTTTCAATACCATTGGAAAGCAAACACTTGTTTTATTTTTCTATAAATAAGAAAAATTATAGTCGTTACTATGAAATTACCCTTGAGGCTAAATTTCCGCGGCGCGCCCTCTCATGTAACTTTTTAGAGCCCGCCCTCCGAAGGGTTAAAATCCATATATGATTATTTTTGAGGGTGTTCTACAAGAATCCGGCATCACAATTGAGCCGGAAGTTGAATTAGACCGGAAATTATTGGATTTTAAAAAAATGACAGTTTTAAAAATAATATCATTCAAATGGATTCCGCGGCTTCGTTTATAGGACTCTATTGCATAAGTCGGGCTGGATCTCACCAATGGTTTGAATGATGTTTCTCTCCAGTTGGTAATTTATTGTTGGTTTGTTGACATAAACCAACGACCTAACATAGCCCCAGAGAAAAAAGTCTGGGGGCGTTAAATCGCACGATCTTGGCGGCCACACCACATCGCCTCCTCTTTAAACACTCGCTATGTGACACTTTGCGTCGTCTTGTTGAAACCACATGTTGTCCAAGTCCATGTCATCCAATTGAGGCCAAGTTTAGATCACAGAAAGACCAACTCCTTATACACGCCGAGGAATCGAGAGGTTTGGAGCTTCAGCCACATTTCAGTCACAGCAGCAATATTCTCGATCGACCGCGAGTTTTAACGTCATACAGGGACTGTTCGATCGGCAACCTCACGAATTTGCTCGAATTTCATGATAATTCGTTCAATTAATCACACGGTTGGGCGATTAAATATTTCGCTAAAAGTTTGGCAAATAGAACATTACTCCATGGTAAAATGGTGACTATGACATAACACAAACGTCGAAGAATGACAGTGCTGCCTCCTAAGCCGTCAGAGCAATAAGCTGTTAAAGTTCGGACATAGCTATTGAAAAACCCTTTACATTGTAATAAAAACAAATTAATTTTGCAACTCAATCGCTCCATAAAGATCGTTTACCCTTTAAATAAGTCCAAACTGTGAGGACGCAAGTCGGCCCACCCCTCGTTTGCGTCTCACCAGTGAAGTTCTATTAATATTTTATTTTTATAGATTCAGGAATTGTTTATTTTATCATATATTTTAAAAATTGCTAAATCTAAGAAGTATTGTATACTAAAACGAAAATGCAACCCTTCAATTGCATAAATTAATAGTCGAGTGGCGAACACACTCATCTAGCTGAATGACGCCATGTTTCGAACTCAACGAAGGAAAAAACAACGAAACTACAAGTAGATGGCGGCGAACGAAGAAAACTCTTTCTCTTTCGACGATCAACAGCGGCAGCAAGCAGACGTATATTCAGGTGAGTGTCTCGCGACGGAACAGTGAAGGAAAGTGACTGGGAAAGCCATTTTTTTTTTTACACATCGACGCTCCTTGGTGCCACGCACCAGGAGGATCATCGGGATAGGCCACGCCGTCCACCCCACAGTGTTTATAGAAAACAAATACATAAAATTAAAGTTAAAAAAAAAAAAGTAATATTTTAAAAAAATAAATAAATAAATAAACAAAATATAAAAATTGAAAACGAAGTGAGTGTGTGTTCCTTTTTTGTTCATCACCTTTTAGTGCTACGTACTAAAGGGTCCATTTGCCGGTTTCAGATCGACGCTCCTTTGTGCCACGCACTAGGAGATATTCGAGGAATAAGCCACGCCATCGTCCAGCGGAATTTAAGGTGCAACGCACCATACGATAGTTTGTAAGTAGGTGCTCCATAGTGCCACGCACTAGGAGGAACCACAAGGCCACGCCTTGAGGTAAAATAAAAAGTGAAATTCAAAAAAATAGAGGGGCAAGATCCCCAAGTGAGTGTTGTGTAGTGTCCGTAAATTGAAAGTAGTTCACCCCGGTCCCTGTAACAAATAAATTTCTGTAGCCTCGAACCCTGGACTCGGCGAGTGATACCCAGGCTAGAGCTTCGTTACAAAACTTACAAAGATATGATTTTTTATTAATTTTTAAACTCAATAACAGTGGGGTTACTCTGTAGTAGTGTCCGACCGAAGGTGATTTTTTGGCCGAAGCCGAACTTCGGCCATTCATCTAACCTTCGGCCGAAGCCGAAGACCGAAGGATTTTTAAAATATAAAAAATAAAAATCTGAAAGTAAAGTTTTTCTACCTATGTATTTTCAAATATATACAGAAATATATAAATAGTAGATACTCCAAATAAAAAGCTGACCAGTAACACTAAATAACTGTTCACTGTCGAAGGAGCTGACAAATATTATTTATTTCAAGAATCATTTAAAAATTTGTTTACGTCAAAATATACAGTTACATCGACTATATATCTGTAGAATGACTGTCGTTCAATGACACCTGCGTCAAAAAAAGGAGTTGGCAGATGGTTGCCATGGTTCTGCTTATCTAAAATCAAAGATTGAATCAGCGTATTAATCGATAGACCTGTAGCCGGAACCAGAATTAACCCTCTAGTTCCCAAATTTTTGATTTAAAAAAAATTGGGATTGATAAATTTTAATGTAAAAAGCATAAAACTGATCTCAAAACCCTAAAAAATTTAATGGGCGTGATTTTATGAAGCCGGAAAAGTTGAATGCCTAAAAGCATTTGTTATTAAATAAACTTTTTATAGATTTTTTTTAAATAACTAAAAATTTCGTATAAAAAATTTAAATTCCTAGCTACTCACAGCTAGTTTTTTTTATCTGGCTATTATGTATACGAGAAGTATTTTAATTATTTTTTTTTTATCTCAAATTTAATCAAAATAATTAATTTTGCTGTTTTTGACAAAATTTGAATTTGACTTTGACTGTCGCTAACATCATAATAACACATGACTAATGCATTTTATTAAATGCTTGGGAAATTCCATAAACGATGTGATAAAATGTAGCAACAAAAAACTATTAAGGTGGTAATTAAACCCGTTTTGATGAAGGCTTGGGAACTAGAGGGTTAAGTAAAACTATTGAAAATTCAATTTTTGGGATAGTTTTATTGTACTTATGTTCTTTTAGTTAAGACATTAAAAGTTTGTATTTGTATCAATCTAGTTTTTAAAATAAGTATTTGATTTTTGTCATTATTTTTAACTATTTCAATTTAAATAAAAAATATTGAGAGATATCACAATGATTCCTGGCGGAGTAGAACTACAGATGCATTGAAGATACGATGAAAATTTAAGCGAGATCAGTTCATTAGTTTTGGAGATATCGTGGCAGCCAATTCGAAAAATGCTGTTTTGAGAAAAACTAGTTTCAAAGTTCGAATATGCATGAGTGCTGTATCAGGGCCTGTAACTTTCAATCGACTGTGAATTTCAAAGAATCCCTTTACATATATATTCTAGAGCGATTTTAGCCAAAACAATTTTCAATATTTTTGACCTCCTTGAAAGCAAAAAAAAAAGTAAAGCGCCAGTAATTGAAAATGCCGCCTTTTCTAACAGTTCATGCTTCTTTTCAATACGCTTCAAGTCTTCCTTAAAAAGTAAAAAAGTTTGTCTTGCTTCTTCTGCCTCTAATTGTGTTAGCTCCAGCAGGTTGTTCGTTAAAAAAAAAAAATCACTCATTATGGTTTTAAATCTGTGGTTTACTTCAAAAGTAATAATGGAACAAGCAAACGGAGAAAATAATCCAAAGAAATTGTAATGTAAATACTTTATATAACAACTTCACATTTATTTATTTGTATAAATTTTTACTACCAACCTATAGGAAAAATTATTATAAAATAGAATGCTTATAATCTTCGGCTTCGGCAAAATACTTCGGCCATTTTTTGCCGAAGCCGATGCCGAAGGTTCAATTTTAGGCCGAATAGCCGAAGAACCGAAGCCGAATATTCGGTCGGACACTACTCTGTAGTTCGATTCGAAAGGCAGTTCTATTCGAATGCCAAATTGGATCCAAAATTAAATATGAACATCGAACAAATATTATTCGAAAATATTTTTCGTTCGAATTCGAGTAAATTTTCTTTCGAATCGAATTACAGAATAACCACCAGAACAAAAATTTCAAACAAAAAAATATTATTAGTTTTACTACCATAGAAATTTATGAATTTGCGACTGCTCAGTAACACTTTTTCTTTTAGCATCGGAACTCAATGCCCATGTCAAAAAATTGTGTAGTTCCGTATTATCGACCGCTAAGAAAGTTACAGAATTGCACTACAGCTACCGTAAGTGCGTTTAACTCTTTAACTGACGGTAATCTTCCAACTTTGTTAATATAGTATCAGTCACAAGTAATTGAATTCATAAAAACAAATCGTCTTGGTAATAGGCTTCCCGTGTTTATTCTTTTTGATTATGCGAAATTTATTGATCCAATTTAAATTCCAACCAAATTAACAAATATTAAAGAAGCTTTAATTCATTTGACAAAAATCTTTCCTTAGCTGCTTCTTAATTCATTATATTTTGATGTTGAAAACTAAATACTCTCACTCCATACTCGCACATCCGCATGCATACATAAATATGTATTTATGTACATACATATATAGAGATATTGCATATATATATATAGTACACACATATGTAGGTACATTTGCTTGCCATCAGGATACTCGTATTTATTTCCTTTAATTTGCATGCTTTTCTTGCCAAATCCAACTGTCTCCGGTTACATTGTTTTGCCGAGATTCTAACATGCATAATTTATTTATGGGTAGAAAAGAAAGACAACTTTTAATTCTCTATTAAAACTCTTGCTTCTTCTTTCCTTTCGTGCCCCTTGAATATCTATTTTTTCATCTTCTTCTTTTCTTGTACAATTTTCTTACTAGCAACAATGAAGAAATCTTCTAAACATATTTCATTCCTGCGAATTTGCGTCCTAGCATGGTCATTTTGTTAGAGAAAACTTTTCCCTTTCTTTGCATCAGAAATTTGCATATTTCTTTTGTTTTTGTTATTGTTGAGTTTGTTTTTATAGTTGTTGTTGTTTTTGTTTTGGTATTATTTCTGCTGTCCTTTAGTTTTGCCATTGTGATCCCTTATCAGTTATCGGGATTATGAAAGTCTTGCTTAAGTCTTAAAACAATCAAATGCATTTATTTGAGAATTTGTAAATTTGAAACCCATATCAGTGATAATTAACAACGAATAATGTTTTTTTTTTTTGTGATTTTATAGCTACTGATAGATACCAATTTAGAGAATTTATTTTGGTAATTTATCGGACAATAAAATATATAGAAAAAATTTATAAAAATATAAAAATGTGCGAATACATACATACTTATGGATACTCACATACGTGAGTAATTTAGATGAAATTAAGACTTTGTTGTATACAGGGTGACAATCGTAAAGTGACGCACACATTTAGCAGTTATTTTTAAAAGGACGTACTTCCATTAAGTACAATTAAGTGTTAACCTTGCTGAATATATAAGCATTCATTTGAACCCCACCTCATTCAATATAACCTCCTTTAGCCTGCACACATGCCTTCAATCGATCCGGAAATCGTAGGAATGTTCGCCGCAGGACTTCCTGATCAATTTCAGTCCAGGCTTTCTCTAATGAATTTGTCAGCGACTCCAGAATGTGGTGTTGAGATGCACAAGCCTTACTCTCTAAAATACTCCAAATAGAATAGTCCCCTGGATTCAAGTCTGGGGAGTATGGTGGCCATTCTTGAGATGTTATGAATCCAGAAAAATTGTCTTTTATCCATGTTTGCGTTAATTTTGCCATGTGGGAAGGTGCAGAATTTTGCTGGAAAGTCCAGTTTTCATTTCCAAATGTATCTTGGGCCCAGGGAAGAACATGTTCATTTAAAATGCTCCGATAAACAACCTGGTCAATTTTAACACCCTCTTCAACGAATATTAGAGGGGTTCTGGCATTAGCGGAAACTCCAGCCCATACCATAATGGAAGCTGGCTTTTGAACTCGGCCAACAGTCCTATTTTGTTACGATGATGATGTTAGCCACATTCGGTCATTTTGCGCATTGAAATGTTGTTCAACCGTGAAAACTTTTTCATCTGTAAACAATATATTTTCAACATTTTTTAACACGGAGGAGCGTAGCAACGCCTTGCATCTTTGCAGTCGCAAATCTTTCTTTTTTTGTGTCAGATCTTGAGCTTTTCGGAGCTTGTACGGCTTAAGATTAAGCTTTGATTTTGCAATGATTCGCACTGTTTCACGGTTTACTCCCACTTCCTTAGCGATTTTTCTCATTGAGCGCCTTGGATTTCGCTTGATTCGTTTACGAATTTTTTCTGTTAAACCAGTAGTGGCAAAAATTTTCCCCGGTCTCTATCTCCAAAACCCCCAGTTTCATTATATCGAATAATAGCTCGGTCTACCGTACGACTTGACAAATTTAAAGCCTTTGCAATTTGACGGCTACTATAATTTGCCAAATGAAATTTCATAATTTCACGACGAATATGTTCTTTGTCCATTTTTATGGAAATTTCAAAATGTAATAACAAAAATTCAAATGAAATTAAAAGCAAAGCCAATGATGAATGAATTTGCTTTATAAATTAAAGTAACGGTAAATGGCAAAGCTTGCTGCAGAGTATTAAACTTGCGTCACTTTACAATTCTCACCCTGTAGATTAAGAAAAAATCCTGAGAAGCTGTACTTATATAAAAATTTCAGTTATGAAAATTCAGCCGATATTTATATCATTGGTTAACACAGATGTTTTAAGTGGCTCACAGATATTTAAAGTGGAAAATATAGAAATGTACAGCAACAAAAATTCTGTGTTAGGAATTATAATTTTTAAATAGTAAACACCGATTTTAACTTTGTTTTTAGTCGCTATTATTGATTAGTCACTTAGAACAACTTCAAATTAGGCAGTTGATAGGTTAAAGGCTTGAAAAATGCCGAGCAAAGCCCTTCAGTTACTGATCAAACAGTCCCTGTCCGACGCCGAAACGAACATTGCTTCTGTTGCTGAAAGTGTGGCTGAAGACCCAAACCTCTCGATTGCTCGTCGTACACAAAGAGTTGGCCTTTCTGTGAGCTCAACTTGCCTCAATTGGATAATATGGGCCTGGACAACATGTGGTTTCAACAAAACGGCGCAATGCATAACAAAGCGAACTTCACATAGAATTTGTTGCATGAAAAATATCCAAAACAATTTATTTCCAGAAGAGGCTAAATGGAATGACCGCCAAGACTTTTTTCCCTGGAGCTGGTTTATGCCAACAAACCAACAACAATTGACCAACTGGAGAACAAAAGCGTTCAAACCATTGCACTATGGGCCAGAAGGTCACTTTTTTTTGGCATAAAGGCAAAAACGGCTGAAACTTCGCTCACTCGCTTCTGATGTTATACAGATAATTTAAAAATAAAAATAGACGTGATCGCTTTATTGCCACGCCCACCTCCCATAGAGCAAAAATAATAAAAACACTTATTTTTATAGGAATGATCATTTTCTAATAGAAATAATAAACCTTCTAGGGGGGATAAAGGATTTGGGGTTCAGATGTCAACCTTATCTTAATTTTTGTCGTTTTGTCGGAGAAGTCATAGTTTCTTTTATTACATATCTCAAATCTGGCTCATTTGAAGTTTGGGCTGACAAAGTATCGACAAGAGCCAGTAAATGCGTGTTACTTTGTTGCTGTGATAAAATTTCTGAATCAAGTTTTCTTTTTAGCTATATCAGTGACAGGTATTTCTATGTCAAGCATCAAGATGAATGTTCTGAAATCCACAAAATGGAAGCTGGGGTGCCCCAAAGCAGTGTTCTGGGACTATTGTTGTACCTTCTATATACAGCTGATATACCAACTCCACCCCCAGGAGAAAACATGATAGCTACATTCGCTGACGACACGGTCTTATTATCGCCAAATACCAACATAGCTCTGGCCTTAACAAAACTGCAAACACTACTGGACAAAACATTGCTGTGGTTTAAGAACTGGGGTATCGAGATAAATAGCAGCAAGACCGTTCAAGTAATTTACACAAATAGGAAACATAGAAATTAACACTTGCATATTAACAATGACCCAATTAAAATAGACACAAAGGCTAAATACCTGGGTATAACTATTGACGCAAAACTACTCTGGAAAGAACATATCACACCAGGGATGCCAACTCATTTTTTCTCTCTCCCCGATAACCCTCGAGAAATTCCCCGATTTTCGATCGAATTCCCCGCACTGGTATAATTTCATATTATAACAGCGCTACACGCACTTTCCATATAAACACTTTACAAAAACGAAATTAACATCAGTGGGTATTATTTTAAGGCGACCCTGAACTTTCTCGGTCCAAAACATAACAAATTTTTATGGGACTGGTAGATTAATAGAAACGTACTTTCTAACTCCGGAATTCTTAACACATAAGCTTCAACCCACTGTTGGACATCAAAGTTCTCAAAGGAAAAGACATGGGATTTCTTTTGACTCAATTAAAAAATGGCAAAAACTTTGTTTTGATAAAAACGGGTTCAAAGTTTTGACTATCGGTTTTTAACATATAAAATACACTTCATCTTGATTATGATGGCTGACCGTAATTTGTAAGTTTACAAATTAGTCAGCAATGATTAAGAATTAATCAGGAGGTGCTGAACGAAGGCAAAGCTAAGCCTTTCTGAACGGCCGAAAGGGAAGTCGAAGAGCCGCGCGACTGGCCTGATTGGCACTCACCGCTATAATCGTCTATATCTACGAAAGCACTCTGCGTTCTCTGAAATTTTTACAAAATACTTTCAAAATTTAATACTTTCAAGTAACACACTTTTTAAAAAATCGATTTCTCCAAACCAATATGTAAATTGCAGGGCCTGCTTAAGAAAAAATGAAGATTTTAAGACCCAAATATGAAATATTTCATAAGTTAAACGTTTTACATTACATAAAATTTGACAAAAAATATTCTACAAAGTTTAATTACTAAAAGCTGAACGACTTCAAATTCCCCGCAAAAAACAGCTCATTCCCCGATTCCCCGCGCCAAGTAAAATTCCCCGCAAATCGGGGAATTCCCCACAAGTTGAATTAATAATCGATTCAGACAACTTTATTGGCTTTTGGGCAGACAGTCAAAGCTCTCAGTAACCAATAAACTGTTAATATATAAAACATTAATCATGCCTATTTGGAGATATGGTATCGAAATATGGGGCACTGCAGCAAAATCTAACATAAAAATAATTCAACGAATTCAGTCAAAAATTCTTCGCACCATCGTTAATGCGCTTGTCTACCCGTAACAAAGTTACGCTTTGTTGGGTACCCGGCCAACGTGACATTGTTGGTAATGAAGCCGCCGATGAACTGGCTAGGTAAGGTTCATCTACCAAGCACTTCGGCCCCGATCCGTTTTGCGGAATCGGCTGGCCCTCTACCAAATCTATCGTTGAGGAGTGGTCTAAGGCAAAATGGCTAGAGTATTGGAACTCTATCCCGGGTTTAAGACAGGCAAAAGCTCTCACCATTCCGCTTGCCCAAAATCAGCCCATCTCTTATTCCAAACCTGACCTTAGGCTATTGGTGGGCTGCATGTCTGGACACCATGGGCTCAGATATCACCTAAGCAAAATAGGTCTGTCCAATGAGACAGAATGTCGTCTATGTATGGAAGATGACGAGACGACACTTCACATTCTGTGTGTGTGTCCGGCCTTGGCTCGGCTCAGAGGAAGAATCTTTGATTATTTGTTTTTGACGGCTGATCACATGAAATCTTCTTCTACGAAAGATGTCTTGACTTTTATTAGGTCAGCCGAACGTCTTTTGTCATAAAATGGGGAATGGCTCAAAAGATCTTTTAGGTCGCAGTGCCTGCCTGGTTGGGCTCCTCTAATACTAATAATAATAATAATAATAATGCCGAGTGGTACATCTCAAACAAAAACATCCATAGAGAATTGAACATCGACTAGTGGAATAAGTCATCCAAAAATCCAGCCTTACACATATATTCCGCCTGTTAGCTCACATAAATCCAGAGTTGAGTGAAATTCCTGACGTTGCAACTTCGCAACCAAGAAGATTGAAGTGCTACACACCAACGGAGCTAATAAATAGTTATTTATAAATGTATAAACTTAGGCTCTTTATTATAACTTATCAAAGGTAAAATAATGTAATTTTAGATATTGATTTAAAAATACGTATACTTCCAAATTGTAAAAAAAATTACTTAGTGTCAATAGACAGGTGTAAGGTAAATTGGAAATAAAAAAAAAACAAGTTTTCTTTTTAAATTGCTTTTAAATAAATTTATCAAAATAAACAAAAAAATCGACTTTATGCCAGAAAAAGCGACCTTCTGGCCCATAGTGCATTGGTGAGATCCAGCCCAACTTATGCAACAGACTCATACCAAATTGGACTTCTCGGATGAATTCCTGTAAACGAAGACGCGGGGGTCAATTGAATGATTTTTAAAACATAATGGTATTGAATGTACTTTAATCCGCAATAAAGGTTTCCGTCATATCTCACATACAACTCTTCTCATTAAATTTTAAACTTCAGACACGCTTAATGGAAAAGAGTCCCATTTGGGGTTTTATAGTTGCATAAGTTGTGTGTAAAACGCAGAAGTACGTAAAACGCGTGAGTGAAACGAAGATATTTTTGAGACCCTGGGGCAAAGAGAATCGTATTCGCTCACATATTTGGTATTGAAATTTTTCCAAAGAAAATCGAGAAAATTATGGCATCTTCCATTAGTGGAAATCGGTAATTTCGTTTGTATATTGGAATCGGCGATACTTTGAAACATTTAAGACACAAAAAGAAACACTCGCTTTTTAATGATATTTGGGATATTGGGATACACTTACTGCTTATCATTTATAAGAATGACTTCGATACCGTTGAGGAGGGCGTTTATTGCTCTCATTAAGTGCATCATTCTTGAAAAGTAAGCGATAATTGAAAACGATATAAATTCGCGTAAAAATTTACTTCGTAACAATATCGTTTAAGTTTGCTGGGAGAATACATTCCACAACAACAAGTGAGTCTCTATTATTTTAATAAAGTTTTTTAATTACATTTAATGTGTTTCAATTTGCAAAACTCATTTAATTTTCAACAAATTATAAACAAAAACAATAACATCAACGTAAAACTAACAAATGTGAATGAGTGTGTGTGTTTTCAGGTGGGTGAGGGTAAAAATGTCTGTGTATTTGAATTTATGGAAAAGCATACACTGCATTACCTTAATTGTATTTGTCATTCTATGCCAACATAACAACACCAGCGGCAACTACAACAGTAACAACAACAACAACAACAAGACGAACAATCACAGCATGCACAATTATGCTTCCGGTTTCTAATTTAACCTCACAACTGTGATGGCATCAAAAATGGCGGTAGTGTGTGAATAAATAGTGTTGCCAACATCAACAAATTGTAAAGCTATAATAAATAAAAAAAAAATCTCAAAAGCTAAATTCGATCGCGACCGAACTTAAAATTCCCTACCCATGCAATCTGTAAAAGGAATGCTTTTGTTTTTAAGGGGATCCACAGGAGATGCTCTTATGAAAGAGAGCATTGTATTAATTACACTGTTTGTAAAAATAAGGGAGTGAAAAGAAATTAATAACAGTTAAGTCTGGGTATTGGATGAAACGTTTTTTACCCGATTGATAGAACAGTTCTGCAATTTGCTACAATGACAGAAATTGCATGGGGAAAAGTCAGATTTACATATGTAATATTTCTTAAAATAGTGCTTGATTGTCAGACCAAATGTAGAGTACAAAAACAAATAATAATACCTCTGCATACGTAATGAAATCGCGAATAAAATATACATTTGTAAAAATAAGATGTAAAAATATTTTATGTTGAGGGTAGAAAAGGGATTAGAAATAAATTTAAACAAAAAATTTCAAAATGGCGCACCACAATATTTTGCGTTGAACTTTTGTTATATATGTATATATGTATGTTTCTGTGTTGACTAATGTATATATGGAAAGTCTCATTTGTTGGTTTAAATTTTTTTTAACGAAAAAGTAATTACTTACATTTAGCTGCGGTAGCGAAGTACAATGAACCCCCGCTGCAACATGGAAATTGTATTAATTCTTCTATTACCAAGTTTGAAGTTCTTCAAGAAATTATTGTTTAGAATTTTGTGCATAAGTAATTGCATATGTACGTTGTAAAACAATTATAAACGCTACATATTTCCTCTAAATATTTTTGTAAACACAATGAATTTTAATGATTTTGAAAGAAATTGGACTAACTTTTTTTCTCTTGAACTGTGTTTTGAGACATTTTGGTACAAATGTCTCAATAAATGCGGAAAAAGTTTGTACTTAATGCGGAAGTTTATTTTTTGTTTTATTGAAAACTTAACATTCGTCTTTTAACCCTTTCGGTACCATGGTGACACCGGTGTCACAAGATTAATTTTTGCGATTTTTCAAAAACTATCCAATAAATTTTTATAAATTTATGGTTTTTGGAGAATTGATGGTTCTTTAATTTCAATTAAAAAAATTTACAAATATATTTTTGATAACGGTACGGTAGCGGATCAAAATGAAAATTTTTGTTTGTTTTTTATTAATTTTCAATTGCTTACAATTTCTACAAAAACTATTTACACAAACATGATTCCCTATATTTTAAAATTTTTGTTTACCTTTTTCGAAATACAAGTTTTGCTATGGGGTACCGGTGATCCTAAGAACTTCAATAGAAACTTTTTAAGAATCTCAGTTTTGCTTCATCGATTCTAGTTTCCTTACAGTCGAAAAAGGGTTAAGTAAAAAATTAATACTATGTTACTTTGTCCATATTTAAAAAAATATCTAATAAAAATGTACAGAAAAAGTTAATTCAAAAATTCCATTGAGGGTCACAGGGTCACCGGAGACCCATGCAATTTCAGGCCTTCAGACGTCTAAAATGTCTATTTGGATCAAAAATTGTAACAAGAAATTGGGGGCAGACAATACGAGTTTGAATTCGCTTTTGCGCTATCTCCTCTGGTTTCCTTACGGTACCGAAAGGGTTAAAGTATTATTGTATAAATCAGCAATTTCTTAATAGAACCTTTCTCCATGTTCGTTACTTACAGCACCCAAGTTTGGAAGACAAAATCGAGAAAAAAATGGAAATGAATCTTCAGCATCGTAGCAATTCATTGACGATAGCTTCATTATTATAGGATTTTTGTTACCAAATTAGAACTGCATTTAATGGGTTCCAAGCTGCTTTCTTTATGCGTCAAAGTTAAGTCAAATTTAAAGTATGCCAAAAGGTTACTGATTTGGGGCCCAACAAATACGCATTCTTTTATTTTTGCGTTGCTTGTTTAGGAAACTTGGTTTTGAGGTTTTCAAATGCTGGTCCATTTTTCTTGAGTTATTTGACGAAATTTTTCATTAATCCCAGTTTGATATGAAGACGAGGTAGTAAAACTCTCCGAGGATCGATGAGATGTTCATTATAAATGTTTGTCAGACTTTTCCTCCTACTTTCTGTATAATAATCCGAGGAAAATGTCAACTCGTTCTTCTCTTGAAAAAATCTAGTAAACTTCGACTACTTCGATTTCTAAAAGATGTTACGTTGACTGTTTTATGTAGTTAAGTCCACTGTTTTCATCGAAAAGCGAGTATTTTCGATTGACTTTGCGGTAGCGAAAAATCTTTCCCAAGGTTATTTAATTCACTATATGGTTGAACTGTTTTGCATATAAAGGGGTTTTCAATAGGAACTTAACAACAATATGTTAAAACGTCATTCAATTTACATTTTATCAGGGTGAAGTTCACGAATGAGCAACGTTTGGAAATTATTAAAAATTACTATCGAAATACTGAGTCGGTGGTCGCTACTTTTGGAGCGGTTACTCCAATTTTCGGTTGTAATAATCGTCCCACCGGACAGACTGTGCAAATGTGAGACAACATATTGTTCAATGTTCCTGAGCCCGTGAGACAACGCATCGGTCTAAATACCGAAAATATATCAGTCATAAATAATGCTTCAGTTCAAAATGAGCCAAATCAAACCTTCCTCTTCTAAACGAAAATGACGGCAATCCCTCAGCGAAGCACAAAGAAATCGCGTGCTGAAAAAGCATGTAAAAGCTTTCAGCGCATTGCTCAAACGTAAACGGATCCCAATGAAGGAGGCAATCCATCTGTGAATTTGCAAACGACTTTGCAATCCGAAACATCAAAAGCAATTATAGAGGCATTGCAACTGATCGCGGCTTTTACTTTGCGGTAACATAACAAATATTACCGCGAAGGAATCGACCTGGAAATACAAAATAGCAAAAACGAAATTTGATTTGAATTTTTATATTTTTTGGGTACCGTTTTTTTAAACAAAATTTGAATTATAAACAAAATTCGAATTGCAAGAATTTATGCCAAATTTGAATTTATATATTCGCAAAACTTACATTTTTAAAAATTTCTATTTCATTGACGAAATGAATGATGCTCGATCTCATAAGATCAGAACTAATTACACAGTGCAACACTGGTTGCTGATTTAAGAGTTGTCTATGATGGAATGAAAGTACCACCACAGATGAGTAAAACCATCGCTGGGTTTTGAAAAGTTGGCATCCAAGCGAATTTTTTCGACTTTTTTAATCTAGAGGATTTTCTCGTCTTGTTCAGTTTTTGCTCGTCCGCTATTGGATTGTCTATAGCAAAATTGTAACTGAGACTCCAATATAAAAAAATCGCTTTTGGGTTTGGAGCAAACTCGAAAAAATTCTACGTTTTTCGAAAAATTTTCATATACTATATAAAAAAATAAGTTGACTGTATAGACACGATATAGAGAGTAAATTCGTTTCAATGTTGCACTTGTCAACTAATTGCAAATCATTCTTGCGAAGTATGATTGGCCAACAACTTTCCAATGGGCTTCCTTTTTTAACCCTTCGAAGGGCGCGCCGCGGCAAATTAGCCCCAAATTGTTTATTTTGTGTTTTTAAAATACAAATCATAGTAGTCGACCGCTGCCACTCAAGTGACTTTGTATGTTTTGAGATGCAGAGTGATTTACCGTTAGCCGCTGGTTTTTGTATTACATCGTTTAGCTGCTATTTGTGTTTGAAAATATGGTATCTTGCGTTTGCGGCTAAATTGGGGGAGCCCTCTAGTGTAACTTTTCAGAGCGCGCCCTCCGAAGGGTTAAATATTCATTACTTTCTGTAATTGAAATACTTGAAGAATTTTTTAAAAATCCTCCCATTATAAAAAAAAAAAATGCAGGTTGGAAAAACATTATCAAAGAATTTGTAATTATATTTTATCCACAATTATTCTGATTAAAAGTTTGTACGTTCAATATTTTGAAAAAAATAATTTCACCAATGACATATTTTTATAAATTTATTAAAAAATAATAATAATAATATGGTCTTCACGGCAGGGGTTTGAACTCTGAACTAAAACAGTTCGCTGATTTATGAAGCCCCTCTTTCGGAACTGTTAGAAATTTTTTAAAGTAGGCGTGGCCACCCCTGTCTTTTACACCTTTGCTTTGAAGTCCAATTAACATTTGTTTAAATGATTTGCAACGAAAAACATTCTGTTAGAATTAGAAATTATTCATAATTTCTGAGCAAAGTAGAGTTTTTAAATGCGATTGCTGATGAAAGCACAAAAGTGCTTCATAAACGTTATTTCACATTTTTTGTATGAAGTAAAAATAAGAGCAAGAATTTATTGGTCGCTTTCTAAGACGCAAATTCTCGCAACTGTGAGAGAGTGTGCGAGTGTTTTAAAAACGAATAGTTATTTTTAATAAATTCCATATGACTAAATAGGTTTTTTCACTCGACTCTTAATTTATTACAGAGGAACTATTCAGTCTCAAAATTTGAATTACAAAACTTAGAAAATATAAATTTATGTGCATATGCATAAAAGCATAAAAGTTACGAAGCTTTTGTAGACAAAATCTGAAACTCTTCAGTTTAGTTCCATAATTATCAAATTACTCATGGTATGTAGAAGCCAGCAGTAAAACCTGGGGGTGTACAGTACCCCACCAAAAAAAAATAGAAACACTGAGAATTTGCCATACTTTTAAAACCATAGCAGCTTTTGCTTGGATATGCATTCAAAATTCAAAATTTTTTCTTAATAGATTCATTTTATTGCAAAAAAAAAAAGAGGATATTTTACAAAGAAGGAAGCTGTAGTTTCTGCTTATCTGCATAATGAGAGGTGGAAGCCAAAAGCGGAAATTGTAAAAGAAATCATTTTTATTTATATTTATTTTGCTTTTACAATGAATTTTTTTCTTTGATGTTCGTAGATCATCTTCACTGACAAATGCCAGCTGGAAATTGTGATGGAGTCGATAAAATATGTTTGGAGAAGACCCAACGAGAGGTACAGCGATGATTGCGTAGAAAAGCATGTGAAACATCCACCATCCGTCATAGTTTGGAGCTGCATTACTTACGAAAGACCAGCGCCATTATATTTTGTTGATGGAATAGTGAACAGCAAGCAGGACATCAGTGTTCCGGAAAATGTTTTCCTGGGCGTCGAGTTTTACAGACTTAAACCCCATAGAAAATTGTTGGTCGTTGCTGAAAATAAGACTGTACTCCCGCAAGAATACAAATCTTCAGATTCTACATGAAATTAAGAAAATGTCAAAAAATTATATTTTTTCCATTAAGTTTTCTTCCAATTTTACGGCAATGAAGATGTTCCATAGAAATCGAGATATTGGCATATTTTCAGGCAGTCAAGACGACATCCATCCTCAGAAACTGGCCTCAAATATCCCTAAATTATTTTCTATAATTTGCTTTTATATTTTCAAACTTGTTTAAAAAATCCAATTTATATTTCAATTTTATTTGGCGTAATATAAAAGTGGAAAATAGCAGAGCCAATACAAAGTGTCAAAAATGTACAGCTGGTAAAGACCACAATAAAATCAAAAATTATAACAAAATCTCGGAAATTTTAAACACTCGAACAGGCCTGCGGTATTGAGACATTTATTTAAACTATTTAGGATCGATTAATACTTAACAGAATCAGATACAAATTATTCATAATTTCTGCACAAAGTAAAATCATTACCAGCAACTTTATATTCCAATATGAATTTCACCTTACATGCACAGTCCAGCAAACGAAATTTGCGACTGATGAAAAATGAAAAGAGTATAAATTGAAAACAACTGGTCAAAAGAATAATATAAGGCTTTTTAAATTCAATTTCCAACGGGAATTAACAGTTACAAAAAATAATAGTTTATTGAAATGCAGTAGTAGGCGTTTGTAAATGTGAGAGACGAATGTTGTTTTTTGAGAATACACGAATAAAACATTTTGTTTTCAGTTACATGCAAGTTGGCTTAAAATTAAAATTTTTCATAGAGTATATAGCCTAGTAAATAATGTTTATATATTTATTTATTTATTTAGATATAATATACAATATTATACTAAAGACTAATGGGTACTAGAAACTGAGGCCAACGACTCAATAGAATGCGCTAAAAATCGGAGCTTTCGGCTCGATTACGGACAGTACATACTAATTATACGATCCAGCTACCATGTCATGACAAGGATGGACAGAGAACTTCAAAAATAGATGTCATTTTCTACTTCCCGATCTTTATATAATTGTTCTTTAATTGTGCATGTACAACTCAACAAATCACGCATTTTTCCGATGCAAATTTATGACTGCAAATCACCGCTGTCGCTGTCACTTCAAATGAAGTTTTTCACTTCACTTTAAAGCCCGACACTTCGTCACTTCCTCTTTCATGGAAACACTTCGGTTTTCCAGTTTCAATGAAAAGCTAAAATCGATATAAAAAAAAAAATATAAATATGTTCATCTCTATCAACTGTTTCGTTCAATTAATTTTTTGCATTTCTCCTTAATTTGGAAGGGCATCATTGACTGTAACCAGATCGGTGTGTTTGAATCTATATTTCTTAGAAAAAGTAAGACTCCATCTAGCACCCATTCTATAGTACATTTTGAGACCTTTTGTGTTTATTTAAATACCTATTTGGCAACATTAATGAACAGTCATTTAACTGATTAGAATTTGGTGGAAAGGCGAGGCTTTTATTTTTAATAATTTTATGCAAAAGGACTGACATCGAGAGTATGTACCCTAATTTTAAAAGTTTTGTCGGAGCCTTATTCGGTCTTTTTTCGCAGACTAAGCACATAAAACCAGATAAATTTTGATAATATGTCGTTTTCTCATTACACTTCACTTCGAAACACATCAATTTTTTAAAAATTTCACTTCAGAAAAAAATTTCAAAACGACAGCCCTGCTGCAAATGCATTTAAAAAAATTTTCGTAAAATGTTCGGATATCACATTTGGCTGCATATAGTTACATTGAATCATGAAACTCTTGTTCATAACTGAATGTTGAATCATGAAAGTCTTGTTCATAACTGAATCTTTATTGGAAAATATAAATCTTAAATATAAAATTCTTATCCTAATTTTGCTTATTCTTAATTTTCTTAATCTATAATTGTGTGCATACACATTTACATACATATGTAATTACATAACGATAGAACTATAACTTAAGGTTTAGGTTTATCGAGGGATTTGGTTGATTTTAGTACCAAATATTATCTATACTAATATAAAGAAGTCTGTCGAATTGTACTGAGTTTACTTCAGTGTTTTCCCTGATATCAAGTTTTGAAAATTTCACTTATATAGAAGGTGGGCGTGGTTACTGAGGGATTTGGTTGAGATTTTGATACCAAATATTTTATTTATGCCAATTTAAATAACTGTGTTTAGTTTCGTTTAATTGACTTCAATATTTTACTTGATATCAAAATTTTTCTTATATCGTGGGTGGGCGTGGTTACCGAGGGATTTGGTTGATTTTAGGACGAAATATTGTCTATGCTAATATAAAGTGCATTCAATTGTGTTGAATTTACTTTAGTATTTTACCTGATTTGAAAATTTTACTTATACGATGGGTGGGCGTGGTTTCGGACCAATTTCAACCATTTTACAAAGGAAACATCTCGGGACGCTTAGAATTCGATTATGTATAAAAAATAGTATTGTCCAGCTTTTGCTGTCAAATACCCCATAGTGCGGTGGTTACTTGGACGCAATCAAAAAAGTGCGAAAAAAACATAATTACTGTAAACATTGTTAGTTACACTCAGTGAATTTACAAGGTATTTTATTCGGTGTCATTTCCCATAAATTCTGTAATTTTTAATGCAAAATTGTACGACATTATAATTATACGACAGTATATTATACACAAAAATTACTAAACAGGATATTATATAGTAAACAAGTAAATCAACGTAAATATTTTAATCGTACACAGATATATATTTAAATTTTACCACGTTTATATCAACTCGCTTTCAATTGTGTCTGTCTCTCAGTCTGTCTGTTCGGGTGGAATTTTGCAATCGATTTTAAACCAACTTCCCGATGAGCTAGCGGCTTGAAACTTTAAACATAGCTCAGAACTAGATGACAATGAAATTTCTAAAATTAATATAAAATATTAGCGTTTATTTATTTACTGGCGCAATAATTATAGTACAGCATACTTTCAGGCTGGAGTATAAATATTATTGTTATGCAATAATTATAGTACAGAATAATTTCAGGTTAGTGTATAAATAATGAGTACGGTGCTAACTAAAAGATGGCATAGCTAGTGTTTGTGTCGACGATAACTAATATGGCGTTTTGGGAAGTAGATATTTGTCAATATGATTCATAGATTATAGTCCGTTTCTAAAACGTGGTATATTAAAAATTTATTTTTATTAAAAATTTTTATTATATGTTAAAAACAAATGCATTAAAATAAAATAAAGAATATTTCAATATTAATATCAAAATTTCATATATTATAATATGATCCGAATATAAAATTAGCGTTAAAAAAAAACAAAAAAAATTTATTGAAATTTAACATTTCTCATAATTAACTAAATAGGTATAATTAATAATTGATAATTAAATGAAAATTCATAAACGGAAATGCAAAATCTGAATTTTTAATGTCTACATTTCCAGATACAAAAACATAATGAACATATTAAATTTAGATTTTAGCAAACAAATCAATTTAGCAATAAATACCTATTTGAAAATGAGTTTGTTATTGTCAACAATTTTAATAATATAAGATTTGCATAAATATGGAGACCAAATTAAATCAAATTGGAAATAAAAACAAACTAAATTTAATATACATAGGGGAAAATAGTGCATCTTGATGCTAGGTGTACGTGAATAAATTGCCACAATTTTAGTATATTCACCCTGCATTTATTGCAGAAAACGATTTCTTTAGGATTTTCGAGAAATCGAAAGGAAATGCATTGGTTTTTGAAAATGTCCTTTTCAGCAGGGTTGCAATCGACAGATTCTCCTGTCTGATCCCGAAAAACCTCTAATATGTGCATAAGAAATTTCTTTCTATAAATCCATAAAAAAATCACTGAATGGATTCAACATTAAAACTTACAATAACAAAAAAAAAATGCATTTTCATAGCAAACATTATTCACGTTCGTTTGTAAACTGTCGCAAAACTTGTCTCAGTTCATTATTTGACCAAACCTTAATAAATGCCACCCAACAAAAATTGTACAATGGCAAAGTTTTACTGGGCATAAAACTTATTTCGTTGGCAACATTCACAAACAAAAAATAACAAGTCAAAGAAATGCAGACAGATGAGCAAACTTTGACTGGGAGAGCAATTAAAATAATTCGGACAATGGTTAAAAACAAAGAAGAGGCAGACAGACGATTGCATTCACAACGGAAGAATATAAATTTGAATTAACAAAAAAAAAAAAAAAAAATATATAAAAAAAAATAGTTTATGACAAATGAGATTTATAAAAAAAAATTTAAAAAAAAAAGTTAAAAAAAACTGAAGAATAAAAAGATTTTACACACACAGGCCAACGAGAAAATCTTGGAAAAGTTTGAATCATGAAAACTAAATGAAATCAATGTAAAATCAACGAAATTCCCATAAATACAATTGAAGAGACACAAGTAAAAAATTTAACTTTGCAATAAAATTTTTGGGAAGTAGAACTTTTACTTTTACTAAAATAGAACAAGAAAAAAAAGAAAAACAAAGAAATTAAAAACTTTTTACCGTAAAATATGTTTTCTTAAATAATGAAAGTCATTAACCGAAAACCCGCAGGATAAAGTTCGCACAATTAAAAATGGCAAGAAAAAAAGGATGAAAACGAAGGCGCACCAGAAACAAAAATGTACTTGAAGTGCAACACTGTGTTTTAGCCAATAGTACGAAATACATACAGATTTATGCAAGGGGGCTGTATGTATGTGTGAAAGTTCAAGTTTCTATAGCAACTTAAGTTAAAGCCATGATAATGCGAGATAACTTGGCTTAAGTTGAAACTTTTTGAAAAGTTAACAAGCGCAAGGTAGCAAGAGTAAAACAGACAAACTGAGTGGAGAAAAACTAAAATCTTCTTAAGAAAATTAAGTAAAATACATTGCAGTTAGTACTAACACTTACATATGTATGCAGGATACGTTTTTGTTTTCATAAGAAAGTGTTTAAAAATGTTTTTCTCTTGTATCGTTAATTAACAACAAATTGGCTAATGATGTTGTGTATTAAGAAGTAATAGGTCAATGATTTTTATGACAACTATCTTAAGTTTTTACTATACCATATTATAGAATAAACTTATCTGTTTTTTTTTTAACGAATAGATTCTCACAAATGCCGCATAACACCAAGTAGTACTACTCATTAACCAGAGAAGACAACAGCCACTCTGTTCACCACCTGGACAAAGGAAGTCAAAGTGGTCCTTGACATAGTAGCTGCAGGAAAGCGAGTTCCAACGGTCAACTATCCGAAAAGCCTTGCGGTAACTTTTGACAGCCTCTTCACTTTCACCACACTAGCCACTAACATCAAAAATCGATTGAGAGGACGCAACAGAGTCCTGAAATTACTGGCTGGAAGTACGTGGGGCAAGGATAAGAAGACACTACTAACTACTTACAAGGCTATTGGGCGCTCTGTCTTGAAGTCGCCGCCCCCTTATGGTCAACATCCATCAGCGAAACACATTGAAAGGGAGTACAGGCTGGCCAAAACGCTGCCCTGCGAACAATCACAGGCTGTCACCTTATGTCACATGAGGACCACTTGCACGAGGAAGTAAAAATATTCAAGGTAGAGGAACACAACACCCTTCTCGCCAAGCAATACCTCATCAAGTGCCACCTCGAAAATCACCCTAAAAAGTGCCTGTTAAACATACAAGAACCACCACGATCCATCTGCAAGGGACTAAACCAGTTCCAAAAAAGCATTCACCGTCTTACAACACCTCAATCACAACCATTAAACCAAAATGATTGCAACGGAAACATTTCACACGGAAAAGGTAGCAAGAGCCATGGGCAACCGTCAGCCTAACATTGTTCTGGGAGGGGGACCACCGCGGACAACGAAATTCAACTGCCGAGGAGCACGAGATGCACCTTAGTCCAACTAAGATCCGGATGGAGCAAGATGCTTAATTGCTATATGGAGCGCATTGACAACACTATAACTAACAGCTGCCCAGACTGCAACAATGGATCTCACGACACCAGGCATCTCTTTGCCTGCCCAGCAAAACCTACTGACCTTACAGCCATATCATTATGGACACAACCCCCAGAAGTTGCCCGATTCCTGGGTTTAGACTTAACCGAACATGACAACTGATGCAATTATTGACTAGTTTAATGTTGCTACAACAACAACAACTCATTAACCATTTGACTAATCGAAGAAAACGGTCAGCATGACTTTGATTTTGGAACGGCTTTGGCATGGTATTCTGAGTTTAGGTTCATCTTTAGCACGATATTCGCTTGACTGCTGAGGTGTTTCTGGATCGTAGGTGTAGATCCATGTTTCATCCTCTGTGATTATGAATTTTAAAGCATCATCGCCCATCAAAAGCAACTCTTTGGACACTTCAAATTCTTTGCTTAAGGCCACCTTCTGGTCTAGATTTTTCAAAAAACTGATTTTTTTTTTATATTTCAAAAGTAGGCCTTTAAAAGTATACTGTAAAATTTTCGTATCGATATTTTCAGTATTTTGACAGCCAATTTAGCAGGTGAGCGCAGAAGCAGGACTGAAGTTTAAACTCATTTATTTCGAAACTATATTTTTCTGGTGGGACACAAAAAAACAAAACCTACTCGACCGATTCGTCTCAAATTATATATATATTATTTAGAAAACCACGGCTTATAGCAGGAACTAAAAAAAACTTTCTACGTTGAATACTTCTTACTTTTTACATACAAAAAGGAGTGAAAAAACAATCTGTTTTCGTAAAGTTCGCGTTGTTGAAGCGCCATTTTTTAAAATTTTTTTTTTTTTCATTTTAGTTCCTGCGATCAAGGCCGTATTTAGGGAGGGGGGAGTTTTGGGGTTCTGACCTTTTCTGAATTTTTTGTTACTTTTGGCCATTTTTTTGAGGTTAAGATTAAAAAAAATGGGAAAATTTTTCCTAAAATTTTAATTTTATAGGGTCCATCAAATGTATCATTGATTTAATTTATTGTATTTAAGAATCAGTTTGATAAAAATTATTAATGAATATTTTCTTCGAATGAAGCCCCCCCCCCCCCCCCGCCCTGGCTACGGCCCTGCCTGCGATAACTACATTAATACCAATTGTAACCTCTTTTTTTTTGTTTTAGATCAGTGGAAAATCCAAAACCTCTCCCACCAGCAAAATCCGTTTTTTTTTTTAAGAGGGCAACTGTAACACCAATTTTAGTATACTTAAATTATATTATATTTTGTAGCTCGTCTTATTACCTTTCCAACGGTATACATGCATGTCGGTAGTATAATGACTGAGTTATGGACGATTCTGTGAATCGATACAGTCAATTTCGGAGATTTGGTTCGCTCTGGCAACTCCGGTGAAAACAGTACCGGATTTTTTTTGTATACCTTTTTGCTGGGTTTGGTCTAAAATAAAACAATAGGCAAAAATTTAAGCCAAATCTAAAAGGATGAAGTCGATCGGTCGTTACGTTCAATCTACAAAGTTTAAATACTATTACTCATTATTTCATTTAAAAAAATTAATCCTAAAAACTCGGCAAATTCAAGGGCGCTAGACCAGAAGGTCCCCTTAAGAAATTTTCCATACTGAAAATTGTCGAAAAAAATACGGTTTGTCATTGCATAGAGGGATGGGTGTACCTTGTAAATAACATACTAAAATAAAATTTGTTTAATAAGGTTCTGTTAATAACTACAGGGTTATGAAGTAAATCTCGTTTCTGTTAAATTTTTGTTATCGTGCTGTTATTAACAGTTTTCTATAAACTTAACATTTGCCAAGCATTAACATGATCAATGTTAAAAAAAACATTTTACCATACATACATACTTCTTTCTTTGGGGATCTAACAGCGACATCTGTGATATTTTGGGCAAACAACTATTATTGGCTTGTGTCAACTTTCTTCACTATATACTTGTCCATTGATAATGTACACTGCTGGACAAAATAATAGGGTAAATTAATTTCTTTGTAATTATATGCGAAATTATGTTAAACTAAAACAAAAAAAAAAGAACAACAACTTAACAAATTTTCGCATATTCAAGTATTTATAGTGAAACACCCTGGACAAAACAATTGGTATGCACGCCGGTTATTCGACAATCATATGTTGACATGACCAAAACAGCCTCTTGATCTTAATTCCATTGGAAATTTATGCAGAGAACTGAAAGGACTTATAGCAAAATATCTCACCATGAACTTTATGTGTGCTTAAGTCTGCTTTTTTTTTTTTTTTTTTTTGGAGGAGAACAGCATTGAGAGCCTCAGTCAGTGTGCTAGACTTCCACTCACCAAATCCACCTCGCCTGTCCGAACGTTGAAGCCCTCCTGGGACACCTACTGGTACTACGTCAGGAGGCCTTTGTGAGCATTAACGCCCAAGCGTCTGTTAATTGTCATTCAGTCAAATTGTCTTCCTGTTTCAACCTCGCCCTCGGGATTGTGCCACGAGGTGGCTGTACTGTGTTGCATATTAGATAGTTGCTGATGCTGTTGGTTCAGCCGGTACTCGCTTTCTGCAGCTCGGAGTTTTGCCATTACTTGTAATGCAAACTGGCAGCCTACCTGCCATTTCTATTTCGACTCGCCCATTTGTGACAACAGGTTGGACGTTGTCAGTTCCATACCTTAAGTCTGCTTTGAAATAGAAAGCCTAGCAAAATATCCAAGAAATCGGGCACAAAATATCAGCCAAGACATACCGCATCTTAATCTCCTTAGTGCGACGAAGGATTCAGGCAGTTTTGAAAAATTAAGTTGGCTGCACTAGCTACTGGTATTTAAAAGATTTTCATTTATATTATGTTCTTTGGTTTGATATAGCCGGTTTTTGCCGGTTTTTGCGCCTATTAATTTGGCCTGGGTGTTTCACTATAAAATTGTTTATATTTAAATATGTAAAAATATGTTAAGTTTTCGTTCTTTTTTTTTTACATAACTAACAATAAAATCCAATGAAATTCATTAACCCTAAGTATTTTAAAGCACGCATTTGTAAAAATGTATGGTCAAACCTGTCCAGCAGTGTATGCATGTACATACTGCGAATATGAGATCAACGAAAAATTTATATTCATTTGATTTATACGATTTTTGTTTTCTGAATTGTGTTTGTTTAATTCTAAATTATGATAAAAAAAATATAAAAAGTAACAAAATTAAAAAAAAAAAAAAACCAAAAAAATATTTGTCAGAAGTGGGATTTGAACCCACGCCCTCAGAGAGGACCAGAACGCTCAGTTAACCTTCTAGTCGAAGGTAAGATTGCTCTTGAGTCTGGCGCCTTAGACCGCTCGGCCATCCTGACATGTGAGAAGGGAGCGGCAAAGTGCACATACAATCCCAAGCAGTGTTACTATTTCACTTTTTCATCAGCCTCAATATTTCAATTTAGCTTTTTGGCGAACAAATTATAAATAAACTACAAGTGACATAAATTTCAAACAAATTTACTAACTTATTGATTTTTCATTGAATTGAAAAAAAAAAAAGTGAAAAATATGGAATGAAAAATAAAATTACTTTAAAAAATTCAAAATTTCTTTAGGACATAAGGTCTGTGGCAGAAAAAGTCCTGAAATTGGATGACATCATAAAAATGCAACATCACATAACAGTTATCTTTGCATTTTTCTAAACAAAAAAGTGTCCAAAACAATTTAACGATCGAGATATCATTTTGTAAACTTGTCAAAAAATATACCATATGTAATAGCTAAAAAATCCAAAATGATAAAAATAGATTGTGAATGATTTTATAAATAAATTTAAGCAATGTTTAACCCTCCGATAACCGACAACTTTTAAACCGTCAAAGCCCGACAAGGTCCCCAGGGGCATTCTCTATTAATACAGCGCGGGATGCGTATTATTGTTGTTTTTGTTTTTTTTTTTTTTAAGCCAATATGTTAGGTGTAATGTTGCACAATTTGTGTTAACATATATTTGAGGAGATAAAATGGAAAAAAGCTAACTTTAGGGCACAGTATACAGTATGCCAAACGCTCGTATCTATACAGTTTTTCGCGGTAGTATACAGTTTTTTCAACTACAAAACCGCATACCGCCTTTTTTTTACTAAAATACCGCGTTTATACTAAGAAAAAAATATCAAATTTTTGAACGCTAGGAAATTCAAATTTATCAATCGCAATGCAATACGCCTGAAAGAACAATGGCAACTCGTTGCGAGAGTATACTTTTGAAAGAAGTGGAAACATTGAAGGCGATTCTTATCGTCAAATGTAATTTGAAATATGCATGCGTTGATTTCTATAAATATCTCATGGGAAAGCCGGGATCGCTTTGTCAAATTCCTTCCAAGCACAAATTCTATATAACTACAGAAAGAGATATGAAAATGGAGAACAAAGAGAATTTAGATGATAGATAAATTGCTTTCCTTGTTAATTTTCATTCGAAAAAATTCATACCGCGAAATATACAGTTTTTTTCAAATCGATTTACAGTTTTTTAAACATTTTTGGTAGAAATATACAGTTTTTGGTCCCAAAAAAGATGCGAGTGTTAAGTATGCCAGATAGCAGAAAGTAATCTGAAATATATTCAGGTCTTCTGAGATTTGACAATTATGACATGTATTCGCTCAATAAATTTTGACAAATAATTTTGTTTATGAGAGAAAACTCTCTTAACCCATTTTCGACAGCTGTTCACAAATAAATAAATGAAATAAAAGTATCAAAAAACAATAAACCTTTCGGTAGGTAGATTTGAATGGCGTACATAACAAAAAAACTGTAAGTTTTGGGTTAAATCCTTGGTTCACATTATGCACATGGTTGTTACAAACGCCTTCGAAGATCTCGTTTATAAATGTCAAAAAATTTTTGGGCCTTTCAAATTTTTCTATTTTATTTACATATTGTATTGGTACCAATGGGTTAATACGTTTTTGTATTCACTTCTGAAATATCAAATGTTTTGAGAGAAGTAAGAGAATAATTTTCGAATTGGGCAGACGTCAGTGAACAGAAAAGAGGGCGTCACTTCTATTTATTTCACTATGTGACATGTATTCGCTCAATAAACTTTGACAAATAATTTTGTTTATGAGAGAAAACTCTCTTAACCTATTTTCGTCAGCTTTACACAAATAAATAAATGAAATAAAAGTATCAAAAAACAATAAAACTTTCGTTTGTTGTTTGTTTTTTCTCAAATAAAAGCTCTCAAAATATTTTGTAGACTGTGGTTCTATAAAGTATTTAAATAAGCAAAAGTCCTCTTAATATTCTATATAGTTTTACTGATTTCAAAAGAATTTTATTAAAATTTCGGAGAGGTACATTTCTTACTTGAATGGCATACATAACAAAAAAAACTTTAAGTTTTGGGTTAAATCCTTGGTTCACATTATGCACATGGTTGTTACAAACGCTTTCGAAGATCTCATTTATCAATGTGTGAAAATTTTTCTGGCTTTCCAAATATTTCTATTTTATTTACATATTGTGCTGATACCAATGGGTTAATACTTTTTTTTATTAGGAGTATGAATGTATAAACTCGTAATTGTGACTAACTTCATATATATCATATGCGCCATTTTTTTGACATTGACAGCTATTCTCTCTCGAAGAGCACCAAAAATACTATAAAAATTGATCTGTCAAATAATTTTCATAATTTTACAAAAGTGTTTTACTATAGCTGAAAATGTCGAATATTTGGTGGGATATGAAAGGTGTCGTGTATTATGAGCTGTTGAAGTCGAATGAAACGATCACTGGCGACCGCTACCGACTACGATTGATGCGTTTGAGCCGAGCATTAAAGGATAAGAGGCCAGAATATGAGAATAGACACGACAAAGTTATTCTTCAGCACGACAATGCTCGACCGCATGTTGCAAGGCAAGTAAAAACACACTTGGAAACGCTGAAATGGGAAGTGCTACCTCACCCGCCGTATTCTCCAGACATTGCTCCTTCTGATTACCATGTGTTCCGATCGATGACACATGGCCTGGCTGAACTGCACTTCCGTTCTTTCGAAGAACTCAAAAAATGGGTCGATTCGTGGATAGCCTCAAAAGATGAGAAGTTCTTTCGACGCGGAATCCGTATGCTACCAGAAAGATGGGAAAAGGTTGTGGTTAACGATGGGCAATACTTTAAAGAATAAATTTGCAATCACTTTTTCACAATAAATGTCCAAATTACGAAAAAAATTCGAGTTTATACATTCATACTCCTAATATTTACTTCTGAAATATCAAATGTTTTGGGAGAAGTAAGAGAATAATTTTCAAATTTGCCAGACGTCAGTGAACTGAAAAGAAGGTGTCACTTCTATTTATTTTACTTTATTTATTTCACTATGGTTTAGGGCATATTTTTTAATTTTTTTTCTATATTTTTCTGTTACAGACAGCCAAAAAGAATAAAATAATAAAAATATTGTATTTAGGTTCTTTATTCTGCTTCGGCAGCCTATTGTGCTTCAAGTATCGCATTTCTAGAGGTTCTACAAATACGAAAAAATTACATGAAAGTACCTGCACAACCACAAAACCAGAACGAAGTGCATGGAAGTTCATACAAGATCCCTGTGCAACTTTTCGGTCATCGACCCCCTAAATGAATTCCACCAGACGATTATGATGAAAAATTTCACAGAATCGTGTTGAAGCCGTTTTTAATCGCTTCTAAACATCGCATTTATAGAAATCACGTAGGCTGAGGCTGTTTGGTTTAACCGTATTGAAATACCGTTTAGTTCAAAATAGCATAGCTCCCTAGAGACCTTATTAGTTATTGGAGGGTTAAGGGAGTCGCCTATTGTAATGAAGCACGGAGCGGAAAAAAGCCAAAATAAAATTTTCAGATTTTCGTATTTTTGACTATGTCGCTTATGAGAAAGAAAAAGATAGGCATAAATAAATATTCGAAAAATCATTGAATTCTATAGTTTTTAAATTTTATTTCGCCTTTTTCCGCTCCCTGGTGATGAGTCAAAATGTTTTTTTTACTTACTTAAACTTTCCAATGCGTTTTCCACAAAACTGCAATTTTCGAAGTGGCTGCCACATTATCTCCAAAACTAATGAACAGATTGCGCTCAAATTTTTATGGTATCTTCAGTCCATCTAGCGCGAACCAAGATCACTGGGATATCTGCCATAGTTTTTTTTTTTTCAAGTTGAAATTATGATAAAAATTACAAAAATCTAATATTTGAAAAGCAGTGCCACTGTTATCAATGGAAAAATATATAATCTTCAAGAGCTGGAGGTTTATTGTTTTAATTATATGTATGTTTAAACATTTTTTTGTTACGCTAATTTTTCGGGGATTTTTGGTAAGATTTATAAAACAAATTTTACAAATTTCCATGCTGACTGAAATATTTACTAAAAATCTCTACAAACCGAGGGTAAGGAGAGGTGTTAAATGTAGAAACAAAACTTATTTACCTTTTGATCAGGAACAACTTTTTCTCAGCCATGAAACGTATAGCTCTTGAAATGTATATACTTACCCATTGATTAAGGTCCTAGAATGCAGGTAGAGAAAAACCATGATGTAACTTTCTTCAGCAAAAATGTTCGGCACAATATCATTCACGTTATACCACGATTTCTCTGCTTCAGCTTGCAAGCAACTTTAATTTGTTGCGTAGTATTATTTTTAATAAATAAATACAAATTGAAAATTGGATGCAAATGATTTCGATTTTTTTCCGTTCTGTTTTTTGATCACAAAAATATGGTCACCGTAATTATATTTGATCACAGAAAAGGTTTGCCATGACAAAGGTTTTGTATGAATAATTTGCTGCACAGTTTATTAAAATACAAAACAAAAAACATACGTTTTTAGTTCTAAGTTTTTTATCTCAAATTTGAATGCACCATCCCAAAATCGTTATATAGTACGAATTTCATGGAATGCAGCAGTATTTTTAAGTTTTGGCCAATTTTATTGTAGTTTCTGCGCCATAAAGCACTCATGATTTTTTTTTTTCTTATATTGACAAGTAACTATTATTAAAAAAAAAAAAATAAGTGTAAAGCGAGTCAAAGAAATATTAAAAAAAAAAAAAAAAAAAAGTTTGTCAGAAGTGGGATTTGAACCCACGCCCTCAGAGAGGACCAGAACGCTCAGTTAACCTTCTAGCTGAAGGTAAGATTGCTCTTGAGTCTGGCGCCTTAGACCGCTCGGCCATCCTGACATATAATCATATGATGACAAATGATGTATAAGAGTTATTTATTGAAAAATATTGGTTAATTTAAACTTTTTAAACACACATAACAGTATTGGTACAAAATTATTTATAAAACTAATAAATTTTTATTTTTATACATTTGAATACATATACACATCCATACAAATGAATTCTATCTGTAAACTACATATCAGCTACAGCGCCATAATAATACTATGCGGTGTTTTATTGAAACTTTTGGTAAGTTAGCAAATACACAAATCATCCCCAATTGCGGAGTAGTTCAGAATTTGTTAAAAACATACCAAATAAATAAATAAGTAAAAACTATACCAACGCTGATTCATTCAAGTTCGACCGTATATGATAAAAAACTCGTCCCGATTGTATTTTTGCCATTCCGTTTTGTTACAATAAACCGCATTCGGTGATACGGCGACAGTTGGCATTTACCTACGAAATTATTAAGAGTGAACGTGACGTTGTTGGTGGAAAATGGAGAAAATAAATACAGAATTTTTAATTTCATCAATTAAAGATCGACCAGAATTGTGGGATAAATCCTATTATAGCTATAAAGATAAATCAGCGAAAGCAGGGGCGTGGAAGGATGTTTGCATCTTACTACATTCAAACTATGCAGGACTGGATGAAAATCAAAGACAGGATTTTGGTAAGAATAAATTTCTTTAGGTACATGTTCATTTAAATAAAAAGAATAGAAATCGCTCAGGTTTTGCCGTACGATTGTTTCCTTTTTTTTTTTTTTTTGTTTTGTTAGAGACGGTATATTTTAATCGATAAAGCGATAGCAGAAACTGTAATATTTCGATAAACTGTGTGTTCATTCTAGGGATGCAAAAAACAGGTATGTTAAATCGAATGAGTGATTTTTGTATTGAAAAAACCCGGGTTTTACTGAGTACTTTTTCTAACATCAATGAACCGGTTTACCGATGGAAAAACTAAAAACCGAAACTGAAAAGAGAAAAAAATAGCGTTTTTCACCACCCCCGAACGTTAGTTCTGTTGAAGAATATCTTGGTCTTAACAGGAGTTGAACTAGATTCCGAAAGGAATACAGCTATTCTAAACAAACTAACATACAGTGCCGGACAATAAAATAAGAACACCCTGTACCATAAAACTTGTACTGATATTTTTTTATATGGGACTGTTTATGCCAAACAATTTTTATAGAAGAAAAAATGATATGTCGTATACTGAAAAATATCTGGGTGGCAACTCTGTAATCTATGTAATGTAATTTTTTGGGGATTCCCAAGGAAAAAAGTTAAAGGAAACCATCCGAAGGTGGACAATAAAATAAGAACAGCAAAAAACAACATTTTTTTTTAAAGAGAACGCTTAAATTCGATTATAATTTGTACTGGCAAGCATTAAAATATTAAAATTGAGATAAATACAAAATAAATGTAAATATTCCATAGTGTCATAGCAGAATAGGTCGAGCAAAGCACTGTAGCAATGAGGAGCGGGCTTTGGTTAAAAAACTGCGAAATGAGGGCCAAAGCATACGCTAAATTGCTAAAACTATTGATAGATTCTCTACATTTGTCTATCAAGCCTTATTACCTCAAAAACATCAATGCAAGAGAGGTAGGCCCCGCAAAACTACCATCGCAGATGACAATCGCATAAAAATTTTGTCGGCACGCGACCCATTTAAGTCAGCTGCCACAATTAGAGACGAGACAGGGGTTGAAATTTGTGCTCGGTCAGTAAGGAGACGTTTGGTGGAAAAAAATGTTGACACAAAGACATCGAAAATGCCGCATCGAATTCGCTAAAGCACACATTCAGTGAGATGGTCCAATTAATACAAAAAAATGTCATAAAGTGTTCTTTACCGATGACAGCAAGGTAAATTTGGTTGGAAGTGATGGCAAGCGTTGGGTTAGGCGCCCAAAAAATGCGGAGTTGAGCCCCAAATATACAATGAAGACATTCAAGCATGGAGGTGGGTGCATCATGGTATAGGGATGCTTCTCTTGGTATGGTGTGGGTAAAAGAGACAATAGACAGATTTCTGTACGTACACATCCTTCAAGAGGTGATGCTTCCTTATGCAGAGTGGGACCTGCCCCTAAGATGACAACTGCAACAGGACAACGATCCGAAGCACACTTCAGTCCTTGCGCGGAATTGGTTTTTCGATAATGGAATTCACGTTATGCCTTGGCCAGCACAATCTCCGGACCTTAACCCAATCTAAAACTTGTGGAATATTGTCACAGAGAAGATTGGCAGTGCCAGAGCTAAAAACAAGGACGAATTGTGGCGAAACATTCAAAACGCCTGGTATTCTATACCACAGGCTACTTTTGCGTCTTTAATGGACTCGTTGCCAAAAAGGTGTAAGGCAGTTTTGAATAACAGATGCTATTCCACAAAATATTAGCATTAAAAAACAATTCGAAGCAATATTCATATATTTTCTTTTCCAAAATTGAAGTGTTCTTATTTGTTTGTCCTATTATTTGAAATATTATATTTTGTATAATTTTTTCAATTTTTTGTATACTGAATTTATTTTGTTTTTGATTTATGAAAATATTAATCTTATGGAATCAATAAATAGAAGTACACTCTTTTAAATTTTTCATTATTTTAGAGAAATATTTTTTTTCATGTTTTTGGTTTCAAGGCAAGGTGTTCTTATTTTATTGTCCGACACTGTATATACCTTTGTCGAAAGATTGTAGTTCGAAACACGAACCCTATAAAATAATGGAACGAAAACAAACACAGTATTCTACATTTATCGGAAGTGACACTCCAATTCTCAACAATAGTTGGCAGCTCAGAGGCATTTGAAATACAACTATAGGCAAAAAATGTCGAGTTAACAAATGACAGAAGCCGATTGTCAGATAATCACATTGCCGAAAGAGTTTTTCTCAGCCATATTCATGATAAATATTAGAGTAATTAATTAATACTCACAATTAGATATTTATTTTATTATTAAACAATTATTTTTATTTGTTTTGTACTTTCTTAACAAATTTAAGCTAATTTGCACCTACTAATACAAATAATTAATGAAATCTCATTGATCTCAAAAATAAAACAAATATTTATTTGCTGCACAGACAAAAAAAAAAAAAATACCGGTTAACCGAAAAGGTGGCTTTTTCTTTAATTTGCATCCCTAACTCATTCTAAACAAACAAAATGCATGACAGTAAAAGTAAACAGAAATAATTGGTTGTGTGTACATAGTAGAGCAGGTAATTTTAGTGATTGTTGCTTGCTTTGTACGTAGGGTTGCTAAGTCCTGTTTTCCACATGGAAAGTTTCCTTGTCGGCAAGTTTCCAATTCTCTTTTGAACTTGCCATCCGCTTTTTCACACAGCAAGATTTCTTGGGCAATTTTACCTTTATTTTGTCTGTCATTCGTGTTGCGAAAAAATGTTTACTACCATTTTATTAAATAAAAATAAATAAATGAAAAGTGAAACCGGTTTATTGAATAAAATTAAATAGATTAATGGAAGAAAAGTGAAATTTCTTATCTTTTTCAATAAGCCAAAATCAATGCTGGATGCGCCTAAAGTGGCAAAAAAGAATAAAAAGAAATAGCAAGAAGTAACAGCATTAAAGAAAACTTGCCGGTACGAGCAAGTCTGTACTCGTCTTTCCTCTCTTGCCTACAAACTCGACTTGCCAACAAGAAAACTTGCCATGTGGAAAAGGGGTCGAAATGAACAAAGCATTGCGTTTGTGTGTAGAAAATGTGAGATCAAAATTGGTTACATACATTTTTCAGGGATTAGAAAAACAAAAAAAAAAAAATCAATGAATCAGTAATTTGAATAATACAAATCAAAATAGATCTTTATAAACATATTCTTTCACTGAAATTCGTTTTCTTATATTTCTTTATCCCCCAAAAATTTGTCTTATTAGGCGGAGTTTACATCTTCAAGCCGCACATCATGTCCGTATTTTATTTCAGAAAGTCTTTTTGAGAGGAAATTACTTTGAACGAGAAACCGCAAGCTCCTTCATTTTTGTTTATTCTCAAAAAAGCAACTCAGCGCAATTTTCTTGCAAATGTAAACTCCGCCTTAGATGTGTGCAAGATTACAAAAACTCAGCAGTAGAAAAATGTCGATTTTTTTATAAAATTTAATTTGGATTTGAAATAACTGAAAAAGGTAATTTTTAAATTATTTTCATTTTGTTACTATTATTTTATTGGCAAAATTTATTGAATACAACAAAATTCAAATTCACCTGCAATGAAAAATGCAGCAATAACAAATAGTAAACTACGACATCCTTTCTTTTTTGTCACTGGTTTATGTAGATTGATTGTTGTGAACCAAGAACCCGTAAAGACGTTACATATTCGAGAACTATGTGAAAGAATTTCAACAATTTTCGTGATTGGAACTAGGTATTTCCTTTTCGTAAGAAAACTGTGTGATACGAAGATAAAATATTGTTATTATTTTCTTTTGATAAAATTCTTAAGAGTCATAAACACTTGCTATGCACAGTTCGCATGTGCAGTAAGGACAGAACCACCCGAACACCATGTATAAAAATATTATGTGCCCAGCTGGAGTATAATAAATACTTGGCAACCCTGATTATATGAACATATCGATAGTGCCATTTTGTTCTTGCTCTTTGCACATTCTCTCTCCTTGTAGTTTCTTCATTTTTCATAATTTCTACTTGTTCTCGCTTATTCATGAATGAATTACTGCCAAACTTTCGACGATTGTGACTGTGATAAATAATAAATAAATAAAATATTCTGTTAATTTTATTATAGAAAGTGCTTAATATTTTTCACAGTACAACTTTTCTGATGGAATACAAACACATTCATGCTACGCTTTATGATATTAAAAAATATTTAATTACGGTCGACCATCAAATATTTAGTGATTAATCGCTATTCTCTCAAAGTTGCGATTAACTTGATTGCAATCAGTACATTTTCAATTTGATTCTCCACTATTTTTAGCTCTTCTGAAATAGTGTTGTCATCTAAAATTTCAAACTTCTTCCCACATTTCATATTTGTTATTTTTTTTAATTTTTTCATTTTTTTTTTTTTGCTTTGAGGAAATGTAATCAAATGTATGCAAGTGTTCTACGCTGCTACGTGGCTAATCTATATTGGAAGATTGAATGTTTTTCTTCGTACACTATTTTTTATTCCCCAATTTAAATGCTATTTATTAACATAAACACTGTTCTCACTACTGATTCCATATCCAGCTGGGTACAATTTGTTTACTTATGCGTTTTAAAAGAAGAAAAAAACTCGTACTCTCTCGTTAGTTTATAAGCAAAACAAAAATCGTATCGTCATTTACGCCAGTTACACGTTCGTAGTATAATCGCAATTATTAATCGAGTATAACCGGAGTGAATTTGTGAGAAATGCCTCCAAATAAGAAAAAATCAATTGTGTGGCAATTTTTTAGACGAACTGACGATATATCTACGGCAATATGCGGAATTTGTCAGAAACCTTTAAAATATTACGGCAGCACAACGAACTTGAAGGAACATGTACGTAGAATACATCCTGCTCAGTTTTACAAAGCTGTCGAAGAAGATGGGCAGAGGTCGAGTGGTGACAGCATGGAAACCAACGAGAGTGGTTAGCATAGAGAATGTAGAATTTTTTTTTATTTCAGTTTTAGAACATGAGAAAATTAAGCTTTTATTAGATTACTTAAATAATCGAACATTCATAATCAATTATATTCTATGGCTTCATTTTGGATGATTTGTTTTCAATGAAATTACAAGACCAAAAAACTGTTCAAAATTGAGCATATGGTATGAAATTAAACAACAAAACAATAATCGCTTAAACCTGAACAAATCATTTCAAGTAAACATGCGATAATGTTTTTTTTCATAATTTTTGTTCAAAAAAAAAAAAACATAGAAATTCTGGGACAAAAGTGCAATGCAGTAAGAAGAACATTCAATTCTGTTTAAAGTTAACTTATGTGATTATTGTTTTTGACTACTGATTTAGAAAATTTTTTCTTTGTTTCATTTAATGGGGCCTGTACACACTGGTGTAGTTAATATATTATAGTAGCAATATTCCGCCCTATTTGCATTTGGTCATAGTCAGGCACATTGAAAACCTATTTTGTTGATTATTGATTATGCTCACGCGTTCCGGCACAACTAAACGTATTTTTTTCCACGTACCTACAGTGTTACTAGTCGCTACAACCAAGAATACCATTGTAAGATTTGAAAAAGAGGCAAAAAAAGGGGGAACCAAGGGAAAAAGGTGCCCAACTCATTTTTCATTTACACTACTTCAAATAGATTTTTACTGTCTTATTAAAGATTTTTTTTACCTGTGTTTTCCTGTGTTTTGTTAGTAGCTGTGCTAAGTTAAAACGAAATAATTAAACATTTGCATGAACACAACGGTAGTTTCAAATAAGGCTGTTCAAACTGACGCAAGAATAAACGCTATGTGCAAAAAATCAAAAAGGAACAATGGAATTGGAACATATTATTGCCATTTTTTCTTATGCTCGTTAAGACAGGCAGTTTTTCCCGCGAAAATTCCAAAAAATATAATATAATTGTGCTTTATTGTGTGTTTCATAATAAAAAAATTACAATCTCTAAAGAAAATAAGTCTGTTAAAAAAAATAACGATGTACTGAAGATAGCGTGTGTCATAGAAAGACGTTGGTTTTTGTGATCAGGAGCTGTCAAAATTGGAACGCGTTGAACATGGAAACAGTTTAGTGCAAATCTTCTATCTTCTTTCTTACTATATTTTACTTCTTTCTTTCAGACAAGCGTTTAAGCTTGCTGTCATCTGACAGTTTGTATAACAACAAAAATTTTCACTTTAGCAAGCTATGTAAAAAAAAAAGAATATGCAATAACGCATAATTAAGAACAAGGAGTAAATTAGAGGCATTTTAGAAAACTGGTTGCAAAATGGCCATAAAAGGGAGAATTTACAATTTGGTCAGCCAACGGTAACCCTGGCTACGAGAGGCTCTGCCAAAAGCTGATCGATAGTCGACCATATTCGATTAAATATTTTGCGTGTCTATTGTAAATATCGATGCTATTCGATTTCTAACATTTTGCACGGCTATGCGTACGCAAATCAGTGTATTTATGAAAAATAATAAAAAGAAATTGTAAAATGTAAGTAATTGTAAAATGTAAGTAAATATATCATAAATTTATTATTTTTCATAAATATTAATAAAAAAAATTTGCTGTTGTTACTGGAGGCGGAAAGTTAGTACGAAGAGACAGTTGGAAAAATTAGTAAACCTCATGAGAGAGAATTCTGATATTGCCACAGGAAGAATAAATAATACAAAGCAAGCGATCAGGAGATGGGAAAGATTTAGTGGACTACTAAACAGCTTGGGGCCACCCGTACGTACATGGGATAAATGGCTGAAGGTATGTACATAAGTTAAATAATTATATTGCATTTAAATTTTATTCTACAGGTTTGGATAGACATGAAATCGAAAACGAAGAAAAAGGTTAGTCAAAATCAAGAAGAATTTCGTAAAATGGGAAATGACAATAATCATGTGACAGTGCTCAGCGCACTGGAAGAATCTATTATTAGCATTCTAGAAGTAAACGTAGTGGATCATGATCTATCAGGTAGATAAATGACTTATAATTTACTGAAATAATTTGGAAATGAATTCGGTTTGCAATCGGTTGTTTCTCACATACTTATTTATATAAAGACTGTAATAAGTCAAAAATAAAAAAAAAAACAGAAAAATTTTTCAGTGAAACTATAAAAATAAATCGGATTTAAAGGAGCATTGTTTGAATGAGTAAAAAAAACTATATATTAAAATTTGGATCAAAACTCATTTTAATGCTGGTGTAAACACAGCTCTTGCGATGGTTGACAACTGTGATTATTGAAAGCAGAGTTGCAACAAAAGTACCGAAAGCGAATACAGAAATATTTTTCTTTCTAGTAGCGCTTTCAGAAATAAATTTGAAATACAACTCGATGTTGATTCCACTTTGGTGCAAATCTTTCGTGTTGGAGGAAAAAGTTAAGGCTCGATCATAAAAACGTAAAATAGCATGAAGTAGAAATTTATTGAAGACTAGCTGACCCGGCAAACTTTGTTGTGCCCAATTTGTTGAATTTGTATCTAATAAAAACTCTTTTGGAACTCGAACGGCAAGTCCGTTGGAATCATCAGCATGCGCGGAATAAAAACAAACATCCTTTGTACTTTCTCTTGATAATCTTCGCCTCGATAATGTTGTTCATAAGCTTTTTTTACAGCCAGTCTCGTTTCATTGCACAGTTGAGATTGTTGATATTACACAACATGATGATGACTGAACTTACTTTCAATTGCAAATGAGGTTGTAATCCGGGCGATTCAAGCGATTTCTGTGGGATAGTTTACTACTTCATTCTGGTTGATGACTGTGTCAACCGATTTTAAGGAAACCAACTGCGCCAATATGGCTATATCGTTCGCTCAGGCAATTATGGTTATTGAATGAGATCTTTCCTCGATTCCGTCCACTAGGAGAAATGTGATAAATCCGATCGAGATGCCAACTCGATCTCATTACCAATATCCAACAATTGCTTCGAAAACACATCTGCAGTTCGATCTTTTTGAATGTAATTAAGTTCGCTTTGACCAAATCTATATCTATTTTAAATCTATTAGATTTCACAAATTCTCGCTGTAATGTTTGAGCACAACCGCTTGGTGTGAATAATCAGAAATATGTAATGCATGGGACAGCTGTCAAACGATAAATCCGCCACCAACATCATCTATTGAGAGTAATTTGAAGTGGCTCATGAATGCTCATTTTCGAAATATATTTTTCATTGGTGGTGCATTTCCATACAAAACTCGATTTTTTCGATTTCCCTTTAGGGTTTTCCGCACTTACGTTATGTTTGCCTAATCTTGAATGATAAATACTAAACTAAAATTCTTCGGCCTTAGGTAAAAAATGATGCAAAATTTAACTTCTGGTTACCTGGTGTTATTTGTTAAAACTTTATAAACTTTAGTAGTAGAACCTAAAATCCAGAATCAAACAAATATTTCACTTGCACATATGCATGAAAATAATCCGAATATTCGTTGCAACCCTAATTTAAAGCGTTCGCATTATCTTTGTCACTCGTCGCTATTGAATGCGAGCTCGCTTTTTTTTCTGTACGTTTCGCTTTTCTGTTTTCGCTGTTTCTACATGTTGGTGTTATAAAAAAATATTGAAAAAGAATAAAAAAAAATGTGAGTATGTATAACAAGATGAAAATATAAATTTATTAAATATTTAATTGAATTGAATTTTTAAATTTACTTTATTAAAAATTTGTTTATTTAGGAGTTGTAAGCGACATACCACAAAGCAACAATTTGCGGCATTGATGAAGTTTATGAAAGAAAATCAAATGATTGCAAGAGGAATTGCTAATGCGCCGGAGTACAGAACCGATGTTGAACGTTTGTGGGAAGATGCCACTAAAACACTCAATGCTCTTGGACCTCCAATAAAAACAGCGATTGCATGGAAAAAAGTAAGCGTTTTCAAACTATGCGATTTACATTTAATATTAACCACACTATATTTTAGGTTTGGAAAGATCTCAAATACCACACCAAGACCAAAGTGCGTCAAAACTTAATGTGTGCTAAAGAAAAAGATATTGATGGTCCATATAAACAACCACAACCAGCTCTGTCGAACATAGAAAAAGAATTAATAGCTTTACTGGACTTGAATACATCGGAAAAAAAGAAACTAAAAGATTTCACGCCTTCCACAAACCTCAATGATCTATTAGTAGAGATCGCACAAGGAAGCACAAGCTCATTTGAGGAAGCAGCACATGGAAGTGAAAATTCTTCTGTTCCCGAAAGTGTATTGGAATCGGAGAACCAATCACAAAAGCGAATGCGACTGCCACTAACGACTGCAGGAAAAATGTTCCAAGTGCAAAACCAAAAACCAAATAAATACATTATGGAACAAATAAAATTACTGAAGAAGCAAAATAAATTATTAAGACAGCAAAGTAATAAGATGAAGATAAAATTAAAATTATATATTAAAGTAAATAGTTGGTTAACTGCTGATATGGATTTGAGCTTGATTTTACAAACAGCTCTGCTCGATTTTTTTTTTTTATAAATTTTTATGGAAAATCGTGCAGAAAAGAATAACAGAGAGCCGCGAGCCTTAAAACAATATCTCAATTTATGCAATGGAAATCTCTCAATAATCGGTATATTAGTATATTTTAGTGACACAAATTGATTATACGGCTTTGACTTTGAATTACCCTATTTTTTTGGGGGCAGTTATAGGTTGAGTTAAACCGTGGGGAGTTATGTCGAGCTTCGTGCTAAATTTTATTCATCTTGATTTCAATATAATGAAAATGAAAATACTTCATGGAACCATTTTTCTTGGCTACAAAACTAAATAATAATATTAAGTTATATGCTAATTATTTCATGAACATGACATCTCTACACTCTAATTCAGAATTTAATATATTTATATCTGTTTGTTTTTTCCAGGTAAATATGTCCAAAAAAAATGGACTCACATGAGAGATTCATGGACGAAATCGGTTAAAAAGCAAAAATCTAAAAATCCACCCAAACCATATGTGCATCTTGAGGAAATGTCTTTTTTGAGAAAAGATAATAAAAACGCTTCAAAAGATAATAAAAACGCTTCGAAAGATGAAAGCACAGACAACGAAAACGAAGAAAGTAGCGATGACGATAAAAGTATCAATAAAATTGAAGAACAATCAGCTTCAAGTAATCTTGGTGTAATCTCTGGTGTAAAAAGGAGACACATTGACGTAATTAACGAAGTTAACAAAGTACCAGAAGAGAAAAGACAAAACGTCAATGTCCCGCAAGATGAAAATCAAAATCGTCATTTGTTGTTTTTCCGAGGATTGTTACCTTCATTGGCATTATTGAATGATGATCAAACGTTGGATTTTCAAGCAGGTGTTATTAGTTTACTGCAGAAAATTAAAAGCAATCCACAGGCGCATTTTGTTGAATTTCCGCAACATATGAACTCATACAATTGGCACGAACGTGACAATTTAGCTGAAGCACCAACTATTAAATATTGCAATGGTGATGATGATGAGTCTAACAATTAAAAACGTTCATATTTTATACATTTGTGTTAAGTCTCAAAAATGCATATCTATTTTAAACTCTACGTATGTATGTATATATAATCTTAAAGACATTGTCTTGATCTTGAGTTATATTGATTTCGGACAAATGCAGTTTTTCTTATTTTTAAATATTTAAATCTATTTAGATGTAAGAATTTGTTACTAAGAAATAAAAAACATTTAAAAATGTATTATTACTATTGTTGTGGTAGCGGATTGCAGCCTTTAAGATTTATTGTTCCCCTCTGTGGACTTAAAATTATTTCCATAATCCTAGCCTCCGATCGAAATTATAGCATTGTCCCCATTTCTATGGTGTTGACATTAGCATCTGGTATTTGATGGTCACCCAGATTCGATTCACGTATATGCATAAATGTGTCGCACTGTCCTATTATGTGCTTTGCAGATTCTATATCTTCTTTGCAAAACCTACATGATTCTTTAGATGCAATTTCCAGTTTTGTTAGGTGATAGTTCAACCTATAGTGTCATGCTATATATCCTGTTTTATAGAGTTTTTTTTTTTATCAATTCATGCATTCCTTGAAGCGTTTTAGGTAATAAGTTTCTAAAGTTTAATACTTGGTCTGTGCTACCAGTACAATGTCCTTCAGTTTTCTTCTTTTTTAAAGTCAGAAACGGATTCGACGGATTTGGAGATTGGGGCATTCACAGAGAAAGTGGTGGATGGTCTCATTTGCTTTTTTTTTTTTGTTTTTAGTTTGGTGCTGCGATTCCAATCCTCAAAGCCATTGCTCCAATAGCACAAAAGCCTATGAATACTTTCTCTCTGAACTGAATTATTTTTTAACAAGAGAAGGCCATAAACTTCGGACTATCTTACAACCACTCTGAGCTTGCCAGAATCAGTTGTTTGTTGCCTCCGCTTTTTATCTAGACTTAATTCCACGGTTCCCTAGACTTAATTCCACGGTTCCCATGGGTTCTCGCTAGTTCATCGGCTTTTTCGTTTCCTTCAATATTACTATGCGCGGGAACAAAGCTGAGTTTGACTTGATGCGTGTTGTTCATTTCCTTAAGTGCATTGAAGCTTAATACTGTTTTATATCTTTTTATCATATTATTCAGTGCTTTCAATAATTATTCGATATCCCCTAAGGTAAGGAAAACATTCATTAAATAACTGAACTTCATTACCTAAAGTACCTGAGTTATTAAAGTTTTTAGAGTTGAGGGTAAAGAAAAAGAAAGAAAGTATCCATAAATCAATATACAACCAATCATGGTATTTTCACAGGATTAAATGAAGGACCTAAAGTCTGACTTAGGCATAAAGTTCGTTCCGAATACTTCCAGACATTTTCAACTCAGATAGCTTATTACTTCAATGATCTACATTTGCAAGACTAAAGTGAGGAACAGAATGTGCAGCTGAAGCGTGAAGTAACAATCTGTCAAAAGTAAAATGTATACATTTTCATTGTAATCAAACACAATGTGAAGTTGTCGCTGCCGCTGAAGCGCAAAGTAAAAACTTTCGAACTTTGTCGCGCTTCAAGCATAACAACTAATTGTCAAAATAAAAAAGTGTAAGAACGCATTGAATTATTTATAAAACTTGTAAAAAAATTAATTGGTTTACAATTTAAAGAACTTTGATTGCAAAAATGTGGAGAAAAATATGATTGTGTGTGTTTCCAACTACAATAAACATGAGATTCAGAGGTGCAAATTCTGTTCACATTTTTCTTTGTCGCGCTTCATTGTTTGCTACGCTACAATCTGTGCTTCAGCTGCGTGAGAGCGAAGTATACAAGTGACACGAAGGAAGCGAAGGAGAGAGGCGGCACAATGCATACGTTGCTAATGGATATACAATCATCAAAAATCCGCTATAATGAAGAATAAAACGCGTATTTTCTTTCAAAAAGCGTTAAATTTGTTTCCTTATAATAGTGGGAGAAAACTCAATACATTTAAACTTTTTTACTAGTACAGGCACACATCTGATACTTCTAATCAATGAAAATTTCTTCGATTTTTCGAAGATATTTTAAATTGAAAAAACGTATTGAGCGCTAAATCACGTTTTTTCATCGTTTTAATTTTCAAAAAACATTAAAATCAGCGGGAAAAGCGCTGACAATCATACACAAAATTAATCAGCTGATAATTGTCAACACTCTCTCAACGTACGGCAAAGTTGAGGGTTGCCGAATAATTTCATGTAACATCAATACGGAAGGATTTTCCTTTTGGTATCAAAGGAGAATTATGTCTCTTACAATTAAACAAAATAATAATAAAAAAATTTGTCAGAAGTGGGATTCGAACCCACGCCCTCAGAGAGGACCAGAACGCTCAGTAGTAAACCTCCTAGTTGAAGGCAAGATTGCTCTTGAGTCTGGCGCCTTAGACCGCTCGGCCATCCTGACACACCAACCATTTCTGACAAATGACTCATACAAATTCGTATTTCAAATTTCATTTTGTGTGTAGAATTTTAAATGCTTATTTTTTACATACAGTGAAATATATTTTCTATTATAAATTTAAAAAATGTAACTCAATACTTAACAATACATATTTTTTATTTTATTCGCATGTGGATATATCTCATTAATTCTTGAAATATCAACAATGTGAATTTGTTTTTCTCTACCTGTTACATTTGCTTTTGAGTATTCACTGCAGCGCCATTATGCACAAAGCGGAATATTTTACAGTTTACAGTGCAATTGTATACAGTGACATTTGTTCAACATTTATGTATTAACAGAAAATGTTAAACATAACAGCGACCTAATTTATGTTATCAAATGCACTCTTATGCAAATGTTTTTATGTATCCCATATGGTCTAGTGGCTAGGATATCTGGCTTTCACCCAGAAGGCCCGGGTTCGATTCCCGGTATGGGAAGTTTTTTTATTATATTTTTTTAAATTTTTACAATCATTTTCAATTGAATGAGGCAAATTAAAGCGTTGCTGAATTAATTTCGTCGATTTTGTTGGTAGCATAGAGGTTTTAACACCTTTGTGTATGGTACGATATAATGGCCAAGTCAAGTTGAAATTATCGTTTATCAACTTGACATTATTTCGTTATTGTCAAAGCTGTTGTTATTGGCAAAAATCGAGTGTAACTGATCTAATATGACAGTAGGAAGGCCATATTCGCTTAGTATGGGAGTTTCGCGTAAGTTTTGCTAGTCATGCATAAATAGTACAGGGGTGAACGCAGAAACAACTAGAAGGTTTCAAGGGCAATTTCCAAGCGGATTTGGGCCAATGTGTCAACTCTTTAATTTGCTTGAAAATGCAAGTTCAGTTTCTTAACAACGGGAAACATTTTTTAGTTTTTGGTTTTTAGATTAGTTAAAAAAAAAAAAAAAAACTATTTTAGCAATCTTTCGAAGATTAGTTCAATATGCATTTGACGCTTAGTGATTCAGAAATGTTTTTTATCGGTCAAAAATCTGTATCTTTTGAACAACTACTGATTTTTTTGGAAATTTTTTTCAATTCTTCCATCTTTATTTCAATATGCAAATCATTTAAATCTGCTATTTAGTTTCTGTGATTTTGTTCGTTGAATTCGTTCATTGGCAAATAATATGAAACTGATGTTTAAATACGATGATGCATTTAATGGATCCTATCAGACAAGGGACAAAAGTGGATAAATCTCTCGAATCTTTGAAAAAAAGAACTGGGCGAAAACGACAAAAAATTCACTTAATAATCAATTTAAATTTTTTCAAATAAATATTATTCAATGTGGATTCCAAAGCATTTTTTATTGTGAAGGACATAATTGCGATAACTCATTGACTTGGAATTACTGATGATGTACCCAACCTAACAAAAATGATCAAAAATAGTCAGAGGCTCATTTTTTTCAAATGATTACCAGTGGGAATTCGGGCCATTATCAATGATGAGGAACCTGGTTGAGGTTGGCATATATTCCCTAAATTCGTGCAGTCACAGCATTGAAAGAGATCTTCCGAGTCGGGGTGCTCTGTGCACTAATGGATTAAAGAATTAATTACATTTTAAGATTGTCTCCTAAAACTTTGGAGCTGATCCAATAACCAATAACTGCCCTGCATGGGTTTTTCAAATAAGAAGGTTCCTAGTGTTTGCGAATAAATTTTTTATGCTGAACGCGAATCTGATGTCAGAAACTTCGCATCACGTCACGTTTTAGAAAAAATGCGGTTAAAACCTTTAAAAATAGAATTTTTGAAAAATTGTGGAGCTGAATCCTGACATACTACAAACTTCGAAATTTAGAAATTAAGGGCTTAATCATGCCCTTTCAAATGAGTCCTAAGCAAAATTGTTCGCATGCACCCTTAAAGCAGGGAATATGTTTATGTCTAAGGGTGCAGGAACCCCCAAAACCTCTCCCATAAATACGGCCTTGATGCCATCTATAATACCCCAATTTTGCACAAACCGCCCCTTCCTTTTTTTTATAGGCGCCATTAATATTACCCGGGGTGTTCACAATTACTCAATTACGCCAATGTGTGTATTATTAAATTAATATTACCAAATTCCCTCAATGAAGTAATTACCAATAATTATCGATTAAGACAATTTATAAAATAAGGATATCGTTAATCGTTGAAGAACTTAACTACTGGTGTCGCATGTAGCGAATCAAAGATTTCTCGCTCTCAAAGATTAGGTCTAAATATATTGTTATTGTTATAAAACCGGGAATTTCACCATTTCAAAATTTGATATTGTATGTAAGTATGCAACTATCTGTGAATTTCTACGAAATCACCACTTGATTATTCCTTTGTTATATCCCAGTTGGAAAGTGACGACCTTTTAGTTTAATGGAAAAGGGAAGCGAAGTTCCTATTTAATATTGCAATGTCCGAGGAAAGAAGAGCATGGCTAGTAAACTGTTTTTCACAATTAACTGGCTTTTTTTACAACGTTCTCAACCAAACAAAAAAAGAAATCTAAGGCATAAAGGCATAACATTAATGCAGTATCCGTTTGATATTCGAGCGTGTGTTCGCATTTCTTTCCTGTATACTTTGCATATTCCTTTAGTTTAGTATAGGAAGCAAGTTCTTATTGATAAGGTTTCTTACATCAAAGAATCATTCAAATTGCTTTATGGACGTAATACATTGCTCATTCTGCAAATGGGATGAATATATTTGTATATCTTTGAAAACTTGCTGTGAATATCTGATATTGCTTGTGTATTTTTAAGCTAAGTATAAAGTCACTTTATCGATTTACAAATGGTATAATGTTAATTTAGGTTCTTTGGCGTATAGGTATACGAATACGTACACACATACGCCACATCAATTCTCAGACGACGATATTATTAATATTGAGTAGTAAGATTTTAGTATGCATGTTTGTAAGAGTTCGATCCATGTGTATGGTACATGAGCGTGACTATAATATGTATATATGAACGTTGACCTCTTATTATTTTTAATTTTCGAGCGCACAAGTAAGTAGAATTTCGAATCCCCACTCCTACTAGCTCAATACCGCACTATTTCTGTTCACTATGTGCTATTGACAATTTTTTTTTTTTTTTTATTTAGTTTGTAGTTTTTCTTTTGTACAATTATTCCATTATAAAACTATTTTCTCTTTTAGTGGTTAAAAATCCTTAATTAATGGAGAAATGTATACTCATCTTTCTTTCATAGAAGGTTGTTGATGAGTCAGTAAGAAAATGAGTCACTGAGTCTGCCTGGTCACACATATTTATATATTGAGACTTATGCGAATAACTGATAAGAATAATACTGTACAACGCCTTGGTCTTGGTTCTTCTCTCGAATATAGGATGTAAGTTTTTATCGATAAACTTTTCAACAACTAATTCTTCAAATTTAGTTATGCACCTACGTAGTACGTTGCTCATTTTTCAACTGGGATGCATAAATCTTGTGAATACCCCGCATTGCTCGTGTATTTTTAAACTATATACATTGTATATTATACAAAGGCGCCCCATCGATTTGCATATAAAGTTATTCCAACCACATGCCATAGTCCTTTGGAATATTTTGATTGTACGGATGATGAAATATCTTCATATCATATCTCTGCAGTTGGTGCCACTAACAACCTAAGTACTCATTATTTTTTTTTCTTTGTGTTCAAAGAATATTTAATATACTCCGTTTTAAATTCCATTTTCTCTTTAGTGGTTAAAAATCCCTAATTAATGGTGAAAAGTATAGCTACACCCAGAAAAATACCCATCTCTAAAACAAAGAAAAAGTTTCCTCAATTTGAATCCACGAAAATTTCTCTCGTTTAAGTAAATTTTCCTCAAAATGAAGAAAAATGTGCTCCTTTCATGGAACCATGGTGTTCAATTTGAAGTAAGTTATTTCTTCATTGTTACAAATTTAGTTGCATAGAAAATGTAAGAAAGAGACGAATATACCAAAAATGTTCTCCATACAAAATTTTGGTATACACAAAAAACTAGCTTTACTCTTTTGGCCTTAACAGACAATCACGTTCGCTTTGTTTTTCTTTTGAATTTTTTAGTCGACGTCTCTATTTCAAGCGAAGCGGTTGTGTTTTTGGCTGTTGATATAATTTGTGAAAAAAAAAATAAAATATATTGAAAAGATATAAATTTCCATAAACTTCAATTTATAACTTTTTGATGGCGATAAGGATCTTTTGATCATTTCAAGGCGACGACGCCTGTAGTGTATATTAAAATACGTATGAATGTAAACCTTAATTCTTATTAAAAATAAAATAATAAATGAATACAAGGAAAAAACATATGATTTCTATGCCTTTTAATTAAAACAACATTGTAGAAAATATTCCTCAAACTGAGGAAAATTTTACTTAAGTTATGTACAATTTCTCATATTGAAATAAAATATTATTCATTTGAAAAACACACAAAAAAACACAAAACAAATTGAAGACATATTTCTTTAATTTATAGAAAACTTCCTTCTTTCAAAGAAAATTTTCTCTAAAATAAAGAAAAAATATTTCCTCAATTCAAAGAAATTTTGTATATCTTAATGAGGAAACCGTTTCTATGGCGGCAAATCATTCCCATTTTTCCTCAATTTGATAGCCGTTTTTCTTCAAACGAGGTAAGTATTTCTCTGGGTGTACTCTTATACAATGTACAATATCTTTCTCGATCGAATAGTTTTGGGATGGTTTTTGATGATCCAGTAACGGAATGGGTTGGTGAGTCAGCCAGGTCACACGTAATTATACATTGAGACTTATTCGAATGACTGATAATAATGATACCGTACAACATCAAAATAGTAATTGGATTGTAGCATGGGTTTTCCCGAATGTTTTTGGTTACTGATCACGTATCTTCGGGTCACATCAGGTTTCGTTCATATTCGGTAAGGTAGAGACTCAGGGATATTGTTTTTTTTTTTTTTTGTGGGTTTAACGAATCATTTAATTTTACGAGTTTTGGACAGGTAACATTTTTTTAAAAAAATTCAAATTTAGTTTTTGTATGAACCACTGAGCTTTTTATCGAAGTACAAATAAATTAAAAAAAAATACCTAATAATGAAATTGACGATGAGCAGCCAAAAACAATAGAGACAAATCGTGTCCCATTTTGTTGTACAGTGTAATTTTTATCTGAGTTCTCACATAATTATTTATACTTTGGAAGGAATTCAAGATAAAGTAGAAATACAATATACTTATATTCAGTGGCAGATACAAGAAACATTTTTGGGGGGGGGGGGGGGGGGGCATAAAAGATAAAAATTCTCCATTTGAACCAAATCACGGGCTGGAGCGTTACGTACGTAGGCATTTTTTTTTTTTTTTGCTTATTCATAAACTTTAAATCGATGTCTAATAATTTCGGACGTATGGCCGTGTGAAAACTTACTGGAACATTACGCATTTTGGTGAAAACCTGTTCTTATAGCAAATCATTTCACATATTCCATGATCTATTTCCAAGGTAAAGGATCGTGGAAAATATTTTCGGTTTTAGATTGGCTTAAAATGGGTCGAGAATTAATAGAATTTTAAGAATATTTCAAGGTCGCTTTTGGTGGATTCAATTCTCTACCTGAGAATCGAACCCGTTTAACTGGTACTCCAGTCAAACATTTAAGAACTAAATTACCGAAGTGATCCATTTTATTAAAACAATACATTTGGTAATTTTTTAAGAATTTAACCTCATCTGGGAATCGAACCTGAAGCAGCTGGAACTCCAGTAAGACACTCATTCACCAGGCAACCGGGGTGGCTCCCCATCCCCCCATTCCCCCTTGTATCCGTCACTGTTATATTGCAGCTCAAAGTATGTCTTTCTTATCTTAAATTTTATTTCGAAAATATAATTACGAGTGAATTATTATTATTATTAACCAGTCGTTACTTAAATCGTCGAGGCCGTGCGAGTTAAAAATTATTCTACATTTATTTTGATAAGCAGTTAAATTCTAGTAGGTACATGTAAATATTTAGAATATAAAATAAATTGAAATGGATTGTAATCATTGTGAATAATGTGAAATGTTCTTATTATGAACTATGTACATGGAATAGTAAGGTGAAGTGTATACATAGTGAAAATATTTAAATGTATATATCACGGGAATTGGCTTCATTTGAATGCTTCTGGTTTCCAAGATGCTAAAAGCCCCTGGTTTTAACACAATTCTAAATTAAGACTACAAACAAATCTAAGAATTGTGTTGTGTGCTTTATGCCGCATATCTCAGAAGGTGTCAAGAGTTCCTTTCCAAGGTAAATCGGTCTACGCCTTGCGGCAGCTGGACATTCACATAGTACATGTTTAGCTGTTTCCATGTCTTCATTGCATAGTTGGGATGAATCGCATTGCGATATACCCATTTTCTTAAGATGATACTTTGGAAGATAGTGTCCAGTAAGAAGCCCTGTAAGGTTTAATTCGATTATGTATTTTGAGTTCATAATGATTGGGTTAATAAGTCTTTTAGACTGTCGGAGACCATGAAGTCTGAACCAATAGTCTTTGAGAGCTTTAGTTTTCCAATCCCTTATTATTGTTTGGGTGTGATTTGATGACACACCACAAAAAGGTTCGAAATATATGAAGGACCTAAGTGCCTCCCTTTTCGCTAAGCTGTCCACCTTTTCATTTCCCTTAAATCTCGGTATCCAAGCCAGTATAACCTTATTCCTGGTGGATAGGGCTGAAAGGAGCTCAAAACACTCCCATAAAATTTTAGATTTTATGGTGTATGAACTCAGCTCTAAAAGAGCTGCTTGACTGTCCATGACTTGATAAATGCAAGCACCATTCAGCATTTATTCATTCGCCTTCGTACACATTCTCGGACGCAGATCTCTATAGCATGAACCTGTGCTATGAATATGGAGAGCATTCTCCCTATAGCTACGGCTTTTTGAAATCTTAGTCCATAGATTCCAACCCCAGCGCTGCCATCTTCCACTTTAGACCCATCAGTGTATCAAACCTGTGCCCCGGGTCTGATTATGAAGTTTTTGCTTTTGCATGTTTGACGGACTTATACACATAACCACTTCGAATTTTCTGGAAAATACATATGTTTTACTTAGTTTGTGGCAAGTGCTGTTCTGAAATATGTTCAGAATAGGAAGGTGTCCTGTGAGGTCCCCACTTTTGTAAAGGTTTATATTATACAGCCTTAGGGCACTTAAACTGGCTTCCTTTTTAACTGTTAAGTGTATTGGGGGAAGTCCAGTTATTGCCCTAAATGCTGCCGTGCGACACGTTTACATTGCCCCTGTAATACCCAGAGAAGCTAGGCGATAAAGTTTATTTAACTAAGATTACGCCTTTGCTTGCTGAGTTTTTGGCCACCAAGCAATTGCTGCATGACCGTTTGATATAACCAGTACGTTATTTTTGGTCTTAATTTTATTGTGTGTCATTCTTGTAGGGTCACTTTTGGCGTATGAAAAGAAATTACTTTTTTAATTTAGATTTGTTATTGTGGTTTAATTTTTTTGTTAGAAAATTCAGGCAAGTTTTAAATAAATTGGTATTCAATTTAGGGTGGTTAATTATGGAATTTCAATTCATTTCAGTACAAATAGGATCCCTTCCTATTAAATTAACGTGTTCACTTATACACATAAGTACATTAAGGTGTCTCACGAAAAAAGTTCTTGCTAAACCCCAATAGAAATGGACATCCGTTTATTTTATGATGATTATCAAAATATTTCGATTCTACCAATTACCATTCGTGAGCTGTATCGTTTTGAAAAAACCTCTAAATTTTATCTATTGTGTGTTAAAATTTTTTTGTAGATCTACTTTTAGCCAAATAGAAGCTCAAATAATAGATACTCAAAAATAATTTGATTCTGTATCAAAATGGTTGAAAAATCTGCTCAAAAAATTTTACAAAAAATTATCAAATTTTTTGAATTTTCATAGAAATGGTATGAAAACAATTACTAAAATTGCTAGCAGATTTAAAAACAACTTTTATGCAGAATCCAAGCATTTTTGAGTATCTATTATTTGTGAGCTTTTATTTGTGCCAAAAGTAGCCTATCCAGCTTACGTACGGTAATCGCTAGAATCAAAATATTTTGGGAACCATCATGAAATAAACCGGGGTTCAATTTTAGAGGGGTATAGCAAAATTATGTTTTTTTTTTTTGGTGTGGGGCTTGAGGCACTGTAATGTTCATTAAAACACCTTACGAAAAAATAAAATATTATTTTTTGGTGATTCACACAAATTATTTCGACTTTAGTGATTAAATTAGATGTTGTGAGCTGATTGCTTTGAAAAATATTTTTAAAAACGTGGGAAAAAACTCATTATCTCGAGTCATTATGCAGATTTTTCAAGTAATTTAATGCAATGCCTAATTGTTTTTGAATTTCTATTATTTGCATCCTTTTATAAAATAAACCCAGGTTACTTTTAGGTGAGGGTATTGTGTTGTATGTGATTTGAGGTGCCTTAATGTAACTACGCCCAGAAAAATACCCATCTCTAAAACAAAGAAAAAGTTTCCTCAATTTGAATCTACGAAAATTTCTCCCGTTTAAGTAAATTTTCCCCAAAATGAAGAAAAATGTGCCCCTTTCATGAAACCATGGTGTTCAATTTGAAGTAAGTTATTTCTTCATTGTTACAAATTTAGTTGCATAGAAAATGTAAGAAAGAGACGAATATATCAAAAATGTTCTCCATACAAAATTTTGGTATACACAAAAAACTAGGTAGTAAATTGACTACAATTTGTGGAAAATTATTCCTCAAACTGATGAAAATTTTACCTAAATTAGATACAATTTCTCATATTGATATAAAATATTATTCACTTGAAAAACGCAATTTCTACAAATTGAAGACATACAAATTGAAGGAAACCGTTTCTATGGCGCCAAATCATTCCCATTTTTCCTCAATTTGATAGCCGTTTTTCTTCAAACGAGGTAAGTATTTCTCTGGGTGTACATATAAAATTTTTATCATAAAAATCAATAAAAAAGAAAAAAAAAAAGAAAAGAAACGTTACAATTTATTGAATGATTCATATTTTTGTCTGCCAATGTCATTAATTCAATAAAACAAAATGAGATAAGATAATTTAGTTTTTGCATCCAATTCATTGCAGTTTTTTTGAGATAATTATTTTAAAGGGTTAGACCACTGTGATGGTGGCGGCAGTTTTTTAGGTTATATTTCAGGAAATAATTTCTAACTAAATACTTATTTATGAAATGCCAGTAATTTTTTTTTTATTACACAACATTGGACAGCCTGTTAAAATTTTTTTTTATCACGTTGCAGATAATTTTTATTTTATAAGAAATATTTTTTACGTCTACTTATAATTTCTTTAAGTGAAGAATTCGCTCTGAAGTGAAGAATTTCTCTCCCGATAACTTTTACATTTTGAGAATTTTTTTTAGGCCATTTTATTTATTAGGTCCGTTTACATATTTTACCGCGGGTGCACGAATTTACTCCTAATAGCCCAAAAGCGTTCCCGTACACAAAAAACTTGCAAATGAGAGCGGAGATGAGAGAGTAATTGTCTTCTTCTTCTTGCACGAAACAGCCCGCACTTTTTCTTCGGGAAAAATGGCGAAAAATCAGCTGTTTTGCGTTTATCAGTTGTTTTGCCTTTGTGATTTAAAATGGAAAATGTTCAAAAGTCATTTGAAAATGTTTTAATTGTATATTTGTTAATTTTTAACTACATTCTCTACAGATTAATGACGCAAGTGTCTGCACCCAGAGAAATACTTACCTCGTTTGAAGAAAAACGGTTATCAAATTGAGGAAAAATGGGAATGATTTGTCGCCATAGAAACGGTTTCCTCATTTAGATATACAAAATTTCTTTCAATTGAGGAAATATTTTTTCTTTATTTTAAAGAAAAATTTCTATGCAAGAAGGAAGTTTTCAATAAATTAAAGAAATATGCCTTCAATTTGTAGAAATTGCGTTTTTCAAATGAATAATATGAGAAATTGTATATAATTTATGTAAAATTTTCCTCAATTTGAGGAATAATTTTCCACAAATTGAATTAAATTTACTACCATTTTAGAAAAAAAAATCCTCAATTTGTGGAATATTTTCTACAATGTTGTTTTAATTAAAAGACATAGAAATCATATGTTTTTTACTTGTATTTATTTATTATTTTATTTTTAATAAATATTAAGGTTTACATTCATACGTATTTTTACATACACTACAGGCGTCGTCATCTTGAAATGATCAAAAGATCCCTATGGCCATCAAAAAATTATAAAGTGAAGTTTATTGAAATTTATTTTTTTCGAAAATATTTTGTTTTTTTTTTTTCACAATATATATAAATTTTTGTTCACAAATTATACCAACAGCCACAAACACAACCGCTTCGTTTGAAATAGAGACGTCGACTAAAAAATTCAAAAGAAAAACAAAGCATACGAGATTGTCTGCTAAGGCCAAAAGAGTAAAGCTAGTTTTTTGGGTATGCCAAAATTCTGTATGGAGAACATTTTTGGTATATTCGTCTCTTTCTTACATTTTCTATGCAAAAAGAATATGTAAGTTTAATGATGCCACCTTATTTTATTCTAAATAAGGTAATTTGTCTATTTATGGTATTTTGATACTTTTGTTTCGCAGCTAAATGGTGCTTGAATTTTTATATGCTGATGCGACTAAATTTTAAAAGAAACAGGTTTATGGAAACGTCGATTGTTCCATGCACATAGACATGAAGATGTCCATTTACCACACCCATATTTTCTTTTATGTTACTTTTTTTTTATCTTACTTTCCTTTAACTTTAGTTTTAGCAATCTCATTGATATTTGGGATTTTATTGCAATTGGTGGACACCACCGCTACTAAATTTCCAAAAATGAAGAAATAACTTACTTCAAAGGAACACATTTTTCTTCATTTTGAGGAAAATTCACATAAACGAGAGAAATTTTCGTGGATTCAAATTGAGGAAATTTTTTCTAGAGATGGGTATTTTTCTGCGTGTGTTCAACTTTTGATGATGTAGGAGCTTCTGCTATTTCTGAATAATGCAAATGGCGATGAAAAATCTTCAGAAGTAGTCAAGCAAATAATTTATGCTTAATTTTTTCAATATTTATTTACTTCATGATAGTTTTTTAGGAGACTATGAAAATTAAATCTATAGGTTAATTTTTAAAGTCATGACTTAAGTTCATGTTAATTTCATTATTTGAAGTTATATATAAACAGGTTAATGAACAAATGTAGTCATCACAACAACAATGTATATAGAGACGGGCAAATCCTTGTAAGATTTAACAATTTTTATTTTATTAAATATCGCAGATTCTTTATTTTTTAAATTTAACTGCCGCTACAATTTGACGTTTTGTTTCGTGCAAGAAAAGTGACTTTGTGCGTTCCCGTACTTTTGTGAATTTTCGTCTATAGCAGAGAGTATTTTTTGTTTACTCTCAGTTTACCAAACTTTACCCAAAAAGTACGGGAACGCACCTAGTATTTCGTTCTTGATCTTTTTCATGATAGACAACGTTCGCTTAGCGAGAATAAAATTTCAGAATTTTCATATTTCTAATACATAAAATGGAAAGCATTAATTTAGATACGATTGAGAGCACACAATTGATTTTAACGCGAATGAACGCTTTAAAAGAAGACTGCAAATTGATAGACGTCGTATTAATTGCGGGAAGAGATAACGAAAAGTAAGTGGAACTAGAAAAATAGACACACTCTTACATATGAAGTAAAAAATTGTAGCTAGCGAGAGTGCGTTAAAAATGTTTGAGTGAAAAAACGAAATAAAAATTTGCACTGAGCCGGCGTTGTTCTATTTCCCCATTCCTTATTTTTATTTCGTTTTTGCCCTCAAACATTTTTAATGCATTTTCACTATCTAAAATTGTTTTCTTTGTATTTGCTTTCAGCCAGCCATATGCTTTCAATCTAATGCGAATTTTTTGTATTATCATAGTGTGCCAGCTCATCGACTAGTGTTAGCCTCACGTAGCGACTATTTCCATGCTATGTTCACGAGTTCATTTTCCGAATACAAGAAATTGGAAATTCGAATAAATGGCGTGAGCGGAAACGAGTTGACGGACATCATAAAATACTGCTACTCCGGTATAATTAATTTGGGCGAAGAAAATGTAGAAAGGATTTTGGCCACTGCGTCTCTGTTCAAGCTAAAAGATTTAGTCAAAGCATGCTGTGACTTACTGGTAAATCGAATGAATACAACTAATTGTTTGAAATTGTGGACTATGGCTGAAAAATACAAATGCATAAATCTTCTAGAGCCAGCAAAAGTACACACCTGCTTCAACTTTATGGATGTAAGTTTGGGATTGCGAACTTTTGCACTGTTGTTCTGCTCTTATTTGTTGTTCTGCTCTTATTTGTAATTTAGGTATGTAAAAGCGAAGAGTTTCTCACATTGGATTATCGGAGATTGCAAGAATTACTTGCCTGCGATGAACTAAGTGTTAATTCAGAGGACGATATATTTTTAAGCTTGATTAGATGGTTGCAACATGATCAAAATGAACGTGAAAAATATATCCGTGATTTGCTGCCCCTTGTGCGCGTTCCGTTCCTCTCGCCAACTTTTGTGGATGAACAGAAAGATTTCATTATCGATTCAGTTGGAGATCTAACATTTATTAGGGAAATATTTCAATGGCATCTTACACCAATCGAAAATCGACCAGCAATTCAAATACGGCAGCGGAAGTGGATTAATGAGACATTGTTGGCGGTTATGACAGGTTATGAGGTGAGTTTAAAATCATAAAAGGAGAGTACATATTTATATGTCGAATTACTCATTGTTTTTATTTGGCTATTTGATAAGGATGGCATCATTCGGATTGAAAAATATTGCCAGAAGAAGGATAAATGGACTACATGGGCTACAGTAGAACAGGACCAAAAACGAACTTTGTTCGGTGCTGCTATAATGGATAATGAATTGATAACTGCAGGAGGACGTTTAGGGAACGATGTTTCTAAGTCTGTTAATACAGTAATTAGCATCAACACCAAAACGAAAAAAGCAAAGTGTCTTGAGCCAATGAGAGCGTGTCGACGATTCGCAACTCTTGTTGCCCTCGATGATTACATTTATTCGATCGGTGGTAGAGATAATCGTGGAAATTGGTTAAACTGTGTTGAAAGGTATTTTACCTACATTCCTGTTTATTGTTTTTTAGCATTCAATTCAAACATTCAACAGATGGAGCCGTAGGACATGCACTTGGAACAGTGTAGCTCCTATGATAGAAGAAAAAGAGGGACAAAATGCTGCAGTCCTAAATGGAAAAATTTACGTTATTGGCGATAGCACTGCAGTGGAATGTTATGATCCTCAAACTAATTCGTGGAGTACCAATGCTTCAATGCATGAGAAACGATATATTCCTGGGGTAAAATATTTGTTAAATAAAAATACTAGCAGCAATAGCTAATTTTAAATATTCAAATGACTTAGATTGCTGTTATTAACAACTATCTCTATGCTATTGGAGGGCAAGGAAGCAAAACCATGGAACGATACAACAGTAAAACCAATACTTGGGTCATGGTACTACAATTTAAATAAACCATTATATAATATTCGATTTATTAACATCTTTTTAAATTTTCTTTGATTTGTAGATGTGTTCCATGAGCAATCCACGATATCAATTCGGTTGTATTGCAATAGGGGATCGAATCATTGCTGTAGGTGGTTTGAATGGTGGTAAAGCTCTTAACATCATGGAAGAATATAATTCAACTACAAACATATGGACACAAAAAACAAACTTCAATAACGCTGGCGAATGTGTTATTGTTCGGGCTAGCGACATTTCTTGAATTAAAAAAATTGTTAATTATTTATGAAAATAAAAACATGCACATTACAAATCACATCATTATAGTCTAATTAATTAATCAAAAAAAGGTGTATACTTGTGAAAACTGATGGATGAAAAATTAATCGCTTTAAAGTGAGCTTTCTTTGCATTTACCTACGTTTTGAAAAACGTTCAACCCTTTCGCTCCCGAAGAATTAAGCAGCTATTGGATACATTCGAAGATTCTGCTATTTTGCATTAGGTAAATGTTTGAAACAGTAGTAAATTAAAATGTAAGTGATTTCGATTTTAAAGTGCAACGGTGCAACATTTGGATGTTATTAAACAAAACCGAAACTTTATGAAGTATAATTCCAAAAAGCTCAGTTTGGTGGAAAACAACCTATGCAGATACTGTAAGGACTCTGTCACAAAGGAGAGTTTCATCATCAGTTCCTGTATCTCCCAGTGAAGCATAGGGTCTCAATAAAGCATTTCCATCTGGTCCCGTTTTTTGCTAAGACCTTTCGTTGGTTCCACGATTTTCCGGACTTCTCGATTTGTTTTTGCAATGTTCTTCTTCACGCATTTTTAGGGCGACCGCTCTTACGGCTGCCTTGGGGATTCCAATCAAGAGCTTGTCGACAAATTTCCGTTGCATCTTTTCGCAAGGTGTGATTTAGCCACTGCCATTTCCGCAAGTTTATGTAGTTGACCATTTGTTCCAGATTGTTGCTGATGACATTTGGCCAACACACCTTAAGGATTCGTCGGAGACATCTGTTGACAAAACTTTTGATTTTTCCGGTAAGAAAGTCGGTAACAAGCGAGGTCTCACATCTGTAGAGCAATACTGAGATGACACTAGACTTAAATAGTTTCATTTTTGTGTGGAAGGATAACTGCGATGAGTTGATTCTGGTCAGAATATCTTTCTTTGCTCTATTCTCTGCGGATATTACACTACCTAAGTAGGTAAAATCTTCCACCTGTTCAATTGCTTTGCCGTGCAGCGTGAAACCGTTGTTGATTTTGGTGTTAATTTCATTGGATTTCGTTTTATCGATGTTGATTTTTAGACCAACCTTACCCGATTCGACACATGACACATTATTCATCAAGTTTTGCTCGCATATCGGAGTGTTTCACTGAGGTTAAGCAGATGTCATCTGCATATGCGCCATTTTCAAGATGTTCGGTGAAGTTCCAATAAATGCCTCTTCGCTTTCCACCGATGGTGTTATGCAGGAGGTCGTCAATAACGATGAGAAAGAGGATCGGCGAAAGTAAGCACAATTGGCGAAAACCTGCGCTGGTTGCGAAGCTGCCTGAAAGCTCGCAATTGTGAAATACCCTGCACTTGAAATCCGCTTATTGTGTCCTGATTAGTGTCGTAAGCTTTTCAGGCACTCCTCTGGATCTGAGCGCCTCCCAAATACTTTCGCGATGTATGCTGTCGAACGGCGTGCTGTAGTCAACAAAAACAAGTTGGACTGTCGACTGTCATTCATTTATTTGACGATTATTCGTAGGGTGTTAGGAGAGTTTAGAACATATTATGTGTCATTGCCCAACACTAGCCTTATTTAGATTCAGGATGTTAGAGAGTGCTCCCTTTCTTTTCCTAAATGACATAGCCAATACAAATTTGGCTCTATTAAAGAAAACTTCGCACTGGCTACGGGTAGTTTCAAACTGGAAACAGTGTTAAGTATAATTCGTAGTTCTTATTGACGTTTAAGAGTTTGTGGTAACACTATGGACCGAACGGTCCATGTGAGGCAATCGCCGCCACTTCTAACTTAACCTAACCTTACCTAATAGATGGTCAAATTTAAATATCTCTAAATCTTGATGTGATAGAAAAAATCTGTGGCCAGATTTTAAGTAGAGCGATTTTTTCCAGCATATATACCTTTCCTATACTCGTCATCAAATCCAAGTGGATGTGCCATGCAACTGATTTGAAATCTTAATCTAGTGTTATTTGATAACTATTTGAATGTTTTATTTCTCCAATCTACAATTCGTTGATTCCATCACTGCAATTCGTTGTAAAAAGTATTTTAAGCCGGATTATGCATTCTTTTATTAATACATATAAAAGGCCTGTTCACACTGGCATTGTTAATAGCAGTGAAAAATTGTCAGCTAGAATGTGTTAATCACCTACAAAATCAAGTATGTGCAAATTACCAGGACAACTACTTTCAGTATTTTCAATGAGCATTCTTCTTTTTTACCCAAATTTACATAAATTTAATGAAATCTCTGTGTGAATTGTAAAACGCTTAGTTGATAAAGTGGGCAGTTTTCAATATTTAAATACTTAATTCATAGTGATTCTAACATGATTGCAAATAATTATATCAATTAGTTTGCTTGAATATTAATACACATTGGATAAGCAATTCTTTTTACATTCAATGCCACTCCTTGTTAAACTCATCTATACAATTTTTAACCTACCTACACACATACATATTTATGTGCATAAAAGAGTCTGTAGTTGCAAGTTTGCAAACTTGCAACATTTACAAACTCATTACAAAATATGTCATGTTATTCTATTTGTTGTTGTTTTTGATTTAATAAGATCGCGGACATCAGTTACCAGCCATAGCAAGTGTATGGAGCCAACATTAAATATGGACGAAACTGTAAAGGAGAACAGAAACAAAGACAACGCAAGCATTACTAGAGCTAGCGAGCTGCAAATACCATAAGCGACAATTGAGCACAATTGTTCACTTTGTTCGTTCAAGTTTTTGATTGATGTTCTAACGAGAAACTAGTTTTCCGTGGTCTGGATGGAGGGAAATATATACATACATACATACATAAATACCTGAAGATTAACAAGGAAAGCAATAAAGTTAACACAGTCTTGATTTGTTAAAAGTTGATAACAAAATAGAGAGATTACGCTCAAAACTAAGTATGTAGTATTATTCATTCAACTAATTATCAAATATCAAGTATCAGATTAGTATATGCATTGTGTATATGTGTGTGTGCCTGCATACATATGGCATTGTAATTCAAGTTAACAAATTGCATGGCGCTAAAGTGCAACTATTGATCCCAATGACCCAATCATAATGTGGTTTAACTTATTTATCATTTTCTTTCTACAATACTCACCACAAGTATGTCAGCCTCAACTGCAATAAATAACATCATCATCATTCTAATCATCAACATTTGCGAATAATATCTAATGATAATCAACTTCTTCATCTCAACCATGTTTGAGAAGATCATGTTGCACATGAACATTAACATGCTGTAAAAACAGCAACAACGCACATCTAAGTAACAACCACAGCAACAGCTTTAGTATAAACCATAAAATGCACTCACTTGTATTTCGACATTTATATTTCTTGTATTTTTTATTGTTAATAAATATTTTCTTCAATTGCCCACATATAAATATCTACAATAAAAAATTTAAGTATAAACTTATACAATTTTATATAAGAAAATTTCATTTTAACAATTTCACTGTTCAGTTTTCAGTTTATATTCGTTCGTTTTGTCCATCACCGTTGACTGTCATTGGTGACTGCTTTGGCATCAATATATTATCTACATACACATTCATACATGAAAATATTAGAGTTCACTGATTACTGATCAAATCATATACATAATCGTGTACTTACTGTGACCAATTGTTGCTGAGTGCAACAATTGTTTCTGTTGGCTGCTGCTGTATTTTTCTGCTGCTATTGCAGTCGTATGATTTTGAATTTTCTAAAATATTGAAAAAGTAGTCAGTCAATTACTAAATTGATATGTTGTTAAAGCAGTGGTTCCCAAATTAAAAATATTTTAAATATTTTAAATTTTTTTTTTCAAATTCATATTCTGGTACCGTTCGGTCTGTGACTGAAGTTGAATGGTCAAATTGGCATTGCGGTTCTTATTCGACTGAGAATAGAACTATTGTGAATGCCGGCTATTTGGCAAGTGCTATTGTGAATGATTCTTTCATTTTGCCGGTGAAAAAAATATTTAATTTAAATTGTAAATTTGCATTTGTAGCAAAAGATTTAAAACACTAAAGCCGAATTATGGTTCGACGATTCATCCGACGAGAAGAAGAATGCCTTGCTGGAGTTGGCAAGAAGCAGGAGGCGGTTTCAGGTTGATTCGAACCTCTGGAAATGGATTCTCAAACTATTTTCTGATTGTCATTTCTTTATCTTCTCCTCTAGCGCATTTCCGGATTTTGGCTTTCGCCTTTAGCTCCCAAGCCAACTCTGAAGTTCGCCGCTGGAGATACATCTTCGAAACCCAACGGTACCTGCAAAAGATTGAATAAACCAATAATTGATTCCTGGAGACCCGCATTCAGCTTATTCGGTCCTGCTCATATGAGTTGCATGGAACTCTGCGGCATTTCTGGGTTTTTGTTCTTTGTTTTCAGCCTGCAGGTCAGCCTACATCTGAAATAATCAAAGCTCGAATTATACTATTACATATTAGCATCATTTCCATCCTTTCAATAATTCGTACTGGTGGCCTCAAACTATTCAGTTCAGCGGTGAACTGACATCACCTTGTTCCCGCTTCGATTTCGGTGCAAGTGGGTTAGGGAACTACTCGGTTTTCCTTTATTAGGGCTCTCAGCTCCCTCAGACTTGCATATAAAGTTTAAATAACGGTATATATACATATCGCTCATTTACTAAAAGACTGTCAAAAGTCAAAAAGCACGATTTTTGAGTTAATGATACAGAATTATTCATTATATCACGCTTCATATTGTGTAATATCTTGTATACTCTCCGCATGAGAATTATAAGATTTCTTCTTTTTCCTGCAAAGTGTGAGTAAATTAAAAACTTTAAACGCGTTTTCTGCTAAATCGCGTTTTTTGAGTTATGACAGTCTTTTAGTAAATGAGCGATATAATTTTTCAACTTTTTTACTCAACATACTTAGGCACTTACATTGTTTATGATTCTTTACATAAAAACTACGACATCGTATAAAAGATGGACGGACATGGCGAAATCCACGCCGTTTCAACACTGAACAATATCATATGATTATGTTAAAAAGACAGCGTCCGATTTCCACTTACGAAATTGAATAAAATCATTAGGATTAAGCTTATTAATAAAATAAAACGTAAAAAATTTTACCCAAAGCGAAACTTTCAGGTTAATTTCGGTTTTTGAACTTCGGTTAACCACTTTCAAATAAAATAGGGTTATAGGAGTTTTACCGGTTTCAAATCTACTACATTTTTGCATATTTATTTGTATACAAAGGAGCAGCAAAAATTCTCTAAATGGAATGTTCGTAATTTTTGTTTTTCACTGCACAAATTTTGCACAATTTTGTAAATCGTGGAAACCGAAGCGGTGAAGAAGAACTACCTTAGATTACTTGCCCATATTTTCGATTCACTCACGTATTGATCTGCGGAACAAGTTTAGATGTCCGAGTTTTTCTACAGTTTTTGTCACTCTTTCTTGGACTCCAGCGTTTCTGCTTTCTGCCTCTCACTAAATACAATCGACGCATTTCATCCGCTATCATCAACCTATTATGACGTTGTCCGGTACGAACTGCAGACTCTCAAGGTATTTAGACGTTATGTTGTTCCCGATTTCCTGTGGTTATGTTTGTTGTTTAGGAAAGTAGCCCAGACTGGTGCCGCATATATCGAGCCACAGCATGCTACTCTGGATACAAGCTTATCAGTTTGAAAGTTATTGTATTGTGTCCAATCTCGACATCTATTGCCTCATTCTTTCAGTTTTTGGTAATAAACATTATCTCGGTTTTCAGTTGAGCAAGGCCGAGTTTGGCAACTTGAAACCACGTTTTATTGCGCTCGCAAATACTTACGTACTTTGGGCACTCTTAGATTAAGTACTTCACCGTACGTTATAGTTTATCGTATATTATATAGCTTACAAGCTTTAACATTAACAAGGCTTCGGGACCCGATGTCATCTCAGGCCATGTATTGGGAGAGGGAGCAACCACTACAGCAACTTTAGCGCGGCAAGTGTTCAGTCCGTTGTAAAAAGTTACAAGACTTCGAACCCTGCAAATTATTATATTTTGACCCATCACAATTTATTCTACTTAATCACAATTTATTCTACTAATATCATAAAAAGATCCTTGAAACATCGCAGGAATGTGGTTGTTTGGGCCTATCCTTTCGCTATTTCCATGGTGCATGTTGATGTTCTACGGAGATGCGTGATTTCATGCCCTGTATTTGTGTGTTCTCTGTTGTCTCTAGAAGTACACGAACCGCAAGTGCAATTCACGAATTTCACGTGGACACATTACAGGGTAAGTTATTTTCTCTGTCGTACTGCACGTATGTGGAATAGGGTTCTAGGGTATATTTTTCCTGACAGTTATGACCTTATTCAATTCAAAGCAAACATTCAAAATTACAACAAAGATATTCCTTCATATATCAACACAATTCTCTAGTGGTGATTGCTTATAGGCTTATCTTATTTCAAACATTGTTTTTCCCTTCTGTTCATCGAGACGAGTAGAAACTTTTATATGCTCTTACTTTTCAATTTGACGCCATTATTGGATATTTATTGTCCCCCAAAAATGTTCCTTTACTTGAACAGTTTTTGAGTCCATAGCATAGCAAAAGCCCTAGAAGCGAGCCTTGAGAAACTCCTACCACAACTTTAACTTTATTTTTATAATAATGGATCTAGTTCAGGCCGTGGCTCTTTGGGATTGTTCAACACATTAAGAACTAGGGCAATTGAACTTGATAACTGCTCCAATAAAAATATGTATTACCTATAAGTTAAAATATTACAAAGACACACACAAAAGTAAATAGTTGGGGGCTCAGGTTGACATGAAGCTTTCGCGCCAAACAAAGCCGTACTCGTTTTGGAATCACTGAATTTCCTGCATCAATCAATTTCAACACTTAACGTTTATTTGCAAAAATTTTCATCGATGCTACTTCCAAAGAGACATAAAACAGCAGCAGTCAACATGTAGTTGCAGCAGCAACAACAACAATAACACAGCAGCACAATTCATTGACTTTGAGACTGAATTCATTACCGAAGCAGCCACACGAGTTAAATGTCTTCAGTCTTCAGAGAAGGCTACAGCCAAGTAGACGCATTTACGCTTAATCTAAGCGAGGCTCACACGCGAAATTCACGCTCGTAAAACAAACGAACCGACGAAGAAATGAACTGAATGCAAAAACTAAAAAAAAAAAAAACGTAACGTAAAACAAGATCGTGATCGTGATTGTGTTCGTGATAACAACACGACAAAGTAGAAACCATCGGTCGCCGGAGACGCTAGAGAAGCAGAAGAAGAAAAAGCAACGATATCGTGCGCTCAGCATGCGCATTCGTATTTTGTTTGTTGTGGCTGGCGAGTGAAGCGCGTTTGTGTTTTGATTTTTGTGTTTGTGCTGAAGAATTTCTTTCTGAAGAATTGGTAACACATCAAAGAAACGAAAACAAAACTAAAGAAAGCATTTTTGAAAAAAAAGAAGCGTTTTCAAAAGAATTATTAAAGAAAACCTTTAATAAAATAATAATAATACGAAAATAAAATAATTCATCCTCAAGCAATAAAAATTTGGCGCAGGCGTTTTTGATTTTTTATTTCGGTGTGTGTGTGTGTTTTGCTTTGTTTGTTTGTTAAAGAAGCGGTTTTTTTTTTTTTGCTTCGTTATACATAAATGTTTAAATTTATTATCAATAAAAAATAAAAAGTTTAATTTGTAATATTTATTTTCTAACCGCTATATCATTTCATTGGAATTTATTGAATATCTACATATCTTTGTTTTGTATCTCTAAGATAATTTGACAATTAATGTTCGCGTATTGTGTCTAAGCGTTGTGCATTTGCATGTGAAACTCTAAAAAAGTTTTTAAATAAAACTGTTCTACGGAAAACTAAATAAAAAATATACATACTTAGGTATAAAAACAAAATCGAAAACGAAGAAAGAAAATTTAAATAAAATTATATTTAAGTAGCTATGCAATTTTTGTTGGCCTGCTTTTGATTTTAACTTCTACATATTGTTAATGTTGTTGTTGTTTTAGCTATAGGTAGTGAATTATATTTAACTGCATACTCGTACTATTTGCAAGAAACTGTAAACAATTTCCACTCAACTGTTAAATGCGGAAAATTTCAATTAAAACAAAAAACGAAGAAAAAATGAAAAACTTAATTATAATTTACTGTAACTAGTGTATAAAGTTTAATTTTTTAATTTATTAGTTGAAACTAATTAAATACATCCTACCTAAATACAGTACATACAATATATAAAAATATAGTATGTACATTAAGGTGCCTCAAGCCCTAAAAAAAAAAAAAGTTGTGTCTCCTCTCGTCTAAAAGGGAATCTTTTCTAAATTAGAATATAAAAAAATAGAAGTGGGCCTGCTTCTAAGTACCTATATAAAAAATAATTTTAAAAACTTTTCTATATAAAAACGAAACGATCGTCTGATCGGCTAGTTCTATGTCTGCTCTTAGACGGTGAGATTTGTCTCATGCAGAGGTGAGATACGACAGGGGCGACGCAGACATTTTTTCAAGTTGCATGAGACAAAACTCACCGTTTTCAGTATTCTTCTGACATTATTGTCCATTTAATACCTTAAACACAATTGAGTCGGACGACGGAAAACTATCCGACGGATACCCGTTGTCAGAATTAAAACGTACTCAATCGCATGGAATAGCACAGAATTGCAGCGGGGAGAGTTTTTTTACCGTCAGGTTTTCTCCGGCTTGGATTTATTTCATATTTTCTCCGTCGAAGCAAAGACACGGGGTTGCATATCTTCCTTGCCTCATTGTATATCTTATATATCGAATTCATTAGAGTTAAATACTTTTTATTATCCGCACTAGTCATTTTCCTTTAACAATTTACTCGCACGTACTAACAAAATAAAAGATTTAACTTCGAAAATAATTTTCTTGAAAAAAACAAAATGACAGCTAATTACCGTCGTAATTGTGTTTACTTAAATGGATTTTCCGACGGTAATGGATCAGCTGTTCACTATCCGTCGAATAATTTTCTGTCGTCCGACGATATTGTGATTAAGATATAAAGTCAATTAATTTTAATAAGGAATCTTGGTTTACTTTGTTATATTCCAACATATTCCAACTTTACCGGGAAGCTGACGTGAGCTGGGTGTTAAAAAAATTTTATTTCTTATACTATAAAGCTCTAAATACAATTGCGTCGACCACTTTATCGTCGTACGACGCAATTGTGTTTACAGCTTGATACAAAATGAAATGCCACAAGTAATAGAAATTAAAAAATGTTTAGGTTTTTCATCAAAATATTTGCAAAAATCTGCACAATGACTTCAGATTATGAGTTTTCTATGTTGATGTTTTTTATGCGGTTGCCATGAAAATTGGGATAATTTCAAAATTTTTTGTTCGACCTACGTCTCCAAGGCATTGTTATAAAGCTATCGACTGCTACCACCCATTTTAATAACTAATTTCACAAATGCGGCTTAAATATTTCTTGAACTGGTACAAGAAATTTGTGATTCAATTTTGAAAATTTTTTAAAACCAAAATTTTTTATTTATTGACACATTAACATTTTAGTAGTCAAAAGAAATTATAAAAAATTTGTTGTGTAATTCTAATAGAGTCTACTCCAAGAAAATGAGGTGACCAACTGTGCTACAATGTAAACATACAAGTACATACTCGTATGCAGACTATCAAAGCAAATCTCTTTGGTCAAATTGAAACAAAATTTGGAAAAATTTTTTTGCTTAAAGTTTGGTCAGTCGTAGTTTGGGAAAAATGTATGAAGACCTGTTAAGTTATAATTTATACGTGAATTATGTTATTTTAATTAGATGAAATGTAAATACATTGACTTTTATAAATTTTCATAAACTCCTCCAGAAAAGATATGTCTGTTTACCTTTGAGACAGATAAAATTCAAAAATTTTAAATTATGAAATGCAGCTTTAAAGCTAATATACGTAAAAATATTAAACATTAATTAATTTTTAAATGTATTTTTGATGAATTTATAAAACTGCTATACGAAAAATCGTGCCGATTTTCACTAATCTTAGTTTGACGACAATAACCATCACTAAAAATTTCAAATGTTTAAATACAAAAACTAATATTTCCAATATTTCCAATATTTGTGAACTTTTATTTGGCCAAAAATTACATAATACGAAGTTTTTTCGAAATGATTTAGCTCACGACAGTTTATCGCTAAAGCTGAAATATTTTAAGAATCTCCATAAAATAAACCAAGCTTAATTTGTAGGCGGGGGCTAGCATCAACTATTTTTCGTGAGGCACCTTAATGTACATAAGTATGTATGTATTTATACATTTACAACAAAAAGTGCTAAGAGTGTTTTTTTTTTTTCAAATCACTTTCTTCTTCAGCAAAATAATAAATAGATTTTAGTGGGCCAAACATTTTAAGTATAATTAACAATTTTAATGAATTGATTAATTCTTGATAATATTCAAGATTTTTGTGTGTTTAAAATTTCACCATGAACGGATCTTTTTATTTGCTGCGTGTAATTATCAACTGTAATTATTAAATTTTGGAATACTATCGAGTTCAAGGTATGCATTGATAAATTTTCTTCTACTTTAGTGTTTTAGCAAATTTTTTTTTATAATAATTAAAGACAAGGGGGAAAGAATAATCAGAGTTTGCTTATTTTTAATGGTATTACTTGTATATGATGCCTCTATTTTTAGAAATACATACATGATTAATGATCTACAGTCGTCGACTAGAAACCTTCGCATACAAAAATGTCTTTGTACCCTTTCTGTAAATTTCGAAAATTTCTGATTGCGTAATTATATCTTTTTTTTTTTCTTTATTAGTTTATTTAAATGTACATACATTTTCTAACAATTTTCGTTCGTATGCCTTCACTGATCCCTCAAGCAATATAAACTGTAATTGCTCCAAATACTTCATATTAGCGGAATGCTTTACAGTCGGTTAAACTTGATCTGGCAAATTTGCATCGGTTCCAAAAAAGTTAAATTTGCAATGGTTTGAAAAAGTAACTTGTTTCCATTCAGTTTGTGGCCAGTATTTGTGTGTTTAAGTTTTTTTTCCAACCAGTTATAATTTTTCATTTTTTGGATCTGTTTGCTGGTCATCCTTCCTATACTCTCATGATTTTGGATAGTTGTGTCTGAATTTTTTTCTCAGATTATTACTCAAAGCAGTAGGGTGACTTGGTTCGATCCTCGGTATGATCAAAAATGGAAAATTTTTCTACTTCTCACACAGTGGTTGAAGAGCGGCAAAAAATTCATTTTGTGTTAATTCCTATCTTTGGATTTCTTTTCGTTTTTTACTAAGAAATATCTGGATATAGCGTTTTATAAGGACCCCTTACTTAATGTTGGAGAAGATCATTCCCATTTTAAATGGCAAAAACTGGATTGCCCTCGAAAACTACTTAAATCACGCTCTATTGTACTGATCATGTTTTAACAATGTAAGCTACTCAATTTTGAATTTTTTGGCTGACGGCATTATGCCATGTCCAAAGTTATTAATAATATTAATTAACAATATTAGAATTTTTGTACTTCTTTGAAATAATAAATTTACTACTACTACTACTAGTGTTTTATAAATATTGAGGTGATATCTTCATTACACAGTTTTTTACAAAATTTTGTGAGTGAGATTTTCCAACGGTTTTATAGTAATTTATAGCTGATGCTCAGTTTCTCTATTACTACAATATTACGAAATTTGTTTATCTTAACACGTTCTCGGACACTCAAAATTGTATCGAGGTGCAAAAAGAGACACATGGCGGCTCTCTTAAAGTAATAGTAATATTTAAATTTTGATTATACACATTTTTTCCAAGTTCTAACAATATCGCATTTTACTAGTTATATACACTGAATACTAAAGCATTCACTTCGATACATAGTTCAGTTCGGTTGTGGATTATGTGGATGCTATAGTATATAGAATTGAACGTCGAAATTTGTATTCTGGATTTGAATGCTATAGCATTCACCACGTCATATTGTGACACCATGAAAATGAATGTTATAGCATTCACGTCCGCGAACGTGTTAACAGATATGAATTTTATGTCTGAAGCAAAGTTGTTAAGCACAAAGAGATGAACAATTTGTATACACTTTCTTCTTGAAAATGGGATTTTATACTCCCTTTCTCCCGATAAAAAAAAACGTTGAGAAAACTATTATAACGTCTTTGGAGAAAATGTTTCTTGCATAAAAATTATGGGGGGGCCCTAGAACATTGGAATTACTTATGAAGTACACATTTCCCAGAATAATGCAAAAACCGAATTTTTTGCATTAGGGTCATATTTTGGGAGAAGTAGATCAGAAAAACTGAGACGCAGTTGTATTCAGTAAGTCTAAATTACTATAAAACCGTTGGAAATTCTCACACAAAAGGCAAAATTTGGTATTTTGTTGCACTGTGGTATTTATGTTCGAGATCTTCGAGATCCGACCATTGTCACAAAGCTTGGTAAGTTATCGCAATATGCGGTACATTTCAGAGCTAATCAGAAACTGTAGATAGCTTTCAGTTTTTAGATCGTTCATCCATATTTCTAAGAAAGTATATGCTCAAAATCGTTGAGTCTCTTATTCTTTCTTGCTTACTGGGAGTGGTGGGTGTAATCGTGAAGGAGATGAAAAAGAAGATACAAAGAAGAGAGCCCATCCGTTCTATTGACAGAAGCATATCTAATAGCGAATCGATTGGGGAGATTTTGGAGTTAAACCATCCCCTTTCTCCCTTAAAATCTAAAATTCTCCCTTGGGAGATCTCTGGATCCGCTAGTGAGCATATTTTCTATTTTTTCCGTTTCGGCTGTGGCAACACTGGGTGTTCCAGATGCAATCTGATGTCTCTATCGAAAAGTTTGACATTTGTTAGCATATACGTACTCAGAGCGTTTTGTCATACAACCGTCATTTGTGATGTTTATATTGAGTTGAAAAAATTATCTCGGAAAAAAAGGAATTAAATCGTAAAAATATTCCTTCGTTTATTTATTATAATTTTCGACATGGATCGTCCAAAACAGCTATTGTGCCAGAGAACATCGTTACTGTGCGAAAACCGATAAAGCAAGATCATCATGTGGTATATTATGAAATTTGGGAAACCTTACGCATTGGTCCCATCAGCATACAAAAGATATTGCATAATAATTTGGCCGTAAAAAAGATTAGTTCTCGTTGGAACCCACATGAATTGAGCGATGACCAAAAAAAGACCGGTGCAAGAAAATTATCAAAAAATATAAAACGGCGGTGGGTCAAAAGATGTGTTTAAAATCGTGACAGGTACCGAATCATAGAGCTATACATATGAGCCAGAGAGTAAATAGTATGTACGGATGTTTCAAAATAAGTCAAATCTAGCAAAAGTTGTTCGCGCTCGAACCACTGCGAAGCAAATGGTCGCTTGTTGCTTTGGAAAAACTGATCATGTGGTCACGGTACCACTTGAGCAACGTAGAACAACGGTACACAATCATTTATTTGCCATAAGTATTTGGTGAATTGAGGTGTCGATGCGAACTCCCATACATCACGTCAAACAACCGAATTTTTGACCACACAAAACGTGTAATTGAGGGTCATCTGTTGTTAAGTCCTGATTTGGCACCCAATGATTTTTTTTTTGTTCCCGGGCATCAAAAATAAACTGCGTGTTCAATGATTTGCGACGCTAAAACCATGTTTATTTTCCAAAACAATAAAGCCGTTTTCAAAGATAATTTTCTGTTTTTTCATTACCCCTTTTATTTTTGACATTTCTGAGTCTTTATAACAACAAGGCAGTGTGTTGGCAAACCTTCAATAGCAAAATTTGCCTAAGAAAAACTGATCGTCTGATCTGCTAGTTCTATAAACTTTTTGATATTCTTCTGGCTTCATTGTTCATTCAAAGTCTAATAATTTCAATAATTAAAAAATGTTCGAATTCGGCATGAAACTGGAGGTCCCCTCCACTTAGGGTAGCCAGTTTTTTGAACCACGAAATCAGTACATTAGACGTTGGAAAGCAGAGAAATTCAATACATATCGGTACAGTTTTTATGCTTTTATTACCTAGTAATTTCATTGCAATATAGTGGTATAAACGTTCTGAATCTTTTTCGGCGATTTTGTGTGTTCATTTTTTCATTTTTTTCTTCGTCTGTAGACAATGTTGATTACGTATCAGTTTCCATATTTGGAGGATTGTAAGAGCTGAGGGCAATAATCAAATTCAATTATTAAGAAACACCTTTCATTCATTTAAAGACTTACGTTAACCGACTTTTTTCAAGCAAATATTGCTTTTCTCCTCTTGTATTTTATTTTGTGAACAATCAGAAAATGAAACAAACAGGGTGGGATTGTCTGCAAAAATGATTTTAAATCCATTAAGGTTAAGCACATAAATTTTTAAGATATTAATTTGAAAATATGGGTACAAAATACAATCAATACATTTTTGTACTGATTTCGAGATTTCAAAAAACCAGTATATGAAAAAAAAAAAAATTACGACATGTACTGATCAAATCAGTTATTCACTCGAATACAAATATAACTCAACTTTCTTGATAATGCCCCATAAAAAAGAAGAAGGAGGTAATTTTAGTGTAGGCATTTGGAATCGTCTTAAATCTGTAAGCATTTTGTTAATTAATTTCTTGTTAAATTTAGATGAAACACGACACAAAAATCTCAAACCCTCTGTAGCTAGCAAACATACGATTTTGCACTTCCTTTCGTGTTGACCAGCGGAACGGAATCACTCAGTAGAAATATACACAGGCCATGTTAATGTTTCATTACTTGATTTTTAAATTTGGTTGCGGAAATACAAATTTTGGTTTCGATTTCGTTATGTATAAGTTTTATCAATTCAAGTTATAAGTTTTCAATTAATCAAATGATTAAAAAAAAAGTTTTTTTCTGTTTCATTTTAATTGCAATTTGATTTTGTTTTTAATCAACCATTAGTAGTTTGCTTTTTTTTTGCGATTTTTACCCATATCGCACATACATATGTTCATAAATATTTATAAAGCTACTTACTTTCAATTGAATATTAATTAGTATGATATGTAAGTAATAAATTTAAGTTTTCTTAACTGCTTAGACCACAGTACAATTGATAAACAATCCTTAAAATTGTTTTTATTAATTAGTTGAGTTGTTATGGTTATCAACAAATAAACTAGTTTCCCTTTCAAACTCATAAAATTATGAAAATTAAAGTAAATGTCGCTAAAAAAATGATACGAATAAAAGTTAACGAACCATTAAAACACATTACATGTCTCTTGTATTTATGTATGTATGTGTGCGTGAGCATGTTTTTATAAACTAGTTTTCAATTTCACTTTACTATTTACGTAAAATTTGTGCCTAACATGAATTTGTCATAAAATCGCTGTCTGTTTACTTTTTACTCTACTTAGTTTGTGAACTTGTAATTACGTGCAAAATGCAAAATGCATGCATAAATTGTAAACTGTGGAATGATGAATACATTAACCTCAGATAGCAAATGCGAAATCTATAACGAACTAACGAACAGACAAACACGATATGCATGTCCACTTTGGAAAAGGAAATGTTATAATACTTTTGGATAAAGAAACTAGGAAAATATTTTAAATGTCTTGCTAAAAAATTCATAAGATAAATATCTTCTTTTTTTTATTGATGCGCATTTCCCGGAATTGATCTAATTTTCTAGGATGTTGATTTGTTTTATCCATTAAGTTCGACATTGATATTGGAACATTTTAAAGTGTAATCAAAAATAAAAATTGTAACGGGAAGTGGTGTGCGTAAATATGTAATGAGATATGTATGTATGTATTTATACTAAGAATCGAAAACGCAATTGAGAATTTCAACACCACAATTTAAGAATGATATTCTGATGTATAATATTGCTATACTGTTAACAATGATGTGCAAAACTGTAATAAATCTAATTGGTTAGAGCTCTATCAAGTAGTGAAAACTATCATTATATCAATATAGCAGTAATACTGATTAACTGTAGCTCGAATTTCAAAAACCTAAAGAAATTGATTTTTGATTCATAGGAAGAGTTAAAAAATTTAGGCATCTTCTAAAAGATTTTTAAATATTATTATGAGCTTAAGTTTTTGTGATGCTATTTATGGCAATAATTTTGACATGTCTTACGCATTGTTTTAACCACAGTCAAATTCTTCTGTAAAAGCTTCTGGCCCAGACGAAAAAAATGTCCACAGCAATGTTAGAATATGTCCCTCTCATTGATTCTGCGCAGGAACCGCTGGCAAACCTTTTTCCAAGGATAAGTATTTAGAGTGAAGTTTTCGAGGTTCTGACCTCTAGTATATTTGTAGTTTTTTCCACCACCAGATGACTCGTTAGGAGTAATTCAACCTACGAAAATACTAAAAAAAGGAGATTATGATGGAGTGTGATAGAGAAGTATATGATTTTCATTAAAAAGTCTCCATAAAATTATCAAAAATACTGCAAAATTTAGCCTAAGGAGTATCCTTTCTATTTTGAATTGAGTTTTAAAAATTGAAATAGAGTATTAAATAAATCCACCCCTTTCTGCTCTCTCCATTATTAATTTTTTTTAACGCGTCGCATCAGTTGATGCGAGAAAAATTCTAAATTTTAGTCTAATATTATAGAGATTTGGCAATACTTTCTATTTCTTTAAATTCAGTCTCAGATTAAAAAATTTCAAAAAAAATAAAAACAGTTTTTAACTTTACTAACCTAGAAAACTGTGGCTGCTTAAAAAAACTTTTTCTATTAGAATTCGATGTAAATATATTTGAGAAACTAGTTAAACTATTCAAGGGTAATGTAAAGCTTGGGCACAGCCGAATTTTATGTACCCTACACACGCTTAAAACCGTCATTGAACCCCTCTATTATTTAGATTGCTTTCGAAAAATAACAACGACAACATAGTGGAGAGAAAGAGAGAGTCCATAGACTAAAGATGGGCGCCTGAGCACTTTTTAACTCACGCTCACGTATTATCACGACTTTAAATATATTACTCACGGTTGTTCACGCACGCTGATATGTTTCAAAAAAAATTTTACGAACGTTCACGTCTTTTTATTTTTGAATATGTAAATTTATGTAGGTACATACATATAAAAATAAAGTGCTTATTTCTGTATTTTTGGGTTCTTTTTTAAATTACCAAAACTAGCTTTTTAAGAAAATGAATATTCAATGGTGTCATAGACAAAAGTAACTTATGTTCACGCATTTTCGTATGTATTTTGTTATTGTATTTGGGTGCATCTTCTTACCTGCTTTTACCGGCGTTAACGGCCACATATACGATAAAAAAATATATTGAGCACAAAACCTTTCCAACCATATAACTTTTATCCACATACGTTGACGTTAAGGGAGTTTTATTCTTTTAGAAAATACCAAAATAAAATTTTTTTAATTTTTAAGTGGACGTCCTCCCTTAAGCACTATTTTCTGCAGCCTGGTAGGATACATCAAATGTAAGTTCCACGTGTTTTGATTTGATTAAATATTCGCGAATAATTTGCTCAATTTTAACTCTTTTGAACATTTGAATGGAAATAATGGAAATAGGCTTGATGGTGGTATGATTTTCAAAAGTTTTTCCTCAGAATGCAATATTAACAAAAGAAGTGCAATTTCGGTGAAATAATTATATGGAAGATAATTTATGAATTAATGCATGTATATTTGAAGCAAATTTATGTCTCAATATTTATTTGATTTTTTAATTTTACGAACCCTTTTTGATTATACCTACCACCCCTATAAATAGAGATTATACACAATAATTTAATAATAAAATTTGATTTGCTCTATATTCAGCAATATAAACTGTATCCTGGTGTATACACTAATCTAAACTTTTTTTTTTGAGTGAAACTTCTTTAGCGAGGGTAAATCTAGTGTTGATTCGATACCCACATAGTATCGATACTTTTACTCATTACTTGTATCGAATAAAAGTATCGATGCTACCGAAAAAATTGGAAAAAAGTATCGAATATGTACTTGTATCGAATACTTGTTTAAGGAGACAAATTACTCTTTTTTTAAGTGGTTGTCAAGGAAAACATTCACTCCAGAACGGCCCATTGTGATACAATATGGTTGAGCCTACAGTTTACACTACTCAACACGAGTTTTTCGCTAATAAATTATGGTTTTGCGATATTTCCACTGGAGACACGTGAATCATATAGAAATGACGTTAATTTAATTTAGCAAATCGCTAGAAAATTTATAATAGAAGGAAAACTAATCAACAGATTAAAGCTTGTTAAAAATATTTTATTTTAATGAAAAGGTTTCAATAAACATTATGTTCTACATACATGGCCGGAAATATCTTCTAGAACTTCAATACTGCACTACAATATTGTTATACATTGAAATATTGCAATATGGACTGAAATATTTTGAATAATTCTGCAGTAGCATTTTGAAATATATTATTGATTGCTGTAAAATTTGATTGATTTAAAATTAAATATTGTATGGCAATATTTCTGTTTTTTAAATAATTATTTTCCAAAAGTATCGAGTATCCGATACTGGCCTTTTTTGCGATACCAAGTAAAATACTTATGTTATAGCATCGAGTAAAAAAAAATACTTGAATCGAATAAAAAGTATCGAGTTTTTACTTGTATTTACTTGTATCGAATCATCACTAGGTAAATCGAAAATTTTGCAACGGAAGTCGCATTGTTGTTGCACTCATTCGAAATTAATAAGAAACGAAGTTATGCTGTTGTTAGTGTTTAGCGAACGAAATCATATGAGGATCGGCTACATACAATCATGCAGAGAGTCGACTTCTTGCAGTTTTATTTGTGCTTTTATGTGGTTTAGTGAGAGAGCTTTATTCCATATAGCTGAACTTTCCTTTCATGTATTATATACGTGTGCTACGTCATGTTTGTGCTAACAGGAGTTAAGAGGAAAAAAGCTTTAAAAAATAGAAAGAGGAAGAGTGCAAAAGCTTCAACACCAACAGTTGTTATTCGGCTACATACAATCAAGCAGAGAGACGACTTCTCACAGTTTTATCGCATGTGCTTTAGTGAGAGAGTCTATATAGAAGTCTCGGATTAATTGCATATAACTGAACTTTCCTTTCATGTGTTATGCACGTGTATTAAGTTGTCTTTGTGCTGATAAGTGTAAAGAGAATCAACAGAGGAAAAGCAGCAATAACAATAGAGAGAAGAGGACTGCAAAAACTTCAACAGAATGTTTTATAAATGTTTTCTAACAATTTTCTAATAAAAAACGTAGTTTCACTTCTACTGTGAGTGCTTGCAGACACATAATTTTATGCACAAGTTTTATTGTCAAATTCATAGAATCATCTTAAAAACTTTTTATTACAGTATTTCTCATCACTGTACATACATTCGTATTAATTGCAAAAAAACTATTCTAATCAAGAGCAATTTTTGTTCTATTTCATTTCTTTCAACCAACCAGTTTTAAATGCAGTTCCCATTTCTGTTTTTCTTTCTGCATGCAATATCAAATTTTGTATCGCAAAATTTCAAGTTTATTTTAGAAAGTAATTTCTTGATGTTATTTACTGAGATATCTCATTTATCGAATGTATATTTGTAGTGTATGCAACAACACACTGAAGGCACCTTTAGATGCAGCAAAGTTGTAGTGTTCATTTTGTTTTGTTGCATACAAAGATGAAGTAATTTTATCGCCTTTCACAGACATCATATTTCCCATTACTCTGCAGTTAAGTTTCCTTCGGTGATAAAAATTTTTTCATCGCAGTGTAATACGATACTACTTAGTTGCTATGTTTTTGTTGTTGTTGTTTTCACTTCAAGATCTATTCATTGTGTTTCAATGACGCCAGTGTGCTGCTGCGAACAATGCAATAATTGTTTCCAGCGTATTTATTTGACCATAACTCTAAGTATATGTATGTACATAAAAATATCATTGTGATATCTCTCTTTAAAAATTATCACTAACAACTCAAATAATTTTATTTTAATTACTTGGAAGTACATACGTATATTGTTTAGGAATGTGATAAATACAGGTAATAAAAAAATTGTATTTCCAAAAGTTTGGATATTGAAATTCGACAAATTTATCTCTTAACTACATTAGCCATTGAATGTTACTCGAAATTTTTTATTAAAAAGTTTTAAAGGGCTCTATTAGCGTATTTGTTTTATTTTTAAATGAATCGCTTTTATTTTGTAAATATGCACATAATTCAAAATAACTTAAGTGGTTTACACTGTGCAACCGCTAAAAGAATGGTTCCAGGCGAATTTTGACTCAGACCACGAATCTGAGACCAGTTTTTTTTTCGCAGTTCAATAAAAGTTTACAAAATACTTTTTGTCAAAGTTTGATATATCCAGGAAACTAAATCGTCCAAAAATAATACTTATTTTAAATACAATACTCCATCTTTGGGGTCTGAAAGAAAGTTATTTGTTATAAAATTTAAACACTTTTTACTGCCATATCATCGATATCACTATCCCTCTTTCCCCTTATTTTGGGGTTTATTTGAGAAACATTTCTTTAGCATGACCCTATAGAACACAAATTTGGGAAAGTAACAAATATTTTTCGGGAAAAATATTTCTCATAAAAAATTAATTGTCCTAACCCTTCACTTTTTCTCCCAAAGTCATTTTTTTTATATATAAATACATGCATATGTATATTTTGAGCAAAAATTAAAATACTATTTACCAAATGGGAATTCAAGAAGTGATTTAGACAAATTTTGTGTTGCTAATCACGAATTTAGTTTTTCACTTTTCCCCGAATTTTCAAAATAACTAAACTTAGATATATCTGAGAATGAAGTAATACCAATTTTACATATTTCATGTTTTGTGTCTGAAAAAAATTCTGAAGATTTTTTACTCCAATGCAATCGACTTCACTAGCGTTTTTGATTATAACCCTACTGAACAAACGTTTGAGAAAAGTAACAAATATACTTCTGGAAAGATGTTCCTTAAAAGCAATAGAACTGTTTAAGCTCAACAATTTTTTAAAGTCGAAATTTGCATTTCTTTTGCTCCATAAATGAAATTTACATTCTGTCAAATAAGTACCCGGAAATTCTCATTTTAAATTTTCCCTCTGAGAATATTTAAAAAAAAATTTTTTCCCAGGTTGGCACAACTGTCAACCACTATTCTGTGAATTTTTATTGCTACATACGCACACAAAAGGTTGACTTGTTCTTAATGACGCCGTAACCAAACTAAATGACACATAGCAATAAAAATTCACAGAATAGTGGTTGACAGAGACCACCCAGTCTCCCAGTCTTGACGAGAAAGCTGTGTAAATCTGAAATCTGTGCATCAGCTATGTTTTTTATTCTGTCAAAGAACCTTGCCCCGAGAGTTCGGAGTAGTCGTTCCTGAAATAAGGGGCAATGGCGTTGCAGACGCTTGACCGATGCCACAGCGTCATCGTCTCCACAGCCTCTGCATATATCATTGGTCGACAGTCGACATTTGCATAACATTATGCCCACAGCGCAGTGACCGGTGATAACACCCGACACCATGTGCACAGCATGTTTAGCGAGTCGCAAAATACTTTTCGTCCTTTTAATGTTTAGTCGTGGCCACAGGGTACGTGCAATCCTGCAATCTCTCCTGGCCGACCAAGCTCTGTTTGTGGATTCGATTAACCATTCTCCTATCGTCCCTGCTGTAACACAAAACGGTGGTAGTAGCGTGTTGATTGCGTCACTGGCAGGCATTGATGACCCTGCTCGGGCAAGTTCGTCCGCCATGTCGTTCCCTTTAATATGGCTATGTCCGGGAACCCAATGTAAACTTATCTTACAGTGTCTTATGCTGCTCAAAACGTTACGAAAATCTTGCACTACCTTTGATTTTATGACAGTAGATCCAATAGCTTTCAAGGCAGCTTGGCTATCCACACAGATTACAGCTTCCCTAAGGAAGGTGCTTTTATGTGTTCCGCTGCCTTCATGATGGCAAAAACCTCCGATTGGAAAACGCTACAGTAATCCGGTAGTCTATATGACCTTCGGATTTGTTGCGTTTCACAAAAAATTCGCGCTTCGCGGGTCGCTTCGTAACTTCGCGCTGTTCGGCTCTAAACAACAAAATTACAACAACATGCAAAACAAATGACGATATGAACGCTCTGATCTAAATTCAATTATTTATCATTTATATCGATTACATTCCCAATTGCCCAATAGCGACAACATTCTTCTAAGTTAATACTATTCATCTAATAACAACTTCCAACATACCCCCTTTACAAAAAAAAGTTTAATGTTTTCCTTGCTATAGTCCCCCACATAAACCATTTCAAGTATTGCTTTTACATGGAAATAGCCACACCCACTTGCCCAAAAGTAACCACACCTTCCCCAACCCCAATAACTACTACCACCATACCATTTTCACGCACAAACTATCATTCACTTTTCTTATTAATTAGCGGATCCAGAGATTTACTAAGGAGGGAGAGGGTTTTAATTTTTTCGTCCACCAAATTTTTTGTTTTAATCATAGCCAACTACCAAAAAGTATGTAATTTTCGTCGATAAGGGGGGTGGGGAGAAGCCACGCCTACTTATCCCAACCTCTTCATACACACGGTTATGCGTTCATGGTTTGGTTAAGATCAGATTAAGACCCTGGAAACTTATAAATAGTAAAAGATTTCAATTATATTTATTTCAAATTAAGTTTTATCCCCACTCCACAGACTCTACTTTCACCCATATCCCCTAATTTTTTTTAACCCATTTTGAAGAGGTACAAAATATCGTGATCCCTTTTGAAAATTTTCTACAGGATGATTCGGTCCCGTTGCCCGTTGGTCAACATGTAAGTAGTTGATAGAGGTGGTCAAGACAAGTAAAAATTCTTATTGAATGGGGGAGAAGCAGGCTATATTCGCCCACTTACGAGCTATAAAGGTTAAACAATTTTGCGGGTTGTTTCAGTCAATTCGCTATAATACCTATATAACATCTAAATATTGACAGCCTACGAAAATAATTTTTAATCGTTTGAAAACTTATAAAATTTTTTTCTAACAAAATGATTTATTATAAAAAGCTGGATAGGCGAAAGTCTATATTATATATTAGAAGAAACACACATAATTTCACATTTTTTATGATTTTTTGTCAATCAAAATTTGAGAAAAATATAAGTACAAATTTGTTAATGATACGGATCCATAAATTTCTGTGCGACCCTGGAATCGTGATGAGGCGAATAAAACACACGAACTCAGGAATAAGCCCTCTCCCCCATTCGCATTTTTGCGAAATATCTACAAATTCCCTCGAGTATTTCGATAGTTCATTTTGTCTGTCATTATATTTTGCTTATGTCTCTATCGCTAAGCAACCATGATTTATCGAATTCATTTAAAATTTGAAAATCACTAGGAATAATTTTCGTATCGACTTTTCAGTGACACAATAATTTGATGGAAAATTTCAAAGTATGTTTTTTTTTTGCCGAAAAATGTTTGAGGTGTTTTTGAATTTGAAGTTTTTGCTTGTACCTTAGTCGAGCCGTTTTGGAATTTTGCGCTGACGCGAAGCAGCTTGAATAATTTTTCGTCAATTTTTTTAAAATTCATTCATAAAGTCATGAGAAGCATTTAAAACGTTTGTTGTGCTTCTATGTTTTTATACGATTTGATCGCACCTAGATTTGACTTCTGCAGTGGTTTGTTCAACCAACTCCAAGTAGGTATTTTATCTACTCGGAATTTTTTGTGGGTATATAGTTGCCCACCATACCAAGGCCGTATTTAGGGGGGGTTTTGGTGGTTCTGATCCCCCTCCCCCCCGAAATGTGGAAACTTTCTTCTATTTCTTGATATTAATTGCCAGTGGATGAAAAAAAAGTCAAAAAAAAAATCGATTGAACAGTTTTTAAATATTTTTTACTTCCATCGGTTTCTTTCTAAAAAGTCAAATATAAAAAAATAAACTTGAAATCTTAGTTACACTATGCAACCAGATCCGATTTGTTTTCTTTGATATGAGTTTTGACTTTGGATACAAAAAGAGAAGGTGATGCTGAGCAATTCTGCTTTTATTCTAGGTCAGTAACTATTTTGGATTTACAGTTTCGGGTTTAGGGCTCATTTGGAAGGGCATGATTCAGCCTATAATTTCTGGATTTCGAAATTTGTAGCACGCCAGTGTTCAGCTTTCCAATTTTTAAAAATGGCCAAAAATTCTATTTTAGGGTTTTCCTTGCCATTTTTTCTAAAACGTGGCGTGATGGGAAATTTTTGAACTCAGATTCGAGTTCAGTATAAAAAATTCATTCATAAACACTAGGAACCATTTTATTCGCAAAGCTCATGTAGGGCAGTAGTAGTGGATGAGCTCCAAAGTTCTAGGAAACAATCTTAAAATGTAATTAATTCTTTAACCCATTATTGCTCAGAGCACCCCTTACTCTTATCATGGCCCGAATTCCCACTGATAATCATTTGAAAAAAATGAGCCTCTGACTATTTTTAGTATTTTTGGTAATTGTTTTGAGGTGGCAAGCCAATGTCAATTTTCTTCGAATGAAAACCCCCCCGAAAAAAAATCCTGGCTACGGCCTTGCACCATACACACTCGATCTACCGGTCCTACTTTAGAATAACATTAAATTTTTTTAATTTTTTAAATTTAAATATTTTTTGTCTTTTTTTGAGCACTTTCATTACACTGTGAGGCACACTGTGGTACTCATTTGTGGTAGGAATTTATGCAATCCAGAAGCTTCAAAGTCTAATACAGTAACATTTTATTGGGCGCCCCAATTAAGAAGGAATTTAAACGCTGCTTAAATAAATGCGTATTATTTACGAAATTATTTTAAGTACATTGTACCGATATATAATTATGATTAAGTTATTTGATTACTGATGCATGACCTTTTAATTCTTTTCATTCAGCTCAATCATTAATTTATCATTTACCATAATCTCTGATGTAAAATGGCATGCGACAATACTCGTTTGCCTTCTTCCAGACGACCTCATCAAAAAGTTGTTCTATAACTAATTTCTTCTATGGCGATATTTTTGCAATGCATACTTCCTCTACTGTCTACAATCGTTGTTGTTGTTGTTGCTGCTGCTGTTGCAACCGATTGTGTGCAATGATGTTTACGCATTGCTATTAGTTATGTTACCATGGTTGTGTGTATGTACAATATAAAATAAAATTGTTTGAAAAGTATGTCATCGTCTTAATGTTTGTTAAATAAATAGAACACATTTATAAACAACCAAAACAACAAACAAGTTCTCCAGCTTTTAGACGAACGAACACAGACTTACATATGGTATTTACTATTTTGATGGATTTAAATGCACATTCTTTCTGATTAGAAATTGTCAATTATTGTTGATGATATGCGGAGTGCAGTTTTTGTTCGGAAAGCTAATGCTTCTTTTGTTATTTTAATGAATCTCTAATTTTTTTTATTTGAATTTAAAATTTGTATTTATTTTTGTTAAATTTAATTTGAATGGTGAAGAATTTTTCATCTATTGTTTAGTGACTACTTTCAAATTTGATTGTATTGTTTATGAAAAGATACTAACTATGTATAAAAATTATGATGAGAGCGTTTGCATATAAATGGAATATAGAAAGGAAAAGTTAAATTCATAAATTACAATAATTTTAGGTGGCTCGTCATCGTTATTGATATATGTAAATGCACCATTTCTGACCGAAGTGAATTTTTATAAATTTTGAACTAATTGGCAATACTTTAAACATTATGTGGCAGACAAAAACAAATTTTATTCTTATGGAACTTTTTGGAACTTAAATACTCTGAAAATTATTTGTTATATGCTTAAGCTTTTCTTCACATCTTCAGAGTCCATTTACAATATAAAACACGGGAAGATTTTGAAAAATTTAGTTCATGAATTGAAGATGTTTTTTTTTGTTGCTTGGAACAGTCTTAGAGAAGATGATGACTACAGTCTTTTTCTGATAGATTTTAAAATTAGATTAGTTCGTGTCACTTAGAAACAATCGAATTTATACCTTTGAAATTTTCACCCCCTTTTCGCAAATCCTTTTTGATTCAGAAATCGTTTAAAGAAATTTTGATATTTTGTTACAGCTAGAAGTAGCAAAAAATGCTAATAATTTTCAAACTTACAAAACCTAGATTATCGGTAAAAATTAAAATCAAAACTATACTAATCCTTTTGGGCTATTTTCCGACCTTTTCTTAAAAATCGGACCACGCCCAAAAAAAATCAACCAATTTTTTTAATTTCACCTATACTGTGCTCAGATAACAAGTTCACGCAAAAAATATATCGCTCATACGACCATCACGAGCACGATTGCAGTGATCGATTCTTGGAGCTAATTTTCCACCAGTCTTACAACACATACATAGTCCGGAAAGTTGGCAGTTTCACGTTCGATATTGTTCCTGAGCTCCTCTAACGTTGTTGGCTCCAACGGCGTTAACCCATTAAGGACGGGGCGGCCACAATTTCAAAGCTCATTTAAGTGGCTCCGTTAACTATGAAAACGAACTTAAAAAAATTTGAGCCATATCATTTTTTATGCAAAATTTTATGAACTTTCGAAATCTAAAAAAAAAATTTTAAATTGAAAAAGTTATGCTCAAATTTTCGATTAAAATTTTTTTCTTTAATTATTTTCGAAATGAAATCATCAAGAAATATTACTATTTGATAAAATTCCGGCGTCGATGCATCCCCAACTTCAAAATATGTCACTTAGTGTTTCAAAATTTAGCGTGTAAATATGCAAAACTTTCAGGAATTTTAGAAAAAATTTTTATATAACAAAAACCTCTTAAAGTTCATAAAAAAATACGTTCTAATTTTTTTTAGAATTTTCGAACGACTTTTTTAAATTTTAAAAATTGTGAAAAAAAATATCAAAACTTTTTCCAAAAATTCTGAAAAAATTATAGCATATTTTATGATTCATTTTAAGAAGTTTTTGTTCCGTCCTTAATGGGTTAAATCACATAAGCGAGGTGCGCATTTGGCCGGATCATTTCTATAGAATACACGATTACCAAACTTTCCCTTCAATAGATCAATTGTTAGACCAGCTGTGTGTCATGTTGCATCATCTTGTTGGAACCACATATAACTGATCTCCATCCAATTCTGGCCAAAAATAGTCTTCCAACATGGTACGATAGTTAACTCCAATGACCGTAACATGGTGATCATTTTTATCGTCGAAAAAATATGGTCCAATCACTTCTCCGGCATGAAATTCACACCACACGGTCACTTTTTGTGGATGCATTTTTTTGCTTATTGACAAAGCCATTAAGTTGAAGATGATTTTTTGATAAAATGCATTACTTCGCAAGCCCAATCGGATAAGTTTCGGCGCTTCAAATGATCATGGGGTTTAGTTTCTTCAGTTAATTTGATCTTGTAAGGGTGTAGGTCAAGATCTTAATGCTTAAGCTAAGCCGTTCACAGGAGGCTTGGAATCGTCTGATTTGGCTCATTTTGAACTGAAGCATTTACGACTAAGATATTCTCGGTACTTCGACTGGTACGTTGTCACTGGCACAGAAACATTCAATAGTGAATATGTTGACTCGAATTTATGCACTATAGCACGCACAGCCTGTCTGGTGGGACGATTATTTAAAACGAAAATTGGAGTAAGCATTCTTAAAGTAGCGATGACCGACTCAGAATTTTGATAGTATCTTTTAATAATTTCCAAACGTCGCTCATTCGTGACCTTCACCATGATAAAATTTAAACCTTGAATGACGTTTTGAAATTGCCAGAACAAAAAACAAAAAAATGTTATGTACCTATTGAAAAACCCTGTAGAAGGCAAACTGAAGAACAGTTATACAGGCTTAATGTTTTTGGTTAAACAAATTAATCCAAAAAAATTTGTTTGTTTATTATTCTTAGACGGTTTTTTTTGGACCTTGGTTATTTGGTGAATTACAGAAGAAACTTCAAATTCAATTTTCTGATACACGTTTCGGTTTGGGAACTAATAGTACTTTTGTGACATTACATAGTGGTGCCACCTGGCAAAAACTAAGAGATACTACTACTATAATCGGTGACAGTGGAATGCCTTATTCGGATCCGAATGCCGACGTCGCGGACCGCGCTTTTCTCATATAAACGTATGGAGATCGGCCATTTACAATACAATCAGAGACATTGGCTGCATTCACGACACTCAGCAATTGCTAAACAGTTGCAGCTCATCAATTTTCGTGTTGTGAACATGCTGCTACTTTTTAGCGTTCACTATTCTATTGTGAATAGTTTTTTACTATTTTTCGCCTTTAACAAAACCAAAAACTTAAATAATGAATATAAATAATTTAATGTTTTTGCAAAGTATGTTTGACTATGGCGTTGATATGAATGTGTTTTGTCAATTATGACAGCCATAATAAACAAAAATAATATATGTAGAAGAAATAGATAAACATAAGCCGCTGTACACAAATCAACCGATGAAAAGTATCATACAAAATTTTTCGCTACCAAAAATGGCGCTTGCTCACTAAAAATGTTGTCATTCACAATAGAATTTTACAACTGTTTAGGAATTGATGAGTTTCGTGAATGCAGCCATTGGCTTTCTCAGTGTCACTATATGTGCTCTATGGTTTCTAGCATAGTAAAATAAAGAAGTGTGCTAAGCCGATGAATGAATGCAACTTTTGAGATTTACTTGATTTTAATATCAAATGATTCTCAAAAAAACGATTGTCAGAAAATTTATAGCACTTTGGATATGGAATACATTTTTCTCCAACTTTGTCGATTTTTTTGGCATATTTTTTGACAATCCGGAGTACTTTAATACTGCTCTACCTATTTAGCCTACTTGTTTTTATTTTACTATGGTTTGTAGTAACATTTTCTGCCGCTCAGCTCTTTGAGCAAGAGGGGCACACACAACAACATTACATTACATGAATTCTCTTACACAATTTTGAGTTTTGCCGATACCGCGAGCTTAACTGCGATTACTTAAAATGAGGATATCAGATTTACAGAGTTGTCCTCATATTTCAATAATATCAGTTGTCATAGTTATGCAACATACTTTAATTATGTATGTGAGCATCCTGTACTACTTAAACAAAATCGATGGATTAAACGCTACTCAACTGCCTGATCTATAATAAATTCTTTAAGAAAGTTTTAAAGTCATCTAAAAAAAAACGTCATTAAGAACCTCTTAGTAATCTGATTAAAACTGGCATACAAATTGCTCAACTAAGCTAATTGAATATCCAGTCGATCAACTGCAACCACCAATTAACATTTGTTATGGCCTTGACCTTAATTTTATTTACATATATATTTTCTGTAAATAAACTTTTTGATAATAAAAAAGTCTTGTATATGAAATATAAATGTATTCAAATTATTATTTTAAAATAATTAAGTATTTAATTAGCGAATAAACACCATTCACATTTACATTTACATTTTTTACACAGCATTTTCTTCTTCTTCCAATGTAAAAAATTTTTCTTTTTTCTTTTCTTTATTTTCTTCTACTAATCTTTGTCAACCATAACCATATGGTATCTATGTACATATGCAGTTCCAATATTCTATACGATTGTCTCAGTATTGGTATTGTCATAATAACCTCATTTTATGGGTTAAACTTACATTCGAATTGACCCAATTCTACTTACAAACCAAAGTTGACTGCAGCAACAGCAGTAGCAACAATATCACAACAACATCACATCAGTATCTCTGACCACTAACCACACAATCACTTTTTCTACCATCTGCATGTTATTATCGCCAGCAAATTTTACTCCATTTTAATACACTTAGTTATCTACCTATTACACTGTACAACCTCAAAATAGTATTTGAGTTCTGTCCCGGTTTATCTGGAGTATTTTTGGCCGCTGACCATGAATTTGTAAAAAAAATTTTCTGGTTAGGTTTTGTTTTTTTGAAAATTTGTTCATGGATGAGAATTTGTTTTTTGTTTTTTTGCTTTACGAATTATGCAATTTTAGGAGTTCTAGATAAAAATTTTTTTTTCATAAAGTTTAAATTTTTCGTGAATACTTTTGAAAATCATATTTCATGGATAAAAATTGTTGTCTGTGTTTTTTTTTTTGTGTGCTTTTCTACAGGAATTCTGCAATTTTATTAGTTTTGGATGAAGAAACAAAATTTCAAAAACGAAGATTTACGAATATACACGAAACCTGACCTGACCCGAATTTTTTTTTTACAGATTTGTGATCAGCGACCAAAAATGCTGCAGAAAAATTGGGCCATAACTCAGATAATGTTTTAAAGTTGCAGTTTGTTGTATAGTGTTATTTATGTACATACCCAGCGAAAAAGTTTGTGATTCCTTCCAAAAAGAGTTTATTCGAAAATAGTGAATTCTAGAAACTAGTTAGGAATACATTGAGAGGGGGAAATATAGGGGCTGAAGCCCTACCCCCCTCAGAACCCGACAATCTTAGTTTACCAAATATAGGCGAAGAGCAGTATATTGATGATAAACAGTGATTTTTGAGAAATCAAACATTTTTCGATTTTTCCATTCGATTTCAATAAACGAAGAATTTTAGAATTTAAAATATTATTTTATATTATATATTATTTTAATAATAATAATTTAATATAAATATTAAAATGGGGTCGAATATTTGAATCAATTCTGATTACTTTAGGTCTTAATTTTAATCTGAATTTGGTTTGAGTTTTAATCCGTGTTTGGTCTAAATTTTGATTTGCTTTCGGCCTGTATTTAAGATCCTTCCGGTCTGAGTTTTAGTCGTAGTCTAAATTGTGGTCAGACCAGCGTTTGATCTGATTTCTGGTCTAAACTTTGGTTTGCTTTTAATTTGTATTTGGCGTTTTAATCTAACTCTTTGAGTTATGTTCGAAATTTTGGTCTGAATTGGCTTGATTTTGGCACGTATTTTAGTCTGAATTTCGGTCTGAATCCCGTCTGAATTTTGTTTTAAATTTTGGTCTGGATTCGGCTGGAATTTTAGCCCAATTTTTGTTTAATTTGAATTAAAATTTTTTGGTATAAATAATTTCTACTAGTTTTTGGGTCTGAATTTTAGGTTGCTTTCATTCGGTAGTTGGCGTCCTTTTGGCCTAAAATTTTGTCTATTTATTTGTCTAAGTTGTGGTCTAATTTTTTTTTTTTTTAATTTTGGAATGAATTTTTAATTGGTTGTGGTTTGGATTCGGTCTGAATTTTGGGTTTTTAGTTTGAGTTTTGATCTGAATTTGGCTCCATTTTGGTCGATTTTGGTCGGAGGTAGTTGGATGTAGCGCGCTGTTGCCAGCAGTAACTTTGGTTTTACTACTCAAATCTCTATGAAATTTGGAGAATATTATCTCAAGAGAATGTAAGTACTTTGAGGAAATCTAATATCGCTTAATCAAAAAGTATGATTCGTTATACCTTACACAAATTGACGAAGAATTGAGTATGAAAAAAATTTGAAAAGGTTATCCAACCTGATTTTTATGATTTTTAATTATTTTTCTGTAGCTTTTGGTAAAAATTTTTTTTTTGCGTTTTTGTCTAATAATTTCAAATATTTTTTAATTGCATGTTTAGAAACTTTGCATATTTTTGTTAACTGCCTATACTTAAGACTTTTCATTTCGACTCACTATTTCTGATTTCAGAAGAGTGCGAACTTTGCAGTCATTAAACACAAATTTTTTTCTCAGAACTTCTTTTTTTTTATCATTTCTTTATTGTCTAGCACTTTAATTGTAAAACATTTCAAACTAATTTCTTTAAAGTGGTAAAAAACTTAATTTTTATTCTTGCCCCGATTTCATTTTTCAAACGTTATTCATTTCTGAAACTATTTTTAGAAGCAATCTCTTGAATTGTTTTGAGAAGTGCTTACAGTGTATTTTGCTGGGTTTGTTGATCGATGCTGATGGTAGTGAATTTTTTTTTTTAAAAGAAGTCAAGTAAGTACAACTAGTTTTTATATTTTTTTTTTTTTAAGCTACATATTACCACATTGTAAGTTGCGATTCTTTAATTGCATTTTAATCTGAAATTGCGTCTGATGATCACATCCAATATTCTTTGCGGATTTATAGCAAATACTCTTCTCTAACTATAAAGTGGTAACTACAATTTATGCAGTTACATGCTTACTTGCTAAGCTGGAAATAGTTGCTTTTCTTCTTTCATTTTCGTTACTTAAGCCATCCAGCATGTGTGAGTATCGTTTAAATGGAGGTTTGGTCTAATTTATATTTTCCTGCCTCTATTTAATATATGTAGATTGTTTTGTTTGCATTCATTCATTTATTTTCTATGCAAAATTTCTCTGCTGTACGTATGCAAACTTTTGTTGGTGATTTGTCAAAAAGTTGTAATAAAAAATGGTCAGGCCAGGTATTTCATTGTACTCGTTGTGTGTTTGTTTGTATTGTATGCATCTATACGTTTTTATTTTTTTTTTTTTTGTTTGAAAGAGAAATTTGCATTTTGATTGCATGTCCATCAGCATTTCAAATCTTGAATTGCCGCATCAATTTTATTTATTGTAAATGACTAATATCTGTTTTTATTTTTATTAAATATGATTGGTTTTGGTTTTGCATTTCTGGCATTTCATGTTAAACTAAGATATTCGTGATATTCGTGTGGTAAGAGAGTTATTAACTTAATTTTTAATTAATAATTAATTTATGCAAATAATTAATCGTAAGTTTCGAACATACAATTAAATGGAATCAAAACTTTTAAACATATCAAAATAAGATTATTTAATTTACAGCCAATAGGCACACATCATATAATTGATTTAATAAATTTAAAAAAAAAATAATTACAACAAACTTCACTAACTACAAGGTCGAAGCCAGAGGGGGAGTATGTTGCTTCTTCTATGCTTGAAAGCAAAATAAAGTTGTTTTTCAGACACCATCGAAAAATCTAAAAATTATCCAAACACTTCTTGTGATTTAAGAGTATGCACAAATGATCTACTAACATAATTCCTCACGATATTTTATTGTGCATAGATAGTGCATGTGTTGTTAGAAAACGCTTACTATAACGAATAGAACGATTCTGTTGTAATATAGTTAGGCGTAACTTCTATAAATCAAACTATTTAGGTCACTACAGGAAGAAGAGTTTATGCAGTACTTATATGTACATGTGTGTGTGTACACATGTATGCATAACGATACATAAACAAAACGTTTACCAAAGACGTCAAAGCATATGATTAAAATAGCACTGCAACAGGATCCTATGCAATAAAGGAGTTTGCTTAATAAAGCCTTTAGGTTACATGCACACACATTAATATACGCTTATGTATGTGATACATACTCTGAACACAACTGACAATTATGATTGGTTGAACAATTACGCTATCTTTTACGCCTATCTCTTCAATAGTTTTAGAAATATTGGCATAGCTCTAGTTATATATAGAGCAAGGAACAAGTTTTCTGCATATTGATGCACTCTATTTCAATTGCCAATAAATTCAAATTATTTTTTATGCACTATCTAACGCCAATTCTTGTACATTCTAATGGATACATACATACGTGCATACACAGTGACGGATCTTGAAATTTTCAATGGGGCTGTTAGTTGGTTGGTTAAAGTTGTGGTTCAAGAACGAATTAGCGCTTGCGTACTGTTTTGATACCCAAACTCAGTTGATTGTTTTTGTAGTTGTTTTTTTTTTTTTTTGGTTTTACGAGAGGATCATATCCATCCCGATAGGTAAAATAGTTCCCCGAGGGTGCTGAGTATGGTTTCCCTAAGGTTTTCGCTTTGGTTTGTCCTAAAGCTGAGCATTCGAACAACAAATTAAATGATGCGCTTAAAGGAAAAGTGAAGCATAAAATTTACTAGAGGGAAGAGATGTTGCTGTTACTTGCCGACTACAGCGATATAGCCGAGTACGCACGAAGAGTTGTAACTTACGCACACATACAATGCCAAATAGGCAAAACAAAACGAGACTTCGTTTTGGGTTTATGAAATTTTCTGTTGTACCTTTCCTCTTGTAAGTTTTATGCTTCACTTTTCCTCTGAGCGCGTCAAATATAAGTTCATTTTTTCTCTGGTTATTAACGATTACGACAATATGTGTTGAAAGGTGTTCCCGTTTTGGCCCTTTCCTCACCAATAGATTAGAAGCAAGTATTGAGATATCCTTTCGGTTTTCGTTTATAAATTATGATGATCCATTCCAATTCCAATTGTTAGTCGGTTCCATTTATAGTTGGTTTTCACAAGATATTTTTTGGGAATTTCACTCTTGATTGGACTGAGTTTAGTGATACGAATACAAATTCAGCCTGAGATTGATGCAGTATAGACCCATTTTGGGTCAACTCGTCTGATTTCCCATATTAGAGCATATCTGTGCAGCCGCACTTGGTCCGTAAGACTCTCCCTGCACTATTTTACTAGATTAGATGTTATGGCCGACGAATCATATCGTAAAGCATAGTGATAATTGTTTAACACGTTTGATCTGCTTCTAGCATCATGTACGACTCCTTAATTGCTAACATTTCCGCCCAGAATACAATAATTGAATTAGGAAACCAGGCCGATCTATTCCTCGTTCAACGCCACAGACCATCTTGGAACCGTTTATTGTTTTTGGGAAGGCAAATATACATAACAGTGAAGTTCTTATTGAAAGTCACGATTGCCGTTTTTTTTTAGCTATTTCCCTCTCATGTGACATAAGCAGGCTACCATGACCTAAGGTTATTTCTTTTCAGGGCCCCGGTTCTTTCAACCTCAACGCACTTATGTTGCTGTTTGCTCGATAAAATAAATCTATTGGATCCAGATGCATAAGAACATTGACGGCATGACCGAATGACTCTTGTAGTTCCTGCGTACGCTATTTTTTGTATGCGTTCTAATTTAATTACGGGCATTAAGGGTCCGTACATTAATATTGGGCGTACAACAGCTTTGTACACCCGGAAGGTTAATTTTAGTTGGAGACCCCATTTTCAATCAAGCATTCTTTTACAAGCATTGAATGGGATGCTCGCCTTTTCATCTGATGTTTCGTGTTCAGTCTTTAATTCAGCTTAGAATCCAAGATGATACTCAAGTAGCTGACGCTAGTTAAAATAGCAGTTTATTCATTGAGCTGCGGATGGTTTAAGCTTAGTATGTATTTTGGTTCTGTTGGTGAAAATCATCAGTTCTGTTGTAGTTGTTTAAAATAAGTCCACTCGCTGTGACTGAGAGACTGATTTCTGTCTCTCTCTACTGATCATGTTTAGGGGAGGTAGGGGGGGTTTGCATCATTCTTTATTTAGACTTACCAATGGGATCATATAATCTCCGAAAAAATGTCGCATAAATGTTGCGAATTGTTTTTTAAATATCCTTTAAATCCTTCAAAATTTTGGATTGTTTCTGATCTTAAAACCTAAGTAATTATTTTTTATGGACTTTTTGACACTGAATCAGAGTATTAGGGTTTTCTGAGTGCAAAAATTATCGGTTCTGAAACGACAAACATTTTTTTTTAAGAAATTCGCACTAGTTTATTATACAGTTAAGTTAAATCATTTTATTTTCAAATCGTTTTGAAAAAAAATAATCATTTTTTTCCCCGTTGAAATAAGAATATACTGCTAGATTCAGGCGTTGCAATAAAAAATTCCATGGGAAGATATATACTTGAGAACTAGGAGTAACTTTTTTTAAATCGGTTCTTAAATCATTTGCTTGATTTGAAAAACCCTACGTTGTGGGAAAAAGTCAGAAGACTTCGTCGACATCCTGAAGTCGCCAGCATTTTATTCATTACGAAAACGTGATGAGAACCTCATCGCACTATGAAAATAGAAGTGTCGTAACTTCCAAAACATTATTTTGAGATAATCGAAGTTTAGGCAGTTTTCCATTGAAAAGAGCGGTTTAAAATACATTGGATTCAATTAAAACCTAAAAATTGTCATTTTGGAAGTTACGACGCTTCTATTCTCATGGTATGACATATCAAAAAAAGGAAGGAAAAATCCTAAATGCCAATTCTACAGTTCACTTTAAAGGGGAAGGTACTACATGATAAATATAATAGAAAAGACAAACAAATTTAGTGCATACTGTACATAACCTCAAAAGTGGCAAAAATAAAAGAAGCCATTTTTCGAGTATATAACTTTAAATATATTAAAATTCTGACGTGATTGGCCAATTCTGACCTCAGAAATGACCCCCAAGTGGTCAACAACAAAACTTTGTAGACCTGTGTTATTGCCATAATTGCCCCAAGTATCTGCCCGAAATAAGCCCGCTTAGCCTCCCTTGAGTCCGCCACTGTACGTACATATGTGTTTGTATATGTATATACATTCTTGAATATGTAATTATATTGTATGTTTTGTTCGCGAGTACATTTTTTTTATAATTCAATTCAATATTCTACTCTCGTTAGTAATTTTTATGCGCTGGTGTTCATATATCTTGTTTTGAACATAATTATAGGTAATTTCTGAAGTATAGAAAATGGTTGAATATTTTCCATACACTCTTTTGATTGAAAAATATATAGAGATTTTCTGGAAGATTTTCACAATTGTATATCAAAGCTAGATGCCTATGCAGCTGAAAGAGGCCAACTGAGGTTTTCTAGAATTTTTTTAAATTCAGTGGTTGGCATGACAATAAAATAAATATATGAAAGCAATAAAAACAGCAATTAACTTCAGAGATGCCACTACATTAAAAAGATAAAATGACAAAAAGCTTAACGCTATTCAATTTTATAATCTATAATTTTTGTTTCCGACCTCTGTCAGTGTTGCAAATGTTGCAGGAAACCAGAAAGCGTAAATGTCTTCATAATTTTGTAAATTACTAAATTAACCTACCATTTAAATAATGAAACAGTCAAACGAGTCAATTGACTTGCATATAACAAATAATAAATAATCTTTTACTATTTAATGATATGCTTAGGTAGTGTTGTAATGGAGCATATTTACTGTGCATTCTCATTAACGTAATTGTGCTGGATTGGGGAGTAAGTCAAGCAATCAGGCCGGCTTTCGGGGGGTGAACGAATGGAATATTTTCAGACTACGAGTTAAAGTATAAAGAACGTTTGTATTTAAAAACGTTTAAAGAATTTGAACATACATGCTACTAAATAATGAGTGATGTCAAAAAAAACTTAGTTTTTTTTTAATCCCAGCGTTTGAGAAGTAAACGTACCCATTCAATATTAATAGTATATAAAAATAACTAAAAAGACATAAAAAACTAATTTTGAACCCAAAAACTCTCTCCTCGTTCCTAGTGAATCCGACACTGGCAGTACAGTATACTTTTTTTTTCGTTCGTTGGAAGGTGCGAATTCCTGTTGTACGGTTATGTCGGATTCCTACCAACTAAAACCACCTCCTTGGTCTCCTCCCACTCTCCCCGCGGGACTACCCGTAGGTATTACTTCGCGAGGGTGGATCTAGCAGTTGAGTTCTCGATCTGTTCCTGCTGTTCTGTTCTCCTTCTCTCTCTTTCAGTGATGCGTAGCTTGATCATAATCCGCGTGGACACTGTGCATGTCTTCTTCCATTTTTCCACCGATTCGCACATCTGTGTGGTAAAATTCTCTAGTGTTGGTGTCCAGCCAAAGGCTTGCTTCAGCTCCTCCCTCTCGTTTTCGAAGCGTGCGCAATGAAATACAACATCCCTCGGGTTTTCATTTTCATTCAGACATGTTGGTCATGTCCGAATCTATGCAGGTACTCCTTAAAGCACCCATGGCCGCTGATGTAAAAATCTACATCCCCGTGCCTCCGTTGACACCATTTCGCAACGTCGGGAATCAGCGTAAACGTCCATTGACCTTTTGTGGAGCACTCCCAGCGACGTTCCTCCATTTTTAATGCTTCTTTCTCTTGCTTTATTGTACAGCCTCTTGAGCTCTGTCGCATGTATGTCTATGGGCAGCTTTCCCGTGATGACACATATCGCGTCCTGCGATACTGTTCGGAAAGCACTGGACACTCTCAATGCGCTTAGCCTTTGGACGGCTAGCACCTCCTTGATGTGCGACTTCTTTGCACCTGCCCAAATGGGTGCTGCATATAACACTACAGAGTCCATCACAGTAGACAAAAGCTGCCTTCTGCTCAAGCGTGGCCTTCCAACGTTTGGCATTATGCACGTTAGTGCGCCGTTAATTTTCGCCGCTTTGCTGCTGACCGTTGCAAGTTGGTCCTTATAATACATCCTAGTATCTATGAGCACTCCTAGATATCGGATGATGTGAGGTTGAGATATTATGGTGTGCTCTCCCACAGTCACCTTCAGCTGCTCTCTTTTTTCCTTGTGCTCAAAAGCACGGCTTCCGTTTTTTGGGCTGCTAATTTTAATTCCGCCGCGTTTAACCATCATCGCACTCTGGACATTGCATCATTGCAGACTAACTGCAAATCTTCCAGTCTCTTCGATACTGCCACCAACGCAATATCATCTGCGTATCCCAATAGCGTTGTGCTTGCAGGGAGGTCCAGCTTGAGAACACCGTCGTACATCGCGTTCCATAGTGTTGGCCCCAGTACAGAGCCTTGTGGTACGCCGCCTTTAACCTTATACTCCTAGACCCCGTCATCCGTGTCATATAGGAGTCGCCTGTTGCTGAAGTAGCTACCGATAATACGCCGTAGGTATAATGGCACATCAGTATACTTGCGCCTCAAGTGCATATGTACGATGTAATTTTCGATAATTTCTTAATTTTTCATTATTGTTTAGTGTGTGAATAAAAATTTCGAGCAACTGGAACGATTCCCTCAAATCGATTGCGTACAGTGAGCGATTCTTTGAAATTGCTCCGTACAAAAATCATATGGTATGAGTTTATTTGCACGACATTGCTGAAGCAAATTATGAAATGGTTTAATTCGTTGAATAGCACTGTTGTGAATGTTTAAATTTTGCATAGTCTTAGATCCGAAGAGGATAATCAAAAGACTTTGACTCAACTTTTCTTAAAAAAATCTGACTTTCTTTCACTTTATATATAAATTTTAAATAACAAAACATCACCATAAAACTGTTAAAATTTAAATAGATAACTTTAAACCATCGCTAGATGTCCAAAAAGACATAAAATATCTAGAAAACTTGCATAAATATACAATAGACGACAGAAAGAAGCCTCAGTCACATCTATAAACCATAAAATTTCTTAAGCAGTATAATTTGTTAATGTACTAATTGTTTTATATGTAACTACAAACATTTATACAAACTATAATTATAATTAAAAAAAATACAGAAATTATTGGTAATGCACTAGAAATCGGCATAATGCAATAATGCACACAAATGGCCAAATAGTAAGTATATGGTTAACGTGGTCATCACAAATTGTTTGATCTTAATATGCATGTATGTATGTATGTATGTATGTATGTATGTATGTATGTATGTATGTATGTATGTATGTATGTATGTATGTATGCATGTATGTAGTTAAAAACAAACACATGAAAATCAGCAACAACAACAGCAAAAAGAAACCAAGCACCAGTACCAGCAACAAACTGATTGACTGACAGTTGGAGTAAAATGTCTTGCAATATAGATGAGCTGGCTTAAGTAGCTCTACAGTAGTTGCATTAGAGCAAATAATGCTTAAAGTCAAACAACTACTGGAAATCAAGAAATCAACAAAAATGTACTAAGCTACTGACGGCAGTATAAACAATAACAACAAAAACTTGTAATATATACTTACATTTATACAGTAGTAGTCAAAAATAAGTTAACATGAAAATGTGGTTACATGAAAAATGCATATATCTCACATTTTTAAGATATTGTATAACTAAAAACATTTTTTGTGAACTACAAAGTGGAGTAATTTAAGCATAAAACTCATTTATTAATTCTAGACTAAGTTATCAACTCGATTGTGAGCTTCTCCTCCACTATGGAGTACTATCTAAAATCAATTCCAAAAAAAAAAAAAAAAAATTTAGCTTGATAGTTCAGCTTAAGCTTGATCAAAGATTTTTTCCTTTTTTGAAATTTCGCAAAATGGTGACCTTTTTTTTTACGAATTTTGGGAGGGAAATCGCTCGTTAATTGTTTATAAAAAATTAAGTTTTGGTTAAAAAAAGACTTTCAAAGACCCCTACTTTTTTAATGGGAAATATTTTCTCCACAGATCGTTTATTGCTTTTTCTAATGGTTGTCCAGTATAAAGGGATTATTATCAGAAAAATTGAACATTTTACTTTCAAGGGTAATTTCTTAAGGAAAGTTTGACCTAGGTAAATTTGATCTTCAATGACTTCAATTATTTTTTGATGGAGAATATTTTCTCTGAAGAATATATATGATTTTTTGTCAACAATTAATCCAGTATAAAGGGATCATAAAGAAAAAAAAATTTTTTTTGACCTTCGGTGACCCTAAATTCTTTTTGATTGGAAATATTTTCTTCAAAGTCAGTTTGTTGTTTTTTTTTTGCAAAGTTAAATTCAATATAAAGGCATTATAGCAAAAAAAAAAAGTTTTTTAGTCCGTCAAAGAATAATTTCTAGGAAAAAGTTGGACCTAGGTGACTTTAACCTTCAGTGACTTCAACTATTTTTTTATGGAGAATATTTTCTTCGAAGAATGTTTATTGTTTTTTTCAACAATTAACGTAGTACAAAAATATTGTATTTCTTAAAAAAAGATGAACCTAGGTAATTTTGACTTTCCCTGACCCTAACTACTTTTCGATGGAGAACATTTTTCACCAAAACCTAATGATAGGTTTCGAGTTCGTTTACCCGGTATAGTCATTTCTCGAATAGTGGCTTCATATAACACCCAAAAGGGTGAGTGAGGAGGGGGGGGGGGGGTATTGTTGTCTAAATACTTTTTTCCTCCTTTCAATAATTAACAACTGTCTCTTAGCTATGAAACATGTACAAGATAAAATAAAAAAAATTTTATATTGGTCCCGGGCATACAAAAATTATGGGTTTTCTCCCCACACAAAAAAGTCGGGCCTTGATAATTTTGACCTTAGCTGACCCCAAATACTTATAGATGGGGAACATTTTTCACCAAAATCTAATGGTAAGTTTCCCGTTCGTTTACTCGGTATAGTCATATATCGTCGAATTGTGGCACAGTGTAATTGTTTTGTCTGATTTTTATGAAAACTTTCAATTTGATAAACGCTAGTGAACGATTAAATTAGCTAATAGCCATTAAATCTACATTAGTTGCGTTTTATTCGTCAGCTAGTTTAACATGTGCAAATAAAACAACCAAGTTGTTAAGTCTCTTCTTCGTTATATTGTTATTCTCAATGAAACTGCTCAGCAGATAGAGGTAAGACATCCCATACATTTACTTTTAATAAGAATATTTAACGATGATTTGAACTTCTTTTCTCCGGTAGACATTTCGAATCTTTTCCTTTTTTATTTTTTTTGGCAAACTATCATGGTTCTTCTTTCACTATTAAAAGTTCAAAATAGAATTTGATGTAGTTAAACAACTTGTTAAGTATACAAACAGCTATAATTATACGTGTTATCTCTACGGCTTTGTTACTGTTTTGCTATATAGAGCTAGTTATACATAACTAGAAGCAAGTGGCGAATAAAACGCAGCTATTGTTGCCTTGAACAAACTATTGCGAAAGGCACAAAAGTTTATTGATGGCGAATCATTTTCACGTTGAGATTTAATAGGGTTTTACCTTAACCCCGGTTAGAGGGTTAACATAAAAACAATCATTCAAGTGCATATATGGGGTTGCCATACTTTTGGTGAGTTAATTTCGTTAGAGGGTTAACATAAAAACAATCATTCAAGTGCATATATGGGGTTGCCATACTTTTGGTGAGTTAATTTCGTACTTTTAAATTGAACACTTTCCGTATTAAAAAACACTATTTTTATAACTACAAATCAAAATGTTTTAATATAATAAAGTATCAAAAAAAAGATTTCTGAGTTCTAGTCAATACGAAGCAGCGTTTCACTTTTGATCAAAAATGGTAAAAATTAAGACTTAAATCCCAAACAAATTTGTTTGTCAAGTGAAGGATCATCAAGAAATTCAAAATTTTGTTTTAAAATATTCAGTTACTATGTAGTTTTAAAGTTGAAACTTGATAATCTAAAATTTCTAAAATATTTTCCAGTTTTTGTTTGATTTTGTTTAATACAACTACAGAATTTCGACCACGATCGTTAGCACATGAACGTTTTATCATAGATAAATTAAAAAATTTCTCAAGCTAACTGAGAAATTATATGAAATAAAATCCTTGGCTTACTCGTGTTTACTTATTTTTGATTACAACTGTAATTATGTATAAACAGAGATTTGCAGTCGAAGAAGTTTATTATAAATTTGAGCAAAAGGCAATACGAATCTCTAAGAACTATAAAAGAAGGTAACAACAAATTTCAACCAACTACTAACGTGTATGAATACAGAAATGAAATGGGCATAATCAAGTAGAAGAACAAGGTAATGTCTGCTGCTTGCCACAAAGCTAGTGTTGGCAGATTAAATAGATTTCTGCAGAGGAATGCAATTTTATGGCTATGGCTTGATGTGGCAAATAGGTCAATCATGAAGCGAAAATAAATCATTTATGTTACATTTTAATACTTATTATATACATACGTTTGTATATGTGTTTAATTAAAAATAAAAATAAAATAATGAACAAATTTTAATTAAGTTTATATTTCAACACTTTCAGACAAAAAAACAAGTATAAAATAAATGAAGAAAGTATGACCTTGTTTTATCATCAATCAAAATGGGCAATTCACTAACAAATGCTATTGGTTTGAGGTCACCCCCAGCATCCAGAACATCTACAGCAACCAGAAATTATAAATCTCAGTATAATCAGCCTCGTGATAAAATTCATGAACTTAAATCAAAAACTTTGCCAGCTCGTCATCGATCGCGAAATTTCAATCACACTGCACCCACACCGCCCATCAGCAGTCAACCTCACACATCCCCGCCCAATGGTGAAACTTCAAGAGTTCTTTTTTTACTCTACCTAATTCATCGTACATGGAATGTTGTTGTGGAGACAGTGGATACGCGTAGCAAAAGGTTTGAAATGACATAAGTAATTAGATTGACTGATTAAATTTACTCATGCTAACGCTTTATAGATCGCGACGTAGTGCTAATGCTCCATCTGATGATTGTGCTGCTGCTAGAGCACCATTTTTTGAAGATCCCAGTAGTAGTCTTGGTGAAGGCAACTATTCATTTACCATAACCGATTTGGATGATATTGAAGCTTCATCGATTTGTTGCTCGCAATATTCATTTTGTAGTTGTAGTTATTGCTATGATGCTACGCAAAATGTATACAATTCGATTGCTGAAGATTGTTCCACCGATTCAGTATACCAGCGTACCGTCTCCAGATGTGGCAGGTGAGTTTTACATATAAACACATGAATAACACATGAGTATGAAATAGAATCAAATCTAAAATAGTTATGCAGAAAATATTCTTATAGCTAGAACCTTTGAATTTAGAAAATTTCTTAGGTATTTCGGAGTGAATAAACTGGTAAAGAAAATGTTTCATTAACTTAACGAAACTCCACTTCAGTATACAAAGTTAGAATCATTAGAATCTGTAACTTGAACTCAATTATACACTACTTAAAACTAATTTTGGATCAAAATAGAGACCAAAAATTGAGTTGTTGGCCAAAAAAAGTAAACTCTGGTGCACAAAATTTCAGCAAAATCGAGAGGTTCACAGATGACGCCTCAGTACAAGAAAATTTTCCTCTTTCCCGGATTTTTAGTGTAGATCCCCTTTTGGAATAATGAGTTTTCTGACCCAAGAAACACTGGTGTGGAAAATTTCAATGTAATCGGTCGGCCTATTAATGGCGCTCCAGTACAAGGTAAAATTAAAATTGTCCATCATTTTTCTAACCTTTGCTCTGGCGCCTCCTTTAGAACATTTTTAAATAAATTTGTATGTCAATATTGAGTTTCTCGTTCCAAAAAATCTTAGCACATAAAAGGAACCTATTTTGACTTCTATTTTGATCTACAAAGTATTACAAAAGGGGGCACTAAAGGAAAAGTTAGTAAAAATTTCATAAAAATTAATTTTCAAAATTAGTATAATTTTGAATGAAACAAAAATTTGTTCGAAAATATAATTAATGAAATGAGGTTTATTGTTTTAATGCGCTGTTCATAGAATCTTAGGCAAGTAATGCACAGATTCATAGAAAAATCATTGTGACAATGCAAAAGTTTATTCTCACAATGAACAAAAATCTATGAATACTGTTCACTGGAATTATGCATAATTTTTGGTGATGTTGCCTGCAAATTTATTTCTTATTGTTTTTTCCTTTTAAAAGAACTTTGGCTGCCAAACGTCTGTGTTTACATTAGCTGATTTTGGCATTTAACAGCAATAATTGCATTTAAAAAAATTAACGATTTATTCGAAAAACTTTTCATTATAAATACATTCCTGCGACGTTTCGGATAATTGAGAACAAGGAGTGGTTTCCTATGAATACGAATTTTAGAAAACCATTTATAAAATCAATGAAGCCCTTAAAAATTGGTATTTTCATAAACAATATACAGAATATGAATATTGATTAGTATGTACTTACGAAACTCTAATATTGTAAAAAATCCGATAGAAATTAACTAATGAACAGTGAATAATAGCAGTTTATTGTGAGACTAATGGAAAAATTTGAAAAATTTCTTTATATTCTGTAAACGGTAGAAATAGCCAAAAAGTGTAATTTGTTACACTTATGGGTTAAGATTTCTTGTAGGCAAAATAATGTTTTATTAATTTGATATTAAAATATATTTGTAAATATTTGTTTATATCAGGTTCATTTTGTTTCTTTAATGACGGTTTTATTATCCTAAATTTGATTTGTTATTATAATCTGCGTTTTAAAATCACCAGAAACTTTGAATAAATCTGGCAAGACAAAATACGCGAATGGTGGAAATTTAAAAGCAGTATGGCAACATTCAGTGACGCTCAAACTGTCGATTAGTCTAGTTACTATCATCAAATCTACAACTTAAACCGGAAATTTAATTGATTGTTGTTGTTGTTGTCAGCAAAAGAAACAAACATTTAAAACTGCATATTATGAGAAAGCCTACAAGTATGCAGCACATTTTACTCGAAACGGAGTATAGCAACAGCCTTACTATAATTTAAAAAACTTCCTTGCATACTTTTATGCATATGATTAAATATATATATAAACATTCACTCACGTCATTGATCGAATGTTAATCCATTTTGCTCGTCTGTTCGATTTTTCAAACAAATATTTAGGTATGAAAAAGGTGGTATATCAGGTATAATTTGGTAAGCAAATATATATAGCCCCATGACCAACCCCTTCTCCCTCGATTCTAGGAATATATTTCTGCAAACCCTTATTTTTAGGTACTTTTTGAATTAATTTTTAAAAATAATTAAAAAAAAAAAAAATTTAAAAGAATTATCATGAGAAATTATTGCCAATATATCTAACTATTTTATAATACATACACATGCGTGACCTCACATATGTGTAAGCTTGACTATTTAAAATTTCGAACACTGGCGCTTTTCCTATAGTAAACATTCCATGTCTTATAGTTGGCATTAGATGGCCAAAAACATATATTTTTCAAAAATAAATTAATAAAAAAAAATAAAAATTTGATCTCGGAACGAAATCGGTTAAGCAAACATTTACCTAAATCGGGCGATATATGATCATATCTGGCAACACTACTGTAAGAGCACATTTCTTAGGGATTGGATAGAATACGCTAAGTCCCAATCACTGACGATGCTTTTATCTCGAGCTGTTCGTCTCCGGGCTTAAGTAATTCAACAGGCATGCTTCTGTAACTTCATCATAAGTACCCTGGATATCTGTCACCAAATTTCCGCCTTCGTCCTTGCAGGAAGAAGCCACGATCTGCAAACTATTAATCAGGCGTCTTATTTCTTTGAAGAATTCTCGGACCTCATTCCTTTTTATCATACCACAGTTTTTTCGTCGACATTAGTATCCTTACACCTCTTTGGTAGCCGTACGCAAAAGAGAATAGGTTGGGTCTTGGTTTCAAATTAATTTTTTAATAGATTGCATAATAGAGTCCGACCGATTATTCGGCTTCGGTTCTTCGGCTATTCGGCCTAAAATTGCACCTTCGGCATCGGCTTCGGCAAAAAATGGCCGAAGTTTTGGCCGAAGTATTTGGCCGAAGCCGAAGATTATAATATACTTTTTTATAATAATTTTTTATATAGATTGGCAGTAAGAATTTATACAAATAAATAAATGTGAAATGGTTTTATAAAGTATTTACATTACAATTTCTGTGTTATATTTTCTCCGTTTGCCTGGAAAATGGAATTTTTACTTTTGAAATAACCCACAGATTTACAACCGTACAAACAGTAATCAGTGATTTTTTTTAACGAACTACCTGCTGGAGCTAATACAATTAGAGGCAGCAGAAGCGTGCAAAACTTTTTTACTTTTTAAGGAAGAGTTGAAGCGTATTGAAAAGAAGCGTGAATTGTTAGAGAATCCGACTGCTTCCATTACAGGCGTTTCATTTTTTTTTTTTTTGCTTTCAAGGACGTCAAAAAATTTGAAAATTGTTTTGGCTAAAATCGCTATAGAATATATGTGTAAAGGGATTCTTTGAAATTCACAGTCGATTGAAAGTTACTGATGTTTATTTGCAGGCCCTGATACGGCTGTCATGCATATTTGAACTTTGAAACTAGTTTTTCTCAAAACAGCATTTTTCGAAATTGCTGTTATGATATCTCCAAAACTAATGAACTGATTGCGCTTAAATTTTCATCGTATCTTCAATGCATCTGTAGTTCTACTCCGTCTGAACCAGGAATCATTGTGATATCTCTCAATGTTTTTTATTTAAATTGATATAGTTAAAAAAAATGACAAAAATAAAGTACTAATTTTCAAAACTAGATAGATAAAAATACAAACTTTTAATGACTTAACTAAAAGAACATAAGTACAATAAAACTATCCCAAAAATTGAATTTTCAATTTAATTACCACCTTAATAGTTTTTTGTTACTACATTTTATCACATCGTTTATGGAATTTCTCCAGCTTTTAAAAAAATGCATTAGTTATGTGTTATTATGATGTAAGCGACAGTTAAAGTCAAAATTTGTCAAAAACAGCAAAATTAATTATTTTGTTTGAATTACAGGGTGACAATCGTAAAGTGACGCACACATTTTAGCAGTTATTTTCAAAAGGACGTACTTCCATTAAGTACAATTAAGTGTTAACATTGCTGAATATATAAGCATTCATTTGAACCCCACCTCATTCAATATAACCTCCTTTAGCCTGCACACATGCCTTCAATCGATCCGGAAATCGTAGGACTGTTCGCCGCAGGACTTCCTGATCAATTTCAGTCTAGGCTTTCTCTAATGAATTTGTCAGCGACTCCAGACTGTGGTGTTGAGATGCACAAGCCTTACTCTCTAAAATATTCCAAATAGAGTAAGTAGTCCATTGGATTCAAGTCTGGGGAGTATGGTGGCCATTCTTGAGATGTTATGAATCCAGAAAAATTGTCTTTTATCCATGTTTGCGTTAATTTTGCCATGTGGGAAGGTGCAGAATCTTGCTGGAAAGTCCAGTTTTCATTTCCAAATGTATCTTGGGCCCAGGGAAGAACATTTTCATTTAAAATGCTCCGATAAACGACCTGGTCAATTTTAACACCCTCTCCAACGAATATAAGAGGGGTTCTGGCATTAGCGGAAACTCCAGCCCATACCATAACGGAAGCTGGCTTTTGAACTTGGCCAACAGTCCTATTTTGTTGCAATGATGATGTTAGCCACATTCGGTCATTTTGCGCATTGAAATGTTGTTCACCCGTGAAAATTTTTTCATCTGTAAACAAGATATTTTCAACATTTTTTAACACGGAGGAGCGTAGCAACGCCTTGCATCTTTGCAGTCGCAAATCTTTCTTTTTTTGTGTCAAATCTTGAGCTTTGCGGAGCTTGTACGGCTTAAGATTAAGCTTTGATTTTGCAATGATTCGCACTGTTTCACGGTTTACTCCCACTTCCTTAGCGATTTTTCTCATTGAGCGCCTTGGATTTCGCTTGATTCGTTTACGAATTTTTTCTGTTAAACCAGTAGTGGCAACTGTTGAAAATTTTCCCCGGTCTCTATCTACAAAACCCCCAGTTTCATTATATCGAATAACAGCTCGGTCTACCGTACGACTTGACAAATTTAAAGCCTTTGCAATTTGACGGCTACTATAATTTGCCAAATGAAATTTCATAATTTCACGACGAATATTTTCCTTGTCCATTTTTATGGAAATTTCAAAATGTAATAACAAAAATTCAAATGAAATTAAAAGCAAAGCCAATGATGAATGAATTTGCTTTTTAAATTAAAGTAACGGTAAATGGCAAAGCTTGCTGCGGGAGTATTAAACTTGCGTCACTTTACAATTGTCACCCTGTCAGATAAAAAAACTAGCTAGTGAGTAGCTAGGAATTTAAATTTTTTATACAAAATATTTAGTTATTAAAAAAAAAAAATTGATAAAAAGTTTATTCAACAACAAATACTTTTAGGCATTCAACTTTTCCGGCTTCATAAAACCACATCCATTAAATTTTTTAGGGTTTTGATTTTTTAAATCAATCAAAAATTTGGGAACTAGAGCGTTCTGGTTCCTGCTATAGGTCTATCGATTAATACGCTGATTCAATCTTTGATTTTAGATAAGCAGAATCATGGCAGCCATCGGACAACTTTTTTTTGACACAGGTTTCGTTGAACGACAGTCGTTTTATAGATATGTATATAGTCGATGTAACTATGTATTTTAACGTAAACCAATTTTTAAATGATTCTTGAAATAAATAATATTTGTCAGCTCCTTCGACAGTGAACAGTTATTTAGTGTTACTGGTCAGTTTTTTATTTGGAGTATCTACTATTTATATTTTTCTGTATATGTTTCCAAATACATAGGTAAAAAATATTTACTTTCAGATTTTTATTTTTTATATTTTAAAAATCCTTCGGTCTTCGGCTTCGGCCGAAGGTTAGATGAATGGCCGAAGTTCGGCTTCGGTTTCGGCCAAAAAATCACCTTCGGTCGGACACTATTGCATAATAATGCCGCTGTAGACTTAGGCCTAACTTCTTGTATGTTTTATTGCGGTGTATATTATTTAGAATCGTTACAATTTTCATTTTTGAAAGTTTGACTTTTTCTTTTTTTTGATTCGCCACTGATTCCACAAATAGTTTAAACCTTAGTAATCTTTTAAAACGGATAAAGTCAGAAGTTTACTTGGGCCAAGTAAATTTAGTAAAGCGTGGATTATTTAAAGAGTGTATTCGGGATCATTATCTTGCTGAAAGATAAATGTTCAGCACATTTATGGGAGTCTAGAAATATTTTCTTTTTTATAAGGTTTGTTAAAGTTAGATTCATGCCTTAATGTAAATTCTCCATTTTAATTTTAAACTCACGCAATTTGCTTTTACTACTTGTTATTTACATATTATGTAGATATTATCAATTTTAGTATAAACTTAAGAAACTTAATTGCTTTCAGTAAGAAAGTACGGGCATTTATGGTTGTGTTTTTCCATAAATTTAAATGTAAATTTATACAATTAAATAGCAAAACATCTTTTGGGAGTCAACAAGGTGCGAAACAATGAAGCAGAAATATTTATAAAAGAAAAGTGTTAATTAATATCACACTACAAAAGAATTTTTTTAATTGTGCCGATTTTCGCACATACAAATTGGATTTAGTTAAGTGGAAAAACGAAAAAGAGAAGCCCATAGGCCTTTGTATATATGTAAGAATCCAAAGAGATCACGGAAAGTACTAATATAACAATTAGCTTCGGAGCTTACAGAACTACATATATACATACTTATTCACTTATAGTACATATGTAGTACGACACAATTGTTTAGAAGCTTTAATTTAGTTGAAATTGCAAAAATGAGAAGGTACCTGGAATCATGATGAGTTTGGAAATTTCACTTCAGTTGCACTTTGTCTTGGTACAGAATAGATGGATCGAATTAGATTTTGAAACTTTCCCTAGGAATAATAACATTATAAAATGCATAAATGAACAACCAAGCAATTTTTTTTTTCAATATTTCTCATTTATTACAAAGCTTAAGTATTTTTCCAAGTCTCATTAATTTCACTTCTTTTGGCCGCTTTCGTAAGCCTTCAGATGCGTTAACTTTTCTAGAATATATTCCAATTGCGGTGAGTTGGCAGACAGAGCATATGTACCTTCAGGTTCCACGACTGGACATGGAAATAGAGCAGGGTATGCTAAAGGGAATGGATATTGATTATAGGAAATTGTAGGTTCGGCAGTGGAATAAAATGCTGGTAACGTAGGTGCTGCGGGTTGTGCAAACAATGGTTGATCTTGCTTGTTTGGGTATTGAGTTCGATCGGCAGTTGGTACTTTACCAGAAGCTGGGTGTTGTTTGTTCGAGTCTCCTTGTTGTGCACAAGGCACGCTTTGAGCGGTTGGCGAGATAGGAGCAGGGCCAGTGGAAGATGCTGGAATAGCGGGTACTTGATCGTAACCATTAGATGTAGAAGCACTAGCATCAGTTGAAGGGGCTGCTTTCAAAACAGGAACACTTTTATATTGTGGTTGACTTGATGTGGAAATAGATGCAGGACCAACAGGTGATGCTGGTGTGCCGGATTGTTGATTTGAGTAAGGAACTTGTCCGTAACTATTGGCTGGAGAAGCCCCGCCAACAGATGGAAGTCCTTGAGATGGACCATTACCATATTGAGTTTGATCAGATTGGCCAGGTCCACATGGAATTTGACCGGGTGCTGAGATAGGAGCAGAGCCAGCAGAAGGCGCTGAAGCTGCAAGTTGTTGTCCATAGCTATTAGTTGCAAAAGCACCCGACCCAGATGGGAGGCCTGGATTAGGAGCTGAACCACTTCCGTAATGGGGTCGACCAGGCGCTGGTCCGGGTTGTTGGTTTGAGTATGTCGCTTGTGTTGAGATAGGAGCATGACCAGTGGAAGGTGCTGCAACTGAAGGTTGTTGTTCATAACCACGAGATTGAACTGGACCACTTCGATATTGATTAGGCGAAGAAATAATAGCAGGACCAGTAGAAGGTGCTTGCCCATATGAATCAGAAGGAGAAGCGCTAGAACCAGATGAAAGGCCTGTTTTAGAATATTGTGTTTGACCAGGAGTAGCATTTGCATATGATCCAGCAGGACCAATGCTAGTTGAAGGCTGTGCATTACTTGCACTATCTTGTTCATGCCACCACCATTTATTTACCGCAGGAGAGATAGTTCCAGGTCCAGTTGCAGAATAGGTTCCTGAAGAACTTGATGGATTTGGAGCTGGGCCACTTCCATATTGGTGTTGACCAGGTGCTGAGATAGGAGCAGTGCCAGAGTAAGGTGCTAGAACGGCAGGCTGCTGTCCATAGGCATTGCTGGCAGCAGAACCGGCACCAGATGGGAGGCCTGGATTTAAACCTGAACCACTTCCATATTTGGGATGGCCAGGTGCTGGGATAGGAGCAGTTCCAGAGTAAGGTGCTACAGCGACAGGCTGTTGTCCATAGGCATTGCTGGCAGCAGAACCGACACCAGATGGGAGGCCTGGATTTAAACCTGAACCAATTCTATATTTGGGATGACCAGGTGCTGAGATATGAGCAGTACCAGAGTAAGGTGCTACAGCGGCAGGCTGTTGTCCATAGGCATTTCTGGCAGCCTGACCGGTACCAGATGTGAGGCCTGGATTTAAACCTGAACCACTTCCATATTTGGGATGACCAGGTGCTGAGATAGGAGCAGTACCAGAGTAAGGTGCTACAGCGACAGGCTGTTGTCCATAGGCATTGCTGGCAGCAGAACCGGCACCAGATGGGAGGCCTGGATTTAAACCAGAACCACTTCCATATTTGGGATGACCAGGTGCTGAGATAGGAGCAGTACCAGAGTAAGGTGCTACAGCGACAGGCTGTTGTCCATAGGCATTGCTGGCGGCAGGACCGGTACCAGATGGGAGGCCTGGATTTAAACCTGAACTACTTCCATATTTGGGATGACCAGGTGCTGAGATAGGAGCAGTACCAGAGTAAGGTGCTACAGCGGCAGGCTGTTGTCCATAGGCATTGCTGGCAGCCTGACCGGTACCAGATGGGAGGCCTGGATTTAAACCTGAACCACTTCCATATTTGGGATGACCAGGTGCTGAGATAGGAGCAGTACCAGAGTAAGGTGCTACAGCAGCAGGCTGTTGTCCATAGGCATTGCTGGCAGCAGAACCGGCACCAGATGGGAGGCCTGGACTTAAACCTGAACCACTTCCATATTTGGGATGACCAGGTGCTGAGATAGGAGCAGTACCAGAGTAAGGTGCTACAGCAGCAGGCTGTTGTCCATAGGCATTGCTGGCGGCAGGACCGGTACCAGATGGGAAGACTGGATTTAAACCTGAACTACTTCCATATTTGGGATGACCAGGTGCTGAGATAGGAGCAGTACCAGAGTAAGGTGCTACAGCGGCAGGCTGTAGTCCATGGGCATTAGTTGCACGACCACCAGCACTAGCTTGAGCGCCTGAATTTGAAATTGGACCATTTTGATATCGGGGTTGACCGATATGTGCTGGTAATTGCCCGTAGCCATTAATTGCAGAAGCACTAGCATCAGATGGTAGTCCTGTGCTTGTATAAGAGCTAGGAACACCAACACTACCTGATGGCTGTAAATTACTGGCACTTTCTTGTCTACACCACCACCAATGATTTAATGCAGGTGAGGTGTTTCCCGATGGGTTTCCTGAATAGGTTGCTGGATTTGAAACTGGACCATTACGGTATTGTGATTGAGCAACTGCAGATGTAGGAGTAGGGCCAGTGTATGGAACTGCAGCAGCAGGTTGAAGGGTTGAGCTCAAAGAATTTTTACCAGGATTGGAGAGATCAGCAGATTGTCCATAGCCATTAGTGACAGAAGTACCAGATGGTCCATTTCTATATTGAGTGTGACCGGGAGCAGGTCCAGCGGGTAGAACTGGAGCAGCAGGTTGCTGTCTGTAATCATTAGTTGTAGGAGAACCGGCAGAAGCTTGAGAATCTGCATATGGAACAGAACCACTTCCATATTGGGGTTGACCAGGTTGGGAGATAGAAGCGGGTCCAGCAGGTGGAACAGAGGGTTGCTGACTTGACCTATATGCTTGGACGATTGTAGGCTGTTGTCCATAACCATTAGTTGTAGCAGCACCAGAACCAGTACCAGAGGCTGGGGCGGCAGGGCCATAAGTTGCTGGAACTGCAGGTTTTTGTCTATAGTCATTAGTTGTAGGAATATCGGCACCAGTTTGAGGGCCTGGATTAGGATTTAATCCGTTTCCATATTGATTTGGTTGAGCGACGAGAGTAGGACCTGAATGTGAAATTGGATTACCGGAATGTTGGTACGGTCCACAAGGAATTTGATCAGGCGCTGGGATTAGAGCAGTGCCAGTGGGAGGAGCTGGAGCAGGAGGTTGTTGATTTGAATAAGGAGCTTTTCCGTAGTCATTAATTGCAGTAGAACCCGTTCCAGATTGTGTGCCTGGATTCAAGACAGGACCGTTTTTATATTGAGATTGCGCAGGCAAAGCAGCAGTAGCAGTAGTGGGTTTTTGACTGGGGTTAAGTACTTGTCCATAAGCACCAGCTGCAGCAACCGGTCCTTGGCCATTGTTGGAAGAAACAAACTGGCATTCACCTTCAAATAGAATTTGCCAAGCTAAAGTTTTTTGAAGTTTTGAAGATAAAATTATTTACAAATTGGTTTTACATTCGAACTTAATTGAATTTGTATTACCATTTCCAGTATTTCTTATTTCGTTTTCCAATACACATCGACTAGTGAAGGTTTGCTGGATGCCATATAGTGAGGCGCATATCGGGTCATATATGGCCGGGCACTGCCCTAGGTC